>JAJHZJ010000020.1:3141488-3509889 GCA_023548195.1 Bettongia penicillata ogilbyi | reverse complement strand
ATGGACCACTCCTCAAATCTCCAGGCAAAGTTAATCTGACTTGAAGTATTTCCAGAAAGTTTCAGAGAAGGGTTTTCCATGTTGGAGTTCAAAAATACCATGAAGCATTAATCTCCATCTCAGATGGAAACAAGGAAAATCCAAATCTCTTCTTTCCACCAGCTTGTTCTTCTACCATCAATCCCAGAATCAAGGTCCTCCTGGCAACAAAGACTTTCTTTCACCTCCCTACTGAGGGATCACATATACAATCTTACCTGCTCTCCCAAAGAACTTCAGGATACAGCTGGTAAAAGTATTTGATTTTGCCTGAAACTTCAAGGAACATTATTCTGGTCTGCCCACTTCTGCTAATGTATCAGTAGTTCTCTCATTGGCTCTGAACTAACAGGCATCTACATCTCTCTTATTTTTGTACCAGATTCTCTGACACAGATGCAAGCACTCTTCGTTTAGTTGTTTCAAATGATTAGAAACAATATTAGTGGAAACTAGAGTATTACTTGTTTTGTGGTTCAGTCTTTTTCAGTCATATCCAACTCTTTGTGACCCCATTTAGAGTTTTCTTAGCAAAGATACTGGAATGTTTTGCCATTTCCTTCTGAGATTGTTTTACAGGTGAAGCAATTGAGGTAAACAGGGTTAAATGATTTGTGCAGGGTCCCACAGCTATAAGCGTCTGAGGTCAAATTGTAACTTAAGTTCTCCTGACTCCAGGCCCCCTCTGTCCACCGCTACCACCTAGCTGCCTCAGAGTATTACTTAATGCAATACTTTAACAGAAAGGAGACCTAAGTGGCAAAATTCTCTTTACTCTGTAATTTCCAGGAGATAATGGTTTGAGACTGAATGTATTTGGATAGTCTCATTGATGGGCCCTGGCTAAGATTGTGAAAGATGATAGAGAGGGAAGGATGGAGGGAGCTTGGAAAGAGAAAGGAAAGAACATATGCATTTTTTTAAAAAAGGTACACTGAAGATCCAGTCAAAAAGATACAGTTAGTTGAGTCTCCAAGAAAAAGTCAATAAAATATTGTATTTAGTCAAATATTGGAAACATTGCTATAATGAGATTTCTGGAAAAGAGAAACAACCCAGGTACACATAAGAAACACTTACAGAAAGAAAAGGGGAATGTGAAGGTAGTAAAGTCAGGACTATTCAGACAAACATTGTGAAAATAGATAAATGTTCTAACTGTCCACAGACAAGCGTTTTCCTCACATGCTAAGGGGAAAGGAGAATAGGAAGAGCAAATTTCCTGTGTTTTCTTAAAAAGAAAAAAAATAAGAGAAGAAAAAGGGAAAAGCCAAGAAGGAAGGAAGCCAGGGTAGAGAGCCACTTGTGTCTCAGGCAGCAATCCAACAAGTTAAGCATCAGCCCAGACACTTCATGGGGAGGGAGGGACACTGCTTTCCTGAACTCTGTGGCTATGATTAATAACTAGCTGGGGATATGCTGGCAGAGAAGTGAAAAGACAGGGTGGAGATAGGGGAAAATGCTACTGCTGTCATGCTCTTTGGTAACAACAAATTTGGAGAGTGACTTCAAAAATAAGGACAACCAAAATTGCCCAAGGGATAACAAAAACAGGGGAAAGATCTCGTTCTCTCTCTCTCTCTCTCTCTCTCTCTCTCTCTCTCTCTCTCTCTCTCTCTCTCTTTCTACACATATATGTATACATATATATGTATACATATATATGTCTATCTCTCTCTGTGTGTCTCTCTCTGTCTGTCTCTCTGTCTCTGTCTCTCTCTCTCTTCTTTCTCTCCTCTCCCCTCTACCCCTATCTTTTTCTCTTTCTAAATATTAGCCCTAAACAGAAGTGAGAATAGCAAATTGAAGAAGGGAAGAGAATGAGAAACTATGAGTGGCTTCCACCTTTAGGGAGGAGGAAGATGCAGGGAAATGTATAGATACTTCAAAATGGTCAGGGATATCCCGGGAAATGTTTCATATCTGGCTCTCAGAAAGAATTCATTTTAAGTTTAATCTGCATCATTGCCATTTTCTCCATCATTTTCTTAAGTCTATAGTCAACAAAACAATAAGTAATGCCTTAATTTGGAGGTGTGAATGCTCATACTGAAAATTGAACAACTGGAAATATCTCTAGTACAGCCTTAGGTGTGGGAAATAAGAAGAAGAGCTGGCAAATGGCAACAAAAATGATGATTGTGACCTGTTAACAATTATAATAGTGAATTGAAATCAATTAATAATAAGTGATATTTATATAGCACTTTGAGGTTTCAAAGCATTTTATATGTGGTGTCTCCTTTGATCTTCATGATCACCATGCTATCATTATTATTATCATCCCTGTTTTACAGATGAAGAAACTGAAGCTTAAAGGTTAAGGAACTTGCCCAAGGTCACACATCTAGCAAGTGCCTGAAGGAGGATTTGAAATCGGACCCTCTTGACTCTCAAATCCAGTGATAGAATCAAGGGTTACTAGCTTTACAACATTATAGGATTATCATAGAGAGCAAGTAGACGGGCCTGGTGTGGTGGCTCATGCTCATAGTCCCTTGTTACTGGGATGCTGAGGCTGGTTGATCATTTGAGTTCAGGAGTTTTGAACTACAACAGAGTTAAAGTCAATTGGCTATGTACACTGTCTCATCTGAATTAAAGTCACCAGGCAGCCTAAGGAGAGGATAACTGACCCAGGGGAAAAAATGGATCAGGTTAAAGTTTCCATACCCACATTCATTACTGCCTTTGGGGCCAGCCATGACTGCCTGCTGCATTTCCAGTTTGGGTGAAATAGAGAGAAGTCATAGTCTCAAAACAAGGAGTGGGTGGTGGCAATCTAATCACACACAACTCTTTTATAGTCAGGTTCCTAACGAAAACTTTTCCAGAGCCCTGGGCTCAAGGAGGGACATGTAATGAACAAATATGAGATCACTTACACTGTCATCCGGTGTTTCTGAGACACTGTCTGAGGAACTTTGAAAGGAAACCACCCTAGGGGATGATGCACTGACTGCTGCGTCTGCAGAGATAAATGAAACCGTGTATCTCAATGGCATTACCTAAATCTAAACCTGTAACAGACTAAGGCTGAATTCAGAACTTCAAAATCTGTCTTTCTTTTTGCTTTGTTTGGATCTATGTCATTTACCACAATGCTTGACCCACAGTAAGTATTAAATAAATGCTTGGTCAACTATTGATCAACCATTCTCATAAATTATTAATAAATCAATAAATATTAATAAAATATTGATGAATTTTTAAAATATTAATAAATAATTCTATGTTCTCATTCATTTGGATGTTAACACCTTCTGGCACCTTTTCAGCCGCTCTGTCATCACTACTTTGGAATCAGAAGGGATCCCAAAATCCCAAGTCTAAAGCTGGAAAGGGACTTGGAAGTCATCAGATCCAAACCCCTCACCTTATAGATGAGGAAAAAGAGGCCAAGATAAGGCTACATGATTTGTCCAAGGTCACAAAAATAGAAAGGGGCAGATCTGGGATTCAAATTCAAGTCCCCTGATATCCGTTCTAGTGCCATTTTTATTAGATCAATCTGCTCCAAAGAATGAGGCATGTCCTTCAGTTTTATTTGTTTCATGAGTCCCCATGGCCAAAGTGTTTCAACACCAAGTGTCTGGTCATGTGCCTTCTATTCTTAGCTAAGCTGGTCCTCTGAAAGTAGATGGAGCCTCTTGCTAAGATTACAGTCAATGGTGGGTTTTTTCCCCCAGTATAGTACCCTACAAATTTACTTGCAAATTGTCTGCCTATGAGTTCAAGACTCTAACAATGAACAATTATGACAAAGAAGACTGATTTTTTAAAAAGCTATTCCTGTACCTTGTATGAAGAAGAAAAAACTAATTGAAATTTTCAAGTGGTTTTGTTCTTGTTTGCAGGTTGACAAAGCACTGACTATTAGAAGAAAAGTTAAAACATACCTGTTGATGTTGACATATCAAAAGATGTAACAGGAGTTGATGTTTCAGTGCTGGAAGTCGGAGATAGGGAGAAAAGAAGACATTTGGAGTAAATAAAATGGTGAGAAGAAGAAAAATTTTCAAATGAGATAAGCACTAGTTCCCCCCAACAAGGATTCTCAAGTCAACGTATAAATTATAGTGTGAACATGAAGGGCAAGAGTATACAATATAGGAAGTCTACTCTTTTCACACTTAACTCATCAAACTTGATGTGGGAATTAATCATCTTTGTAAACAGAGATTTTTTAAATAATAAAATTTTAGAGCTAGAAGGAGATTTTTGAGGTCATGTAATTCAACCTCTTAATTCTGCAGATAAGTAAACTGAGACACAATGATATTGGGTGACCTACCTAAAGGTATGTAACTATTTATTAACAGAGCTAAGACTGGAACTCAATTCAAATCACTTCAGTTGAGGTATGAATCACTGTCAATTTAAGTCAATTCAATAAGCATATATTAAGCACCCACTGTGTACATGGCACTGTCCTGTTCACTTTCTACTACATAGCACTACATGGATCTAAGTACAGCTTGTTTCTTTATCTTGCAAAAAATATTGCAACTTCTCACTTGATATTTTACTTTATTTTCATTGATAAATTTTGTTTTAACATATCAGTGTCTTCCCAAATTTCTTCTTTCTGTGGCACTTTCCCATAAAAATAGTTAGGTAAAACTGCCTAATAGAGGTGCTGCAACTCACAGTACATGTTACTTTTCATTTTGTAAATATGCCATTTGTTAAGAACAAAGAAGGATGTGTACTATAACTTGCATAATTTGGAACCAATGTTGCCCAGTGTATTTGACATAAGTTCTGTTGCTTTCACTTACATTATTGTAGTCATTATATTTATTGTTCTTTCTTCAATCTGTAGCAGATAACACAACTTCCCCATCTCTCTCTGAATTCTTCATATGCATCATTTCTTATAGTGCAATAACATGCCATTATATTAATCAATTACAGGTTGTTCAACCATTCGCCACTCATTGGTCAAATATTTTGTTTCCAACATTTCAATATTACAAATAGGGCTGCTAGGAATATACTGACATATATGAATCCTTTCTGTCTGTCATTGATCTTCTTGAAGGATAAAACTAGTTGTGGGACTGCTAGATCAAAGTGTATAAATAATTTACTCCTTTTTACATAATTTCAGATTATTTCCAGTATGTCAATAATGAATTAAGGTATCTACCTTTCCAGAACCACTATCACATTATTTTTTTTCCAACTTACCCTCTTTGCTAACGTGTTAAGTGGGAGGTAATGCCTCAGAGTAGCTTTTATTTGCATTTCTCAGGATAAAACCCTGCCTAGAAACAGGGAGGGAAATAACAAGGCAATATGGCCCAAATTTTCAAAACTCCGTCAAAACCAAGACTGAAGTCATAGCTCAATCAATTAAGTGTATTCAGACAGGTTTGAACATCATGGTCACATCATTCTAAACAATGTGTTAACTATAAATGGAGGAAAAGGGGAAGAGGAGAGAGAGAGAGAGAGAGAGAGAGAGAGAGAGAGAGAGAGAGAGAGAGAGAGAGAGAGAGAGAGTCAAGATAAATGAATCTTTGTGATAAATCCTTTAAAATTGGAATTCTGCATTTATTGGTATTTATCTCTCTACCTCCTTGGACATCATAGTGCAAAAATGTACTACTTCTATTTTTTAAATAGCATTGCTGATTACATTAGAGAAGCATCTAAAAAGAGCACTGTATGAACCTAGGAATGACAGGAGATTTAAGTTGAAAGTTTAATCAAATTTTCTCACCAAAAGCAGTGTTGTGTTTGGTTCATAAATAAGCACAGGGGATGAGGGTAGGTGGGCTTTCTTTGATAGAATTGGATTTCACTTTCCTAATCAAAGCTGCATTTCATATAAAAAGAAAAGGACATTTTAAGAATGAGAGCAGTGATGCTCCTCAATAAAGAGGGCACATAGTAGTATAGTAGTTATTTACAGTTATCCCTTCCACATCATGACTTTCCCCATAGTGGTTCTGATATATCCCAGATTGGCATAAGAAATTAAAATTGGATTTGGGGTGAGTTTTTTGGAAGCCACAGGTAACACACAATGACAGGTGACACACAGATGACACAGAATCTATGATCCAAATTTTACAATAAGGTATTGCAACCATCCCCATAAAAGAAAAAGAAAAATTCAGACCTTCTCTGGTACAAAGGGGGAGCCAAAAATTTATGCAGATTTTTCCAGATCACAAGGGAACCGCACCCCTAAACCCCATGATATGGAAGGGATAACTGTACTCTCCAAATTCCCTATCCAACAACCTCTCTCCCCAAAGAAACAAGGCCAAAAAGAATACTCCACTTTTCACTATCCCAAATAGATCCCTTCATTTGAAGCTGCATACCTCCTACAGGGATCATTTAATTCTCATAATCAATCATAAAAGAATAGCTAGAAACGTACTGACTTTGGACCAAGACATTCTAACTTTATTTTATATACCAGATTTTATATAATCTATCTAGATCTATCCATTTCAAGCAATCAGCAAAGAATCCCCTCGCATCTTGTATTCTTAGCTCATTCAGCACAGACTTCTACTTTGTTCTTCATTCCTCTGCTTATCCTTTTATCCCCTTTTTCTAATATGAGACCAAGAAAATTAGCCATTTGATTTGAGTGGAATGCAATTGGGATAAGAAAAAGACATGCTAAGCTTATGCCACATACAATCAATCAGTTCAAAGAATATGAAGCAAAGTATATAAATTCAGTGCCCCACAGGAATAATACACTTATTCTTCACAAATACTAAAAGCATCCAGTCATCCAGTATACCTTTCCAACATATAGCTTTGCATGGCCTATGCTAGCCTCTTCTTCTGAAATAAATCAAAATAGTGTGATGGACAGACAGCAAGATTAACAGAGGAGACATGGGTTCTAGTCTCACATTTGCCTCTCACATTATATGAACTTAGACAAACCACTTTATCTCAAAGTTTCATTATCTGTATGTCTCAAAGAATAACACCTGTTCTATTTTGATCTTCATGCTATCATAAGAAACAAATGAAAATTAAAAAATACTTTGAAAAGTGAAAATCTAAGAAATGTTGAATATGAAAAAATCAGAGAAATCTAGAACTTACATGTCTGAACTCTACAGAAGATGAGAACAACCATCAAAACGACTCATATTTTTATAACACCTGAGTATTTTAAATGATTTCCTTATAATAAAACCCTGTGAGGTGAGTCATCCAGTCTCTACTTGGAGACTTTCAGTGGTAGGGAACTTGACACCTTTGAAGGCAACTCATTCCATTTTGGGACAGTATTGCTAATAGACAACAGTTAAAGTTTCCTTCTTACACATGACAAATCTATGAATATTTGCCACGTACCATTATCATATCAGTAATATTTGCCAGCAAATGTAAAATGTACGTGCCCATGTAAAATATTTGTATCCACTTAGATTGTCTCAGTGTATAGATGTGTGACTCATAGTATTGATAGGTGGATATGTGTAGATAAAATCTGCCCCATGCCTCTCTACAAGGGGCTATGATTTCTGCCTTTTAAGCAGAAAAAAGGACCATGGTTGAGCACTTGCTCCTACCCTCATTTATCTCCAAGAGGAATATCTGGCTGTAATTATATCTATTTTTCCCTTGCCTTAAATATTGCTGGTCTAAGGATACAATAGGTTCAGAACAAAATCTGTTTCCCTGGTTACTAGACTTTAGCTTATACTCACCAGTTTAACTCTTTCCTGCCAAAGGGAAATTACACAAAAGATCATAACAAATAGCAAGTAGCAAGTGAACCCATTTAGCCAAGCAAAAATAAATAAATAAATAGATAGATAAATAAATGAATGAATGAATAAATAAATAAATGAATGAATGAATGAATGAATAAAGCGAATTGGAGAATTTCTACAGATTTGTTGTTCCTGCTGTTGTGTTTGTCCTTCTTTCTAGAAGAGGACCATGACATCAAGATGATGACATGACCTGCAGCTGACTTTGATTTGAGTGAGGGAGGGCTGTGCAAGGTCAATAGACCAGAAAGGAAATGAGTAAATGAGCTCTTTATTGGAAACAAAATGAAAGTTGAGAGAGAGAGAAGGGGATGGGGGATATATATATGTATGTGTGTGTGTATGTGTATGTATGTATGTATGTGTGTATGTATGTATGTATGATCTCACGGGAATTTCTTCAGTTTTAGAGAAGCCAAGTGGGAAGCCAGGAATATGTTGCAGAACCAGCTTTCCTTAAAGTCTTTCTCTTTTTCTTCCCTATGCCTTTCCGAAAGAGAGCATAGAATAACGTTTGGTTATGTCACAAAACCTCTAATCTTTACACAAGTACTCAGTATCATATTAACATTCTCGCTACCACTTAGGAGTAAATAACATGGTGAATTCCAAAATTTTATTTATTAATCACTTGTTTAGAACTAAGAACACATTTTCCCATAGAAATAATATTCTTATGGTCAAGATAGAAAAGTGTGAATTAAAAGATTGAGTGATTACGTAGAATCAGAAATGACTAAATGATCTAATGCAAAGAGGCATCACTGATGGTACCATGTAACCTTAGAAAGAGATTATAGGACCATGGATTTATAATGGCAAGGGATCATCTAGTCCAACCCCTTAATTTAACAGATGAGGAAACTGAGACCCAATAGGTTACATGGCTTATCTCAGGTCATAGTAGTAAGTGACAGTGGCAGAATTCAAATTCAGGTGTTCCCTTTAAATTGAGTCCCCTTTCTGTATGTGATCTCTAAGAGAGGACCCAGGGATCTGTGCATGACTTTGTACATACTTATTTTAATCAATGACTGTGATAAAGGTGTAGATGGCATGTGTATCAAACCTGTAGATGACTAAAAGCTGGGATGGATAGTTCGCATGTGAAGTTCATGTCTCCTGAAGGTCAAATGAAGGAACTGGGAATTTTTAACCTAGAAAAGTCTCAGGGAAGATATGATAGCTATCTTTGAGATTTGATAAAGCACTAGCTAGACCTAGAGGTAGGAAGACGAGTACAGCCTCACACACTTGCCTGTGTGACCCTGAGCAAATCATAACTTCTTCCTGCCCAAGTTTTCCCATCTCTGAAAACACCTATCTTCCAGGGTTATTGTGAGGATCAAACAAATTAATATATGTAAAGAACTCTGCAAACCAAAAATAGTACTATGCAGCTGCTAGCATTTTTTTGTCTATTTGTCTCTAGAGGGCAGAACTAGAAACACACTAAGAAACAGCAAAGAGGAAAATATAGGTTGTACATAAGAAAAATTATCTTAACAATTAGAGCTACCCAGAAATAAAGTGGGCTACCTCAGGAAGGAATGAGTTCTTCCTCATTGGAGATCTAGAAAAGTTTAGATGACCACTTGCTCTATGGGTGTTGTTATAAGAAAAGTTCTTTTTTAAGAATAGATTAAACATAGCTTCTGGGGTCCCTCCCAGCTCTAAGATTTTGTGAATCTGTGATTGCCATATAGCAGTGGAGATTCAGTTCAGGTTAGAAAACATGAATGTGCCATATGTGACTTTCTCCAGCAGTATTCAATAACATGAGATTAGGAACAGAGAGAGTGGGTGGCCAGAGTTTATTATCTTTCAGGGTTGGCATAAATTGGATGGTTCATAAAGGATTCAAGTTCAAGATTTCAAGAAGCAGAGATAGTACATATATGAACTGGTGAATAATAAAGTCATGTCTAAAAAGGCAGGAATGTGGGGCCAGAGCAAGAATAATGCCTGAGAGAATATATGGACAAGAAATAGTTTTAAGAGCAAAGAGTCAAAGAAAAGGATGGAGATGGGAGATTGTGATCAGGGATTGGAATATCAGGGTTTGAGATCATAGAGATGAAACAATTTAGGATAATGAGATATAAGGTATGGATGGAGTGGATAAGGAAGCCATGTTAATTGATGGTAGTTGATGGATTGGGAAGGCAAGGTGTTTAATAGAAAAATAAATGCATATGAAGTCTTCAAGGATAAGAATAGAATTTGGAATAGAAAGAAACATTGTGAGCCAAGTACTGAACTTGAGAAAGAAGAGGAAAGGAATGAGAGGATTTTAGATGTTCACGATAAGGATTTGGACAGGGAGATTAGTACGAAGTAAATTTGAAAGGAGGGTAAGTTGTTGGATAAAAGTGACAGGAACAGTCATTGTGTCAAAAGAGTGAGTAGCACACCAGTTCCTTCTCCTGGCCTGTTATGTTAAGGGATAGTGAGAGAAAGATCAGTCAGAACCACAAAGAGGATAGCCAGGGGTATGTTCTGGGGAAAAAAAAATGAAGAGTCCTTGAGCACCAGAAGATGGAAAAGAGTATGAGAAGAAGATCTAGGATGAAGAATTTATTAATGGTATTAATAACTGTCTTTTAAATAGTACTTAATATTTGCAAGGGGCTTTGCATTCATCATTTCAGTTGAGTGTCACAACAAACAAGTAAGGTAGGGAATGATTATCATTATTTCCATTTTACAGGTGAGAAAACTGGGGCTTAATGAAATGAAGTGCCTTGACTTCACAAAGCCAGTAGATTATCAGAGGCAAGGTTTGAGCCCAGGTCTTCTAGTTTCTGAAACTTATCAGTTAATCTCCTATGACATATTACCATTCCTAAGAATTCACAGTCACAAAAGACCCAATGAAAAAAGAAGGAAAGGGTAGAGCTAAACAGGATAGAGATAAAAAATAAGGAAAAGATACAAAACGAGAGAGATCTTGACATTACCCGATGTCAAATCTGAATTATGGGAATTTAGAGGAGCAGAGCTCTCAACAAGAAGTCTCAACAAGAAAGTCAATGATAATGACAGTAGGAAAGTGAACTGGTGAAGATTGCTTTTCATCCTAGGCAGGTTACAGCTTGGATGCCACATGATTCTTCTAGTCCTCTCCATGAGAGTTCTTGAGAAGGGTTGATGCCAGGCCTACCCCATCAAGGTCAATGGCACAGTCCCAGAGGAATACTCTAGGTTCTTTCACTCCCAGGTAACAGCTATCCTGGAGATGAGACCTGAACAACAGTGTTGGCATCCTTGGTAGCCCTGTCTTACCTGGACCCTTGGAGGGTAGAGCTCTTCAGATGACAAAGGCATACAGGAATGCAATACATGGAGAAAGTCTCCAATTCCGGTCTGTTAAGAGGGCCTGGGAGGCCCAGGGTTTTATCAAGGTTTGGATACTATACTATCTATAGTAGATAGAGTATAGAACTTGGAGTAACAAAGACCTGGGTCCAAATCCTGCCTTAGTTACTTAATAACTATAAGACCATGGGCAAATTTTTTAATCTCTTTGAATGTCAGTTTCCTCATCTGTAAAAGGAGGGGGCTAGCCTTGATGACGTCTAAGATCTATTCTAGTTCTAAACTTACAATACTAAGACCCAACCCCCAAACAGAGGTTATTCCACATGCAAAAGAGATGAATATGGTAGTTAGAATTTGATAGATGAGCCATTTGGCTCACACTAATGACTCTAGCAGAGGACAAAAATCATCAACATGAATACACAAAAAATAATTCACTTTGACTAATTTATGACTATTTTCTTTGCACTCATTCCTTAGAAAATTCAGATGATAAATCCAAGTCCCTGTTTCTGGAAAATTCTATCAACAGTATTGGAAAGTTGGTTATATATTTTTCCTAGACTCCTAATCTTATTTTCCTGACATAACACTAGAATAAGAAAAATTCTAAAGCTTAATTGATGATGGGTTTTCTGGATATAAATATTCAGAATGTACCAGCTCATCCAGTTAACAATAATAGATGACACTTCTATGGTACTTTAACTGTTTTCTTCATAATAACCTTGTGAGGCAGAAAGGGAAAATATCACTATCCTCCCATTTTACGATATGGAATCTGAGTCGCCTCAGAGACATGAGGTGATTTGTCTCTATTCACATAGTGAATAAGTATTACTTCTGGAATTTGAACCCAGGTCTAATGACTCTATCTGAACATATCTGAATAATAACAGAACTCTTTACTCTTAATCCCACATGGAGTGTTTGCCTTTACCCTACTTTTGCATCTTTTCTTTCCTTGCAAGGGCTACCTGCCTCCTTTTAAGAGAAGAAAACAAAAGTTTAGAGTTTAACATTTACATTCCCTTTGGGCAGAGCACCCACAGGTAAGGGTATGATACCCTATGTGGACAGAGGGAAGGGTAAGAAAGAGAGGAAAAGAGAGAGGGAGGAAGGGAGGAAGGAAGGGAGAAAGAAAAAGAAGAAGGAAGGAAAGGAGGAAGGAAAGAAGGAAGGAAAGAAGGAAGGAAGGAAGGAAGGAAGGAAGGAAGGAAGGAAGGAAGGAAGGAAGGAAGGAAGGAAGGAAGGAAGGAAGGAAGGAAGGAAGGAAGGAAGGGAGGGAGGGAGGGAGGGAGGGAGGGAGGGAGGGAGGATCACCTCTTGGAACTCCCAACTATCTTGAAGAGGTCTATCCTGATTCCCTCAGTTGTCAGTGCCCTCTCACCCTTCACTCTGATGAAATTGTTTGATATATATAAAATAATTCCGAGGAGCCAAGATGGTGGAGTAGAAAGACTTACATATGCTAGCTCTGAATCCACAGCCCATAAATTTCCTGTAAAAAGAACTCCCCAGAAATTCTGGAGCAGTGCAAGGTGCACAGAAACACAGTGGAAGAGATTTCCATTCCAGAGAGCCCTGGAGAGCCATCCCCAGGGGTCTGTCGTGCCCCAGAAAGCGGAGCCCATCCCTGAGCTGCCCTGGCCCCGAGACCCCAGAGGAGCAGATCCGAGCAGGCTTCATGGACGGAATCTCCGGCAGCTGGGAAGGTCCCTCCACTCACAGGCGCTACAGGTCAGTTAGAGAAACATCTGGGCTGGCCGAGAGGGGAGCAGGGTGTCTCTGTGACTCGGGCCCCCTCGGGAGGCAGTGGCAGAGGGAGCAGCAGAGGCAGCGGTGGGCTGGAACTCCCCGACCAAACAGGAGCTCCATTACAGAAGGTCTCTGCATAAAGCCCCTGAGGAAACTGAGCCTGGGAGGCAGCCCTGCCCCCACCCAAGCACCAGAACTTAAGCTCACATTGAATAGCAGTCCCACCTGCTGCTGAGAGCCCTGAGGCTGGGGAGCAGCATTTGAATCTCAGACCCCAAGCACTAGCTGGGCAGATCTAGGCAGGGGTGGAATCTCAGAAGTCAAGTAACTGGCTGGGAAAATGCCCAGAAAAAGGAAGCAAAATAAGACCATAGAGAGCTACTTTATTGGGGAAGAGATGTTCCTTCCTCGTTTCATTTCTGATGATGAAGTACAATGCTTGCCATCAGGGAAAGAAGTGGAGGTCGGGGCCTCTGTATCCCAGACATCTGAGGCGGATGTCCGGTGGGCTCAGGCCATGGAAGAGCTCAAAAAGGATTTTGAAAATCAAGTTAGACAGGTGGAGGAAAAACTGGGAAGGGAAATGAGAGAGATGCAAGAAAAGCATGAAAAATGGATCAATACCTTGCTAAAGGAGACCCCAAAAAATGCTGAAGAAAAGAACACCTTGAAAAATAGGCTCATTCAATTGGCAAAAGAGGTTCAAAAAGCCAATGAGGAGAAGAATGCTTTCAAAAGCAGAATTAGCCAAATGGAAAAAGAGGTTCAAAAGCTCACTGAAGAAAATAGTTCTCTCAAGATTAGAATGGAACAGATGGAGTCTAATGACTTTCTGAGAAACCAAGAAATCATAAAACAAAACCAAAAGAATGAAAAAATGGAAGAGAATGTGAAATATCTCATTGGAAAAACAACTGACCTGGAAAATAGATCCAGGAGAGACAATTTAAAAATTATGGGACTACCTGAAAGCCATGATCAAAAAAAGAGCCTAGACATCATCTTCCATGAAATGATCAAGGAAAACTGCCCTGATATTCTAGAACCAGAGGGCAAAATAAGTATTGAAGGAATCAATCAATCACCACCTGAAAGAGATCCAAAAAGAGAAACTCCTAGGAACATTGTGGCCAAATTCCAGAATTCCCAGGTCAAGGAGAAAATATTGCAAGAAGCTAGAAAGAAACAATTCCAGTATTGTGGAAATACAATCAGGATAACACAAGATCTAGCAGCTTCTACATTAAGGGATCAAAGAGTGTGGAATAGGATATTCCAGAAGTGAAAGGAAATAGGACTTAAACCAAGAATCACCTACCCAGCAAAAATGAGTATAATACTTCAGGGGACAATATGGTCTTTCAATGAAATCGAGGACTTTCAAGCATTCTTGATGAAAAGACCAGAGCTGAAAAGAAAATTTGACTTTCAAACACAAGAATGAGAAGCAGCATGAAAAAGTAAACAGCAAAGGCAAGTCATAAGGGACTTACCAAAGGTGAATTGTTTACATTCCTACATGGAAAGACAATATTTGTAACTCTTAAAACGTTTCAGTATCTGGGTGGTTGCTGGGACCACACACAGACGTACACACATACATGCACACACACACATACACACATGCATGCACACACAGAGACAGAGAGCACAGAGTGAATTGAATAGGACGGGACCATACCTTAAAAGAAATTAAGGTAAATGGTGAGAGAGAAATGTAGTGGGAGGAGAGAGGGTGAAATGGAATGGGGTAAATTATCTCTCATTCAAGAGGCAAGCAGGAGACTTTTTAGTGGAGGGAAAAAGAGGAGAGCTGAGAAAAAAACATGAAGTTTACCCTCATCACATTCGACTAAAGGAAGGAGTAAAATGCACACTCATTTTGGTATGAAAACCTATCTCACCATACAGGAAAGTGGGGGAGAAGGAGATAAGCAGGGAGGGAGGGATTATGGAAGGGAGGGCAATGGAAGAAGGGAGCAATTTGAAGTCAACACTCTTGGGGAGGGACAGGATCAAAAGACAGAATAGAAACAATGGGGGGCAGAACAGGATGGAGGGAAATACAGTTAGTCTTATACAACACAACTGTTATCGAAGTCATTTGCAAAACTACACAGATATGGCCTATATTGAATTGCCTGTCTTCCCAAAGGGAATGGGTGGGGAGGAAGAGATGGGGAGAATTTGGAACTCAAAGTTTTAGGAACAACTGTTGAGTATTGTTCTTGCTACCAGGAAATCAGAAATACAGTTAATGGGGAATAGAAAGTCATCTGGCCCTACAGGACAAAGAGAAGATGGGGACAAGAGAAGGGAGGGATGATAGTAGAGAGGGCACATTGGTGATAGGGAAAATTAGAATGCTTGGTGTATTGGGGTGGGGGAGGGGAGAAAAGGGGAGAAAATTTGGAACCCAAAATTTTTTGAAAATGTAAAAAGTTAAATAAATAAATTAATTAAAAAAAATAATTTCATATACAAATATATGTGTCACACACACACACACAAACACAACACATGTTTTTGAAAAGTGGTTTGTTCTGTATAGAGACTCAGAATTATGAAAACCTGAGGTCAAGACCCTCTTCTGATACTGTCTGCTATGTGACCCTGGACAAGTTATGCCACTTCTAAGTGTCCCCTTGTGTAATTTAGGAAATGAATAATCAAGTTTCCCTCTGTAAAGGTGATGAACCCAAGGGGTAGTAGGACCAAATGTCCAAAGTTTCTGACATCCTGATTTCAAGAAGATAAAATATATGTTTAATGAGGTTCTGCAAAGGAATGTCTTTAGTCAGACCACTTTGCCAAAGGATTAAAGGTTTAGATCTGGTATGGATTTAGAAGCCATCTAATCTAACCTCCTTTTATTTTTTAAAATTTATTTATTTATTTTTAGCTTTCAACATTCATTTCCATAAGATTTTGAGTTCCAAATTTTCTCCAAGAAAATTTTTTACCCCAAGACACTATGCATTCTGATTAGGTCTTCCCCCCATCTGCCTTCCCTTCTATCACACCCCTCCCTTCCCTTATGCCCACCTCCTCTATTTTCTTGTAGGGCAAGATAGATTTCTATACTCCATTACCTGTTTATTATTTCCCAAGTACATGTAAAAACAATTTTTAACATTCATTTTTAAAATTTTGAGTTCTAACTTCTCTCTCTCCCTCCTCACCCATCCCCACTGAGAAGGCAAGCAATTCAATACAGGTTATATATGTGTAGTTATGCAAAGACTTCCATAATAGTCATGTTGTGAAAGACTAACTATACTTCCCTCCATCCTATCCTGTCCCCCGTTTACTCTATTCTCTCTTTTGACTTTGTCCCTCCCCAAAAGTGTTTACTTCTAATTATCCCTGCCTCCCATTTGCCCTCCCTTCTATCATCCCCCCACATCCCACTTATCCTCTTCTCCCCTACTTTCCTGTAGTGTAAAATAGATTTTCATACCAAATTGAGTGTTCATGTTATTCCCTTCTTAAGCCAAATGTGATGAAAGTAAGCTTCACTTTTACCCCTCTCACCTCCCCCCTTTTCCCTTCCATTGAAAAAGTTTTTTTTTGCCTCTTTTGTGAGAGGTAGTTTGCCCTATTTCATTTCTCCCTTTCTCATCCCAGTATGTTCCTCTTTCTCCTCTTAATTTTATTTTTTTTAGATATCATCCTTTCCTATTCAATTCACCCTGTGCCCTCTGTCTATATGTATATAATCCCTCCAACTACCCAAATACTGAGAAAAGTCTCAAGAGTTACAAACATTAGCTTTTCATGTAGGAATGTAAACAGTTCAACTTTAGTAAGTCTCTTATGATTTCTCTTTCCTATTTACCTTTTCATGCTTCTCTTGATTCTTGTGTTTGAAAGTCAAATTTTCTATTCAGCTCTGGTCTTTTCATCAAGAATGTTTGAAAGTCCTCTATTTCATTGAATGACCATTTTTCTCCTGAAGTATTATACTCGTTTTATTAGTTAGGTGATTCTTGGGTTTTAATTCTAGCTCCTTTGAACTCTGGAATATCATATTCCAAGCCCTTTGATCTCTTAATGTAGAAGCTGCTAGATCTTGTGTTAGCCTGATTATATTTCCACAATATTTGAATTGTTTCTTTCTGGCTGTCTGCAATATGTCTCCTTGACCTGGAAACTACAGCAACAATGCTCCTAGGAGTTTTTCTTTTTGGATCTCTTTCAGGAGGGGATCAGTGGATTCTTCCAATATTTATTTTACCCTCTGATTCTAGAATATCAGGGCAGTGTTCCCTAATAATTTCATGAAAGATGATGCCCAGGTTCTTTCTTTGATCATGGCTTTCAGGTAGTCCCATAATTTTTAAATTGTCTCTCCTGGATCTATTTTCCAGGTCAGTTGCTTTCCAATGACATATTTTGCAATGTCTGCTATTTTTTCATTCCTTTGGTTTTGTTTTATAATTTCTTGATTTTTAATGATTGATTAAAATCTTGATTAATAATAAAGTCATTAGCTTCCATCTGCTCCATTCTAGTGTTTAAGGAATTTTTTTCTTCATTGAGCTTTTGGATCTCCTTTTCCATCTGGCCAGTTCTACTTTTTAGGGCATTCTTCTCCTCATTGACTTTTTGGATCTCTTTTGTCATTTGGGTTAGTCTATTTTTTAAAGTGTTATTTTTTCAGCATTCTTTTGGGTCTCCTTTAGCAAACAGTTGACTCATTTTGTATGATTTTCTTACATCACTCTCATTTATCTTCCCAATTTTTTCTCTACTTCTCTTACTTGATTTTCAAAATCCTTTTTTGAGGTCTTCCATGGTCTGAGTTCAATTCATATTTTTCTCAGAAAATTTGGATGGAGGAGCTTTGACTTTTTCTTTTGTTTGCATGCTTTGGTCTTCCTTGTCACCCAAGTAACATTTTATAGTCTTATTCTTTTTTCCTGTTTTTGCTCATTTCCCCAGTCATTTGCTTGACTTTTGAGCTCATTGTCAAGGTAGTTCTCTGCTTTCAATGAGGGCAGGGAGTATACTATCAGAAACTCTATTCCCCCACAATCTGTGGGCCTAGAACTTCAGAAGCAGTGACAGCAACCATCCCTGCTGCTGCTGTAGCTGCAGCAGTTTCCTCCCTGGGCCTGGGGCCAGACCACTCCACTCTCCTGCACTGGTCCCACAGGCTTTTCTCATTGACCTTCCAATTTATTCTCAGCATTTTGGGGTCATGAAGTTTGGAAACCACCAGAGATGTGAGAGATTCAGTCTTCCCTAGGCCTGATCAGGTTTCCTCTGTGCACTTGGCAGCCTACACTGGACTGCACTCTGCTCTCAGTGTGGCATGATAGACTTTCCAGTGAACTGGAAGATTTGCTTCACTCTGTCATTCTGTGAGTTCTGCAGCTCCAGAATTTGTTTAGAGCTATTTTTTACAGGTATTTGGTTGGGCTTTGTGGGAGCACTCTAGAAAGTCTGTGCTATTACTCTGCCATCTTGGCTCTGCCTCCCTAATGCCCTTTTAGAAATAAGAAAACTGCAGCTCAGGCAGGTGACATAACCAAGGTCCTAAAACAGATAGAAGTAGTATTGGTATCCAGGCACTCTGACTTCTAATATAGTTCTCTTTTCCACTGTGCCACAATGCCTCCCACTTTAATCTTTAATTGATAAAATGCAGTCACCATAAGTATGACAAACAGAAATGAGAATCTATTAACAGGAGTAATTTGGAAGCAAATGTTTGGTCACAAGAAAGGAAAGTATAGGCATTGTTAGTCACAATGAAGGAAATTTGAGTAGAATAAAGAAAGGAAGACTAGGGTAAAAACTATGTGAGAGCAGATAGAAAATGAGAGAACATAATAGGGTTAGGAAGAAAGTTACTTTTAAGAGTATACTTGATGTAGAAGATGAGACCCCCTGGCAGTCTGTAAGCTTCTGAGACACAGGGTCAAAATGATGGTTATGAACAGCAACTTAGCTACAATGCTTATGTAGCACCCACCCTAAACTACTCCCCTAATTTTCCCTCAAAGGTTCTAGAGGTATACTTCTGAAACTCCAATGATCTACTTGACATTAGCAATTAGGCAATAAATACAATTAGCTCTTAGGAAAGCTATTTACTATGATCACATGCTTTAAAAAAAGAAAAATCAAATATTCCCCCTTAAAACTGCATCACACTATCCCACAAATACATAAAACATCCATGGGAAGAGTGGGTTCAGACTTAGAGTATAAAGATAGTGAGGCACAGTGTCAGGGAGAAAAGGTATTATAGACACAAGTCAAACCCTGGTGGAAAAAAGTTATTGTCTCTGTTAGTTGTTCAGATTCTTTTTTGAACTTTTCATATGCAAATGAGCCATTTAAATCATTACACCTTTTATGAAGTGCAAATTTTAAATCCTTTTAGAGGTATAAAATGAAAATGATCTGCTTATTTCAGAAAGAAGGTTACCTTCTACAAAGTACAAATGCAATTATGACCTCACATCTAATTTTCTCTATTCTTTTCCCCTAAAGAGCTGTAAACTTACTGGAGCCTGCAGGTGCACAACTTTAGTCTTTGAACATGTAGAAAATAAAGTTTCAGAAGTCACAAAACGTTGTCTAGATAGGTATTCTTCAGAACCAACTCAACGCCTATGAATTTAGGAGTAAAAAACAGAGGGAAATTCAGAAAGGAGGTTCTATGACTTGGCAAAGCATCATGTGAGAGAAAAAAGATGACATCACAGAATTTGTTACAATACCATATATCAGCCAGGTATATCATCATTAGCAAAAGAAAATAAGTTAAATTATAGAGGTGAATCTCATTAGTATTGAAAAATAATTGCATAATGATTGTTACAAAAAACAAATAGAAAGGAAATTAAATTATCTCCTCCTACCAAGCTTACACATAAAATGAAGAGCAAAATCTGTTCCTACCTTCTCCTCACCAATATATCAATAAATATGATGCTCTAAACATATCCCTTACCTATAAACTTTCCCTAACTTTATCCAATTGCTTTCAACAGGAGATTCTCCAAAAACAAAAATACCAGAAGTTGACACAATTCACTTTGACTAATCTATAATTTTCTTTTAACTCATTTCTCAGCAAATTCAAATGGCAAATCCAAATCCCTGCTTCTGAAATGAGCCATTTTCTAGTTATGCACCTCACTGATGCTCTCCACCTGGATCTGACTCCTTTTGTGTATGCATCATTCAACAATTGTAGTGTAAACTTAATAAAGAGTGAATCGTAGTCACATGGGCAACAGGCTGTAGCACTAGACAGTTTCTCTTGATGCTTCTCAAGCCTCTCCAAAACAGAAATTACATACCAAAGATAAAGCAATTTCATCTATCTCAATTCATAACTCCATATGGGGTTGTGACCCACATTTTAAGAAGGCTGAAGGGATCATGAGTAGAAAAACCTTTAAGAAACCCTGGTCCAGGATATCCAGAATCCAAAAGAAAGTAAAAAAAAAAAATCTGATCCTGAGGTCTCTCAGCACCACTCCCTTATCCCCCACAGGACTGGCAATGAGGTTGCACTAGCAAACCTAAGGACCCAAAACAAGCTCACAACAAAACCCACCTCTACATGGTCCTCTCTCCTTCTTTACAATGCCATGGAGACTCAGCTTTAGGCTGTAGAAGTTTTCCCAAGCCATGACAGACAAGCCAGCCCAGCCACAGTCCTTCAAGAACAAAAGTTTTTAGGGGGCCCCACAAACCATAATAGCAGTGCAGCAAAGCTTGGAATTGTTGGTGAACAACCTGTAGCGACAGTGTGAGCTGTCAGTGCCGGGGCAGGGCAGTGAACCTGTTGGCCCCACTGTGGAAAAGCTCTGAACTGGCAGTGTCAGGACACAGATCTGAGGAACAGGAAGAGCAGGACAAGATACCATGAGAGGGAAGGAGAGAGAAGTATAGCACCCACCTAAGCCTGAGGGAGGGGTACAGCATCAAGTTAAGCCAGTTCTGACCACCTAAAAGTCACTTGTGTCTGAGAACTAGGCTGGTGAATGGTGAATTGCCCAGAGTGAGAAGAGGTTGAGAAGCTTTGAGATCCATCCCTGAAGGAAATCACCATCAAAGAGGATAGAATCAGAATAAGAGAGTGAATAGAGGAAAATCAGAGGGGAAAAAAGAACTGAAATTACCAAATTTCCCATGAGGAAGAAAACTCAAAGACCTTGGATATAAGCAGATAAATCAACAGGGAAAACATTAGCAACAGAAGGAAATATGTCCTCCTTATCTAGTGAACAAATTTAGGCATCTATGAATAAATGCTGAAAAAAGGGAGGGGTGAATGATCTAATTCTTGATGAAACAGAAAATTCTGTGGAATGAAAGGAAAACATGGAATTTCAGCACCCTGTTCCTGAGAGTTTCAAAAAAGAAATGAGAATTATGAGAGCAGAACTTTTGTCCTGCATAGCAAAAATAACAAGCAAAATTGAAAAACTTGAATTTTCAATGGCAAGTCTCACTAAAGGAATTAGAGAAAAACATAATTAGTAATGCAACACTACAGAAACAAAGACAACCTTGAAGAAGAGAAGTAAAACAAAATCCAAGAGCATTAAAAGAAACTATGCTCTCTATACAAGCAAAACATACTGCTCTAGAAGAGAAAATGAATAGAGACAACCTAAGGATCATAGGTCTCTCAAAAGAAAACTACAGGACAAAAAAAAAAACTTTAACACTAATGCATGAAATAATAGAAGAGAACTGGCCAGAACTTCTGAACATAGAAAATGAAATACAAATTGAAAGAATTCACAAATCACCTCAAGAAAAAAAAAAGAATGAAAAGTCCAAGACACATAGTTGTTAAATTTCAATTCAGAAATAAGTTCTGCAAGAGATTAGGAGGAAAACCTTCAAATACAAAGGAAAAGAAATTCATATAATGCAAAACTATTCTGTACTGAACAGAAACTGTAGGAGCGAATAGAATAATATGCTGCAAAGGAATAGAATAATGTACTGCAAAGAGCAATGGAGCTCAAAAATAACCCAGTGTGACATACTCCACAACTCTGAGCTTAACTATACATGAAAAAAGATGAACATACAATGATAAAGAAGTGTTTGAAACATTTTTAGGAAGAAATCCAGAGCTGAAGAAATATTTGCTTTTTGAACATCCCAAACAACAGAATTGCAAGCGGGATGAATAAATGCAGCAGCCAAGGTCAGCAACAGTAACCGAGTGACAACAAAGAGACCAGTAAGAATTTTTTTCTAAATTTCCCCAAAGAAACAGAAGGTAAAGGTAGAAATAAATATGTTATCTATTATTTTTTGTGGAACTACATTCTAATATGAAAGGGTACATGAAGGGGGGAATAAAGAAGGAGAGCAGGGGAATAGAGAGGAATATGTGGTATACCAAGGTCAAATCAATGACTACCAATGAGGGGAAGGTGAACCCTGTGATCTCAGAAAGAAAGAGACTACAGAGGAATGAGTGAGGAGAGTGGGCTGGAAGGACTGTAAAGGGGGAAAGGGAAAGAAAGAGGCCTTATGTTGGTAGTAGGAATAGGTTCCACTGATGAACGCTCTTAAGGGTGAAGAAGGAAGGTCTGTGAAGGGGGATGAGGACTTTATTCCAGTTGCAGCTTGGGAGATTTGATATTTGAAAGTCTACTTGTCCCACTTTAGGAGAGAAAGAGTTGGAACTCCTGAGGGCAACTGGCACCTGGGGTTGCAGGAGGGCATGGACCAAGGGAGCAGATGGTAAGGCATCAGTGAGTATAGATCAGTATAGATTACTTCTGCATAATCAGAAATATGGTAAGGGACGGGCCCTACCATGGGGCTGTGTTCTCTCTGACATCTGTAATAATTGGCATTATTCCGGAATGGAGGTACAATGAAAGGGCAAATTCTATGAAGCAACAGCAGAAACTTAGATGTGAGAGCCTAGAATGGATACTTTGGAAGCTTTGGTTGTTTGAAAAATACAGAGAAAAGACAGAGACTAGGTAATTATAGAGTTCATGAATCAGAGAATGAAGGTTTAGAGTAAAGAGAAACAGAAGGTGAATAATGAAGAAAATAAGGAAAAATCCTTTTTGGAAAGGGCACAAAAAATGAAATTTTTTAAAATTAATGAACAGGACTAGTTGGAGGGGAAGGGAGGAGGTCATTTACTCATTTGCTTGACTAAATGAGAGGAAAAAATGGAGGGGGATGAATTATATATCCAGATAAAAATAAGAAAAAAAGGAACTAATAAGCAAAATTAAGCAAAATCCCAAAGGATAAAGGGTCAGAAACAAGAGAAGGTGATAAAGGGTGAGGAACCAGTAAGAACAGGGCCGCCTTAAAGAAAAAAATAATGTAAAGTAACTGAAGGAACACAAAGGTGCATTTAAAGTAGAAGAAAGAAAAAGAAAATCATACCTTAAAAAAATATGAGAGATATATGGAGGAAAATACAAACCTAATTCAAATTTTAAATATGAATGGATTAAACAACCTAATAAAATGAAGAAAAGTGACAAATTAAGAAACAAAACCCTACGATCTGTGACTTACAATAAATGTATTTTAAAAACCAAGATATACACAAAATAAAATTGAGGAGATGAAGGAAAAATATTTGCTATGCATCAACTAAAACCAAAAAAGCAGGAGTTGCAATCATGCTAACTGACAAAATAGAAACCAGTAATCAAAAAATCAAAAGGGACAAACAAGGAAATTAAACTATATTATGCTGAAAGGACCATAAACAATAAAGTAACATCAGTAGGAATCATAGGTTCCAAATACCTTAGCATTGAAATTCATTTAAAAAAAGTTATCAGACCTACAGGAAGACACAGACAATACCACAATAGTGAGAGGAGAGTTCAATACCCTTCAGTTTTGGATAAGTCTAACAAAAAAAAAAAGGTAAGCAAAAGGAACAATATGGAACTTAAATTGCTGGAGGAACTAGAGTTAAAAGACATATGGCATCTTCTTGAGACAGCAAAAGAACATACATATTTCCCAATACCAAAGGAAACATTTACAAAAATTGACCATGTTCTTGGGTACAGAGAAATTAGAAACAAATGTAAAAACAAAGAAACCGTTATTGCATTCATTATAGACTGTAATACAATAAAAATAGTCATTTGTTCAGGAACCATAAAAATATAGAGAGACCCAAATGGAGGCTTAACAGTGAAATCCTGAATAATGAGTAAGTCAAAAAATAAACCACGGAAACAATTAATTTGTAAAAGAAAGTGATAATGATAAAAAAATTTCCCCAAATTTCTGGGATGCAACTGAAGCAGTCCTCAGGGAAAAATCATATCCTTACATACATAAATGAACAAAACAGAAAAGTAGATTTTCATCTATTGAGGAATAACTAAACACTTTTTTGTACATGAACTAATGCAATATTACTGTGTTGTAAGAAATTTTGTTATCTAATGAATATAGAATCATGAAAAGATCTAAATGAATTGATGCAGAGTGAAGTAAGCGGAGCCAAGAAAACAATATACAGAGTAATTACAACAATATAAATGGAAAAAACAACTATACACTGCAGAATCAAAAGTATATTAACAAAATTATAAAAAATCAAGCGGGGCTCAAATGAAGAACCATAAGAGGAACAGCAAACTCAGTCCTTCGTGGAGGTGGGAAGTCTACAAGTGTTATACATTACACATTTTTTTCCTCTCTGGGATGGCTCTTAGGGATGAGGAGGAAGAAAGAATCTTGGGATAACCATGATGATGTAAGCAACAGGATAGCCATAATAACTTATTTTTAAAAAATGAATCAAGAAAAGTCTCAGATTCCTGATCCCATAGAACCAACACAAACTGGCACATTCCCACACATCTGCATTTTAAAGAAATCATATGAAAACTGAATGAATAGCAGCTAGGTAGTGAAGTGGATAACATGGTGGGCCTGGAGTACTCTTCCTGAGTTCAAATCTGGTCTCAGATATTTAGTAGTTACATGACTTTAGCCAAGTCACTTATCCCTGTTTACTTCAGTTTCCTCATCTGTAAAATTGGACTCTGTGGCTCCTGAGATCCCTTCCAACTCTAAATCTACGATCTCAGTTTCTATGATTCTACACTCTCCAGGCAGACACAGTCTGAAGACAGGGAAGGAAAGGAAAAGAGCAACGTTCAGGTCTCCCCCAGTTTGACAGAGTGGGAGTATATATTAATTGTGCTCAGGACATATAACATCAGTACTAGTAGCAGGAGGTCACTGGTGATTAGAACAGCTACCAAGGTTTTTCCAAGACAAAATAAAAAATACCACTGGAGTTTTTCATACTCTTGAACATAGGAAGCAGCTCATGGTCAAGCATTTTGACATGATTTATGGTGGTATGGGGGAGACCTGGCACTTTATCCTGGTTTATTAGGTTGCATAGTTTCCTGGAAATTCAGATACCTCAGTCAGCAATCCAAGGTGTGAGTCTGGTGTTCAGTGTGACTCTGGAACGATAGACTTTAAGAATCTCCTTTGGTCTTATCTGTCTAGGGGGAGCAGAAATAGCCAAGAGGAGACCAGGGTCAATTGTTTAATTCTTTTTTTATCACATGGGAAATTGGAATCTGGCCTCCCTGACAAAAGAACCAGCACAGAGCAAGTAAGGTATCTGTTGGCTACCCTCTTGAATTTTGAGAGATATTTTGAGGTAAAGTGATACAATAGAGACTGTTGAACAAATGACTAGTAAAATCAAGACTTTACATAGTAGAAATAGAAAGGAGAGGAAAATGATAGATGCAGAGTAAACTAGAGGTACTCATAGGCTTTGTCTCATGAAGGAAGCCCTAATGGCATTCAAAACTTCAAATATGTATGTAAGTATATGTGAGAAGCAACATAGTACTGTGGAGCTGACCTTGGAGCTAACAGCTGATTTCCATTCCCACCTCTGACATACGCTGTCTATGTAATGCTGGGCAAGTCATAATCTTTCAGGACTCTAGGAAACTCTCTAAGACTAAAAGTTACAGTGAAGGTGACAACCTGCATTGGTAATGTGATTTTTTTCATCCAGTAGTTCCCTATACCAATCAAATCACAGGTCCACCCTTATCTTCTGGTCTCTTTTTCTATGTATAAGTGAGGAGAGAGATTTTAGTTATTCATACATACCAAATGTAGACACTGATAATTATAAATGCATCTCTTCTCTGACCTCTGGGACACTGATATTTATAGTACATTAAAACATGCTGACAGGTTTGAGAACTTCTCTTCATAAATCAATTCAGAGAATAAAGCATTTTCAGTCTTTGCTTTGCAAAAATAAATAAATAAATAAAGGCAGTGCTTGGAGTGGACATGGGAAGAGAATATGAATGTAAGAGGGATTTCCAGCTGACACACAGGAATGGAAGTGAGTGCTCTGAGTCAGGAGGGTGGGAGAGACCAGGAGATGGTCTAACAAGATTTACTCTGGCCAATTTCAGAGAGTGCCAGGTTTGCCCTGGCCTATCTGAAAGCACTGGATTTTAATGCCACACTTCTTTTCTCTGTTCCCTTCCCAGCTATTATGAGTTACTCACACCGAGAGAGCCCCCACCCCTCCTGTCATCAGTGATTTGTTCGTTGATGTAGTATACAAGAAACATTTCTCTCAGCAGGAGATGAATCTACTCTTTTTTTCTCTTGACCAATGAGCCCAATAAGTTCTGAAATCAGGCTCTGTCAAGAATGCTATAACCACACTCTCTTATGATACCACCAAACTAGATGGGGCAATCCTTTGCTTAGCTGTTCCAACTAGGCTGATGGAGAAAGCTGACCATATGGAGATTTATAAACTTAGACCTACAGTCTGCCAGCACACAAGCTGGAATCACTCAAAAAAATGTATTAGAAGTCTGCCTTTCTCTGTCTCTCTGTCTCTATCTTTGTCTGTCTCTTCTCTCTCTACCTCTCTGTGTGTCTTTCTCTGTCTCTTTCCTTCTCTGTTCCAAACATTGCACTGACCTCCCTTTCCTCTTTTTAAAATCTTGACCTTGTGGTTGACAAGGTCTTGACAAATTCCAGCCTCAATTTAATCCCACCCTCAGTTTAATCCAACCACTTTGTCATTGTTCCTAGAAAGGAAGTATCAATCTACTCCTTCATGTCTGCACTCACTATCCCTATAATTTTACAACCTTCCCTAATAACCATTGCCCAATATGTTTTATCTCCTCCTTTTAAAATGTAAGGTTTTTGAGAACAGGCACTACCCTTGTTTTTGTATTTTTATACCCAGTACTTAGAATTTAGCATTTAACAAATGATATTCATTCATTCATTCATTCATTCATTCTATGATCAAGCTTGTTCCTAGGGAGATGATGAGAAAATACACTTCCCTTCTGACCATTGTAGAAGTGGGAGACTGTCTACTCCTTCTCTATATTTTGAAGAATTTTTTTGTTCAAAGAAATATTTTTGTTCAATGGCAGTTGGAGCCTATAAAGCACTCCTTCATCAACTCAACCTCAGAGAATACCTAGCTTCCTTTAATTTTGCATTGAAATACTTGCCCTACAGGAAAGTTTTCCTGATTGTCCCTCCCAAACATCACTACTATCTTCTCCCCTGGAAATCATTTGTATATATTTTCTAATTAGTAATGTTCTGTTTTATCCAAGCGATAAATGGTCAAAGAACATGAACAGGAGGTTCTCAAAGAAAGATATAGACAACCTAACAACAGCCACACTGAAACCAAAAATGCCATAAATATCTGATAATTAGAGATATAAAAATTAAAGAAACTCTGAGGTACTATCTCATACCCACCAGATCAACAAAAATGACCCCAAAAAGTGGGAAAATACAAATATTAGAAAGGTTACAAGAAAACAGATACATTAGTACACTGTTGGTAGAGTTATGAAATGGTCCAGCCATCTGAAAAGCAAATTGGGAGTGTTACCTCTACTAAGCCTATACACCAAAGAGACCAAAAAAAAGAGAAAAAGGACCCATAGACACAAAAATATTTATAGTTGCTCCTTTTCTAGGGGCAAAGAACTGGAAACTAAAGAGGTGTCCATTAATTAGATAGTGACTGAACCTATTCTGGTATATTAATGGAATATGATGACATTGTACTATAAAAAATGACCATTTTCAGAGAAATCTGGGAAGATTTGTATGAACATGATGGCAAGTGAAGTAAGAAGTAAGAGAACAATATATACAATAACAACCTTATAAAGACAAATAACTTTGAGAGACTTAAGAACTCTGATCAATGCAGTGAGCAACCATGATTTGAGGACAGAAGATGAAGATTAATCACCTTCTAACAGAAAAGTGATGCACTTAAAATACAGAACAAGACACATTTCTTGACATGGACAATGTGAAAATTTACTTCGTTCAATTATGTATATATTTGTTACAAGAGTTTCATTTTTCTTTTTTTAAATGAATGAGGATGGAAGGAAAAATCAAATGCTTGTTAACTGAAAAGTGAAATGAAAAAATCTATATACAGAATACACCATCCAATGGTGTGCAAGTTCCTTGAGGAGAGGGGCCTTTTCATTTTTGTTTCCATATCCACAACTGGAAGCACAGTGCTTGGCACAAAGTAGTTGCTTAATAAATGTTTGTTGAATTGAATTGTTGACTACACCTTCAAAAATTCATCCTGGTTTCATGATGCTGCTTTTGGATTTAAAAGCAGTAGGTTATGCCACAAAAACTAATCATCTATTTATTTTCTCTAGCGTACAGAACCAAGTCTGTGCTTTGTTAAAGACAGACAGTAAACAAAATCAGTGCCTGCTGAAAACTGAAAAAGGAGGTTGCTGCAAGGTAGGGAAAATCAAGACACTTACCTACAGGACCAGTCACTGCAAGAGCTGGCAAAAAAAAAAGTGAGAAGGCAACAATTAACCTTGAGAACTCACACTGAGACATTACACATTTTTTTCTTACCTAATGTGAATTCAAAGAAAAGCAGACACTTACCTATTTGCTGTTTCCTTTGTGTAAGCCAGTTTCTAGGAAAACATGAAAAAAATATATATATATATATTAAGTTGTGAAGAAATTTAATGCACAACGAATTTTATTGACTGAGGCTTTTTTCTTAATAATGCAACATCTGTGTCATTATCCATTCAGACTTAACTGGTTGGACTGATGGCTGGACATTGTACAGAGGCAATTAGCATGTCCCACTCCTATATAAATTACTACATGAAACTGCTTTGTTTACAAAAACCTTGTCCTCAACCTTACAAAATGCTCTCTAGATGTGTGCCATTGGCCAAGAGGGTAACTAAGCGACTAATTGTTCACTTTACGACCACTTCTGGGAAAAAAACAAAATCTCTTAAAGAGTATATCTGTGTGTAGATTGTTTTGCTAACCCTTTTCTATTAGATTGCAAGTCTCACTGGTAGAAGTGCTGCATTTCCTTTATGCCCCAGTTAGTACTTAGAACAGTGTCTTGAAAGCAGTTGATGCTTAATAAATCAGTTGCTGTTCAGTCATTCAGTTGTGACTTGGTGGTCCTATGGATCATAGCATACCATTGGGGTCCATACAGTTTTCTTGGCAAAGACATTAGTTTGCCATTTCCTTCTCCAGTGAATTAAGACAAACAGAGGTTAAGTGACTTGCCCAGGATCACACAGCTAGTAAGTATCTGAGGACGTATTTGAATTCATCTTCTTGGCTTAATACTCCAAGTTCACCACTCTATTCACTGAGTCACTTAGCTGCCTCCTAATAAACAAATAGAATGAATCAATTTTCTTCAACCTTCATTTCCTTTTTCTTTTTCTTATGCACAGAAATGGAAACTTCTTGTAGATATAACTCATTCTAAATGAGTCACCTTTATAGAATCAAAACTTTTAGAACTGGAGAGCAGCTGTTAGATATTATCTAGTTACATTGTCAGTTAGTCTCTAAATATTTCTATTTGATTACACTCATCTTATGCACTTTATATTTAATAGTTTTGGGACACTGTAATTTCTCACTTTTAAAAATTTGCTTAATTCTAATAATTTAAGTTGTTTTGACTGTTAGTTTTCAGATGGCATCATATAGTGAAGAGAATATTGGGTCTAAATCTCAGCTCTGACATGTTCTAGCTGAGTGACCTTGGGCAGGTCATTTAAGTTAGGTGAGCCCCAGTTTCTTCCATTGAAAAATTAGAATAATAAAGATAAATGCCCACCCTATCTCAGGATATTATGGGGGAAATGTTTAATAAGTCTTGCAGAATTATATTACTATAACTCATAAGGTTGTTATAATTAAGAAGATCTGTAAACCATAAAGCCTTATGTAAAGGGGTCATTGTTGTTGATATTTAAACAGATTGATTTGATTAGGTTTTTGTAGGTTACATTGCTTGTAATATTTGATTATAGATTATGATATTTTACTGCACTTATTAGCCTAAGCTTCTAAAATCAATTCATTTTAACAAATACCTATCAAGGGCCTACTACATGTGAGTCAAAGCTACATAACAAAGGTACAACAAAATGAGATAAAACAATCCAAGTAATCTACTTCTTATTCAACTGAGGAATAATTTTGGTGGAGTCTGTTATTAAATGGATGAAAGACTTTAACTTCAAACTCTGGAAGAATATTTGGAGCATTCTTAACCTATCCCTGGTTAAATGTACCAAATATCACATGCTAAACTATATCTTCATATACAAACCGTATCTTTATAAGTGGATGTATAAACTTATTGCCTATAAACAAAATGACCTTATGTGGGTCCTCATTATTGGCCTAAGACCTCATTTAAAATTTCACTGTCTTTATCACACAAGGCATAGATTCCCCCATTTCCATGGATAGATTTCACGAACTTTAAAACATTATCTTGATAACTATTTCAATATAATTTATTTCTTTTGTAATCCTGTATACTTTATTTTATGCATTTAAGAATATTATTCTGGGAAAGGATTTCTAGATGTCACCAGACTGACAAAAGATCCCATGCACAAAAAAGGTTAAGAACCTCTATGTTTATAGAATGACATAAATTAGAACAGTTTAAATGAGTGCCCCAGTACCCATGATGAGAAATAAACATGTTTAGAAAAAAATACCTCAGAAATAAACAATATTGATCACATTGTAAACACATCTATTTCCCAAATATGAAATGCCTTTCTTAAGGTGCCTTCATTCTACTTGGAGGGGAATGGAGGAGGGTGGGAGTTAAATAAATGGATGCATATAAGTGAATAAAAAACTCCAGTATCTTTGCCAAGAAAATCCTAAATGGAGTCATAGACAGACATGACTGAAATGAATAAACAACTAAAAGTACATAAAAGGTCATTTGAAGAGAGACAAAACATTAAAAACTGAGAAAGCTTTGCAGGAATTCTGGGAGGTGAAGGGAGTTCATTCCAGTCAATGAAAGACAACTTATGCAAATGCATGGAGGCTGTAGATGGAATGCTGGGTTCAGGAAACAACTGGTAATTCACTTTGTCTAGAACATAGTGTATATGAGAGCAATAATGTGAAGTAAGCCTAGAAAGATAGATTGGACCTAGATTGTGAAGGCTCTAAAATGGAAGGCTAAGTTTTTATTTTATCCTCATTTTATCCTCGATACAATAGGGAGCCATTAATGGCTTTTAATATGCCATGGTCAGACCAGTGATTTAGGAAGATACATTGCACTGCATGCAATATATGGATTATAGAGAAGAGAAACTTAAGGCAGGAAGACCACTTAGAAGGTGATTACAATAGTACAGAAGAGAGTTAATTAATAACCATGCAAATTGAGATAAAGGGATAGTTAGTGAAAGGAGATATGTTACCATGGTAGAAGTGATGAAATTTAACAACCAAGTCAACGTTGGAGAGAGAGAAAAGGAGACAAAAGTCAAGGAAGATTTATTAGGAACATGAGCAATTAAAAGGATAGTAGTGTCTAGCAAAGAATTTTGGAAGAGTTGACTTAGAAAGTCAAGTTCCATTTTGGAATGCCAATGAGATATCCATGTGAAAATAAAGAATAGATAATTGGCATTGTAGACCTAGAGTTTATAGAACTAGACTCAGAATGTTTGAGCTAGAAGGGACCATAGAAATCATCTAATCCAACTTCCTCATCTTAATATTTCTTCAGAATTCTCTTGTTAATATATTGTTAATGAAATGGGAAGATCTTTCCCATCCATTAATAGGCCTATATGACCTGCTTAAGTCACATGGAAGCGTAAGTCACACGAGTTTGAGTCACATGAAGCCTGTGATGAGAGGAGCTTGCTGCAAGGCTGGAACAGGAAGGGGTGGAGCAGGAAGGGTGGAGCAGAGCTGAGAGGAAGTGAGACAGAGGAGACAGAGCTGGGAAAGAGAGAGGAAGCAAGGAAGCACTCTGTGAGTGAGAGAGGGAGTGATTTTTGCTTAAGAGAGTTGGTTTGTGGAAAGGCCTGATAGTGAGTATTGACTTCTTGGTTACTATGGTGGATTTCTTTGTTACTGTGATGCATTTGGCTTTTTGGTGTTTTAATAAATGTCTTGGTTCTGTCCAATAAAAGAGTCTGTTATATCTTGTAATTCAAACCTGGAAATACACTGGCATATTCATAGCTGGCATGGTGGGTATCACCTTAGTAATATAAGAGTCAAGGCAAAAGTGAAAAATCCAGTCATTAGATTATTTTTCTGAAGCATTTCCTAACAAATACTTCTAGGAAAATTTCCCTATAAATGATCAATTTCACAAAATATATTCTTATGTCAATATTATGTATAGTATAAATGGAAACAAATTATAACTTACACATCCTGGAAGTCAATTTGAAGTCTTCCCAGTGTTTCACACCAAGGTTCTTGTTTTAAAAACAACACTGGTTATTTATTGAAACATGATGAGACTGATGTGGAAGAGGTGTTGATGAGACTCAAAAGTATATTAATTTTTGCACTTGGTGCTTATGGAGCAGTTAGCATGTACAACCAAAAGTTTCAGGACCCTGTGTTCCAAATTGGTAAATACACTTTAAATTGTGTAAATGTGCTTTGTTGTGTTGCAAAATAACCAAAACAAGTTTGCAAAATGGTCTCCTGCATTTAAAATTTGTCATTTTATCATTACAGGCTGCACTCCTCTTTTTAAACAAAAAACTAGGTGGGGGTAAGCAGAGTCAAGATCTGTGACTGAGTGATGATTGCCAATAAGTGTGTACCAATATTAGTAAAAAAAAAAAAAAAAAAGTTTGAGCATGCACTCCCAAAACATATATATTTGTGTATAAATTAAATATAGTGCATCTAATATAATAGCTAGGAATAAAATAATAAGCATTCATATAATGCTTTAATGTTTAGAAAATGCTTTATATATATATGATCTCATGTTATCCTCACAACAACCTTGTGAAGTAGATGCTATTATTATCCCCATTTTACACATGAGGAAACTGAAGCTAGGAGATGTTAGATAACTGGTCCAGAATCACACAGCTAATAAGAATTTGAGATAGAACTTAATCTCAGATCTTCCTGATTCCAAATCAAATGCTTATCCCCTGAAGCTTAGGTTCTTCATATAATACTACTACACATATTATAAGACAGACACAAAAACAGAAATTTTAAAAGAATGAGATAAAGATGAAATAAACAATATTCCTATTGATTAGTAGAAAAAAACCATTTTGTTCTCATTAAAATAGTATTCATGATAATTAATTAGGTACCACTCCTAATAATAATATTTTAGTAAGAGCAATGTGATTAAACACCCGGGATTCTCTCCTTCATTCCTTAATGAACGCAGTGCTTGGCTCACAGGTTTTTTTTCCTCCCAAATTCTTGCCCCCACACTGGGGACTTCCACATACACATTGATACTCTGTCAAACATCTAAATGACCCTATGTAATATATTAATTTCCCATGACCTTTTTCTCCTCTTCCACCAACTACACACAGAAATGGTTGATTATACTCTTGATTTTGCATTCACCTAGAAAAGTTCCATTTTCATTAACTCTGAAATCTCCTTATCTGATTATAATCTTTTTATCATTCCATTTTCTCCTCTGCCTTATGAACCTTAATCCTATTCCTCATCCTCAATGTGATTGACCTAATCCCTCCATTCCTTAGTTTTTTTGTGGATCAACATCCCTGCACTAGCTACACTCCTCCTTCCTTTCCTGTCTCAACTTCTTGGTGAACCAACTCAGCTCTCCTCACTACCCTCCCCTCATCATGCCTTGCTGAGTCCCATCCTTAGATCACTCCAGCCATCTGCTGCATTCACTCCCATTTATATTCTGCTAAATGAAATTGGAGAAAATTATGAAACCAAATTATGAAAGGTGCTAACTGGAGCCACTATAAATTTATGTTACATCATCTCAACTGAACTCTCACTGTAGTGAGGCAATCTTTTTAGACCTTCCTAATTCATGCACTCTCGCACTCACCATCAACTTTTCAAAACCTTTTGATCCCTCTTCAAACTTTCCATAGCTCCCCTCCTTCACCCTCTTAAATTGAGAATCTTGCTTCATATTTCATTGAAAAAATGGGGGCTATTCACTGGGTGCCTCCTCTTTTCTTTGCCCCCTCTTTTCACATAACCCAGGTGTCATCCTTCCCCTGCCATCTTCTCCTTCAATTCTGTCTCACAGAATGAGGTAGCTCTTCTTTTTGCTAAGGCAAACCACACTGAATGTACATGTGATTCTATTCCACCTCATTTTCTCTAGCAGATTGCCTCCTCCATCTTTATCATTTTTACACTAATCTATAATCACTCTTAATCTACTGGTTGCTTCTTTGAGGTCTACAAGCAACTCTTGTCATCTCCATTCTTAAAAAACAAACTCATTTGATTCAATCATTTCTCACTAGCTAACCTCCCATACCTCTCGTCCTTTTCATGACTAAACTCCATGAGAAAAATGTCTGCAATTGTTGCCTCTACTATTTTCTCTACTCTCACTTCTTAACTCTCTGAATATTCTGCCTTCCTAGTCTATCATTCAACTAAAACTACTCTCTCCAAAGTTAGCTGCAGTGTCTACAAATTTCATGTCTTTTTCTCCTTCTTCAACCCTCTTGACTTCTCTGCAGCCTTTGATGCTGATGATCACCCTCTTCATCTGGATATTCTCCTTTCTTGGTTTTGGTGACACTGCTCTCTCCTAGCATGACTGATTACTCCTTTTCAGTTTCTTTTGCTGGCTCTTCATCTGAGTCACACAGCTAGTTGGACTGAGGCCAGATTTGAATTTAAGTCTTCCTGACTCCAGGCCCAGCATTCTGTCTACTTTGTCACTTAGAGTGAAAAATACTCAATGGAGAGCCTACACACTACACTGCTATCTATGACCTGCCAAGAGAACTAAAGAGAGGAACACTAGCTCACTGAATGGACTCCAATAAGAGTATTTTTTTTTCTCATTGCTGCTAATAATTTTATTCAAGTCATCTTTGTTTGGAATTTTTTTTGTTTTTTAATTGCTTCTATAAAATTTTCAGTTTTCTATAATCACCTTCCATAAGTCTTAGATTTTTCTCACCCTTCCTCTCCCTTAACCTCCTCCCTCCATCTCTGAGACAGTATGCATCCTTACATGGGTTCAACACATACATTCTTATTAAACACATTTTCACATTAGTCATGTTGCATAGAAGAATTAAAATGAATGGGAGAAACCATGAGAAAAACCCAAACAAAGCAAAACATAATACAAGAGAAAATATTCTGCTTCCTTTTGCATTCCAATTCCATAGTTATTTCTCTGGATGTGGATGGCATTTTGCCTCAAGAGTCCTTTGGGAATGTTTAAATCTTTGCACTGCTGTGAAGGACTAAGTCTACCAGAAAAATTCCTCACATACTGTGGTTGTTACTATGTACAGTGATCTCCTGGTTCTGCTCCTTTCACTCAGCATCAGTTCATATAAATCCTTCCAGGCCTCTCTGAAGTCTTCCTGTGTTCATTATTTCTTACAGTGCAATAGTATTCCATTACAGTCATATACCAAAATTTGTTCAGCCATTTCCCCAGCTGATGGGCATCCCCTCAATTTCCAGTTCTTGGCTACCACAAAAAGAGCTGCTATAAATATTTGGTACACATGGACCCTTTCCCATTTTTATGATTTCTTTGGGATGCAGTCCTAGAAGTGATATTGCTGGGTCAAATGGCAAGCACATTTTTGTAATCCTTTGGTTATAGTTCCAAATTGCTCTCCAGAATGGCTGGATCACATCCTGGGGGGCAGAGCCAAGATGGTGGAGTGAGAGCAACTACTCATCTAAGCTCTTGGACAAACTCCTTCAGATACCTCTAAAAAGAGAATCTGAACAAATTTTGGAGGTGCAGAATCCAATAGGAGACAGACTGTGGCAGATTCAAAGTCCAGGACAGACTGGAAGGTCCATGGGAAGGATCTGTTCCACAGGGGTGAGCCCACAGTGCACAGTGCAGCATGTCCAGTGCAGTGGAGCAGGAGGGCCATGGGAAACTTGAGACACACAGCAGCAGGTAGAACTGGCCCAGGGTGAGAGACCAGCAGAGCCAAGCCAGTGACAGTTGCTGAGTGCCAGATATTAGCTGCAGCAGTTCCTGAGACTTTCAGCCCACAGATTAAATGTCTGTAAGTCACCTACTTGAACTTCCGGGAGCCAGGATGGTGGAGCGATCAGTAAATACTCTCTCCTCCCCGCTTGATGACCTTGAAAGAACCATAAAATATTTCCCCAGAAAAATCCTAACAGCAGAGGGGGCAAATAGTCTCATAACACCTGAGGCTAGGAAAATAATTAAGGGGGAATCCTCCTACTGTGGTGGAGGCAAACTGGAAGGAAAGGAGCCCCAGGGCAGAGGAAACTCACACTAGGACCCAAGCAAGCCCAGGAGAAGAGCCCCAGGAGGGTTGGAAACTCCCACTAGGATCTAGGCATGTCTCAGCACTCCAAGGGAAATGGGAAGACAATAGGGCAGCTGTGATCACCATCCCCTGAGCTTGCCTTTGCCTCAGTTCAGCTGAGGTGATCTCCTGTGACCAGACGACTCCTCCCCAATGCTTAACAAGCTAACCCCAGGGCTGATCTGGAAACACAAAACAAAAACCTGCTCTAAGCTTTTTCACACAAGTCAGCTCAACACCAAGTTCTGCAGCTTCTAACTGAAAGAACCAGAAGCCACGACACACAATCAACATCATGAATAAGAAAAAACAAAAGAAGGGCAAAAAACCATAGAATCTTTCTATGGGGACAAGGACCAAAACACAAATACCAAAGAGGTCAGTAGTGAGACTGTACTTACATCTGAAAATTCAGAAGGGACTGCTCACAGCAGAATGGTTAGATAAGCTTACAGCTCCACCAACAATGAATTAATGTTCAAACTGTCCCACATCTTATCCAGCATTTATCATCTTCTTGTTTTGTCATGTTAACCAATGTAATAGGTGGGATGTGGTACTTCAGAGTTGTTTTGATTTGTATCTCTCTAATCAATAGCGATTTGAACATTTTTTCACATGACTACAGATAACTTTAATTTCTTCCTCTAAAAACTGTCTGTTCATATCCTTTGACCATTTATCAATTGGGGAATGACTTGTATTTTTGTACATTTGACTCAGTTCTCTATATATTTTAGAAATGAGGTCTTTATCACAGACACTAATTGCAAAAATTCTTTCCCAGTTTTCTACTTCCCTCTTAATATTGTTTGCCTTGGGTTTGTTTGTGTAAAACTTTTTCAATTTAATGTAATCAAAATTATCCATTTTACACTTCATAATTTTCTCTACCTCTTATTTGGTCATAAATTTCTCCATTCTTCATAAAGCTGACAAACACACTATTCATTGCTTCCCTAATTTGTTCACAGTATCAGCCTTTATACCTAGATCATGTATCCATTTGGATTTCATTCTTGTGTATGGTGTCAGGCATTGGTCTATGCCCTGTATCTGCCACACTGTTATCCAGTTTTTCCAGTAGTTTTTGTCAAACAGTGAGTTCTTAACCCAGAAGCTGGGGTCCTTGGGTTTATCAAAGAGTAGATTGCTATATTCATTGACTACTGTGTCTTGAGTACCTAACCTATTCCACCCCTCTGTTAGCTACTACCAAGTAGTTTTGATGATTGCTGTTTTATAATACCATTTGAGATCTGGAAGGGGCAGGTCACCTTCCCTAGCATTTTATTTCATTAATTTCCTTTCTGAACATTTTGTTCTTCCAGATGAATTTTGATATTATTTTTTCTAGCTCTAGAAAATATTTTTCTGGTAGTTTGATTGGTATGGCACCGAATAAGTAAATTAATTTAGGTAGCATTGTATTTTTATCATATTAGCTTGGCCTATCCATGATGTTTTTCCACTTACTTAGATCTGACTTTATTTGTGGAAATAGTGTTTTGTAATTTTGTTCATACATTTTGGGTTTGTTTTGGCAGGTAGACTCCCAGATATTTTATAGTGTCTATGATATCTTTAAATGAGATTTCTCTTTCTATATTTTGCTGTTGGGTTTTGTTAGTAACATATAGAAATGCAGATGATATATTTAGGTTTATTCTGTAACCTGCAACTTTGCCAAAGTTATTATTTCAAGTAGGTTTTTACTTGATTCTCTAGGATTCTCTAAGTATATCATCATATCATCTGCAAAGAGTGATAACTTAGTTTCTTCTTTGCCTATTCTAATTTCTTTTTCTTCTCTTATTGCTATGGCTAACATTTCTATTACCATATAGAATAACAGTGGTGATAGTGGACATCCTTGTTTCATCCCTGATGTTACTGGAAATGCATCTAGCCTATTCCCATTGCATATAATGCTTGGTGATGGTTTCAGGTAGATACAGCTTATTATTGTACAGAAAGCTCCATTCTCCATTATTCCTATTCTCTCCAGTGTTTTCAGTAGGAAAGAGTGTTGCATTTTGTCAAAAAGCTTTTTCTTCATCTATTGAGATAATCATATGGTTTCTGTTAATTTTTTTGTTGATATGACAAATAATGCTGATAGTTTTCTTAATATTGAACCAGCCCTGCATTCCTGGTATAAATCCTACCTGATCATAGTGTATTATTCTCATCATAAGTTCTGTATTCTTTTTGCTAATATCTTATTCAAAACTTTTGCATCTATATTCATTAGAGTAATTGATCTATAAGTTTCCTTCTCTTTTGGCTCTTCCTGGTTTAGGTATCAGAACCATATTCGTATCATAAAAAGAATTTTGTGTCTTTGGAATTTTTTAACATTATGAAGACTAAAATGAGAGCAAGGTAGTGATAGTGGTTTAAATGACATGCAAGTCATGTAAGGCAGAGAGGATGAGAATGTAGATGAGTTGTTTCTTTTTTCATAATTGTCATACTGTGAAAGAAAACAGAGAAAATCTCAAGAAAATAAAGTAAAATAAAAGTATGCTTTGATCTGTATTCAGACACCATCAGTTCTTTCTCTGGGGATGGATTGTATTTTTCATCAAAAGTCCTTCAGAGCTGTCTTGGACCATTGTACTGCTGAGAATAGCTGTCATTCACAGCCGATCATCTTACAATATTGCTGTTACTGAGTACACAGTATATTTCACTTTGTATCACCCCATGCAAGTCCTTCCAGGTTTTTCTGACAACATCATGCTCATCATTTCTTATAGTACAACAGTATTCTATCACAATCATATACCACAATTTGTTCAACCATGCTTCAATTGATGGGCATTCCTTCAATTTCTAATTCTTTGCCCCCGTAAAAGAGTTGCTATAAATACTTTTGTACATAGAGGTCCTTTCCTTTTTTGTTTTTTATCTCTTTTGGGATACAGATCTAATGGTAGTATTGCTAGGTCAAAGGACCATGAAAAGTATTTCTTAAAAGGACATGGACAAGAGTTATATAGAATGAAAAGAGAAGGATGGTTTGGGATCTGTATCACTGGAATAAATACCAACTTCAATGATGCTATCAAAGTATGATCAAATAGGGAGGGAGATATATACTCAGTTGTCACATAAAGTAAACAATTTTAAGTACGTTGACATTCAACTACTTAAACCTTTCACTACTAGAGATATGTAGTTACATGATATACTTTATACTTATCATTGATGACCAAAATAATAGATTTGATATTGAATTTATGGCACTATCATAATGATAAAAATAATAATAGAAGAATTTTGCTTAAGGAGTTGAGACTTAGTAATCAATATGCATAACAAAGCCTGTCAGTAGAAACAGTGTAATATATCACTGCAGGTTGTCAAAATTTATCATCTCCCCCCAGAATTTCTAGCAAGACATGACCTGGTGGTTAGAATTAGAATCTTGTGTCAGAAACTTGATATCTTTCATGAAGTCAAAGATGACATACAACCAAACTATAAAGATAGAGCCCAAAATATCCTGAAGAACTCAACCAACTGTTCTCTAAACCAGGTCATTATCACAGATCAAACCATTGCCCCCAAACACCTAGACAGAAGATTAATTCTCAAAACCTTAAAAGCAATACAATAGATGCTTACATAATAATAATAAATAACAATGATGCTTAAAAGCAACAGATGTTGCTATACCTAATGTCTTTCATCTCCAAGTTACATAGAATAAAAAGCTTTCAAAATATAGTAAAACCCAGTAGAGGAGATCAAATTCACATTGGAGGAGGATGAGGTACATGTCTCTTTGTTCCTACATGCTAGTGGAATTGTACCAAGGATGATTACAGCATGTCTTAAAAGGATGAGTTTTTATCTTAAAACTTTAACTCTTCTACAAAATTAAAATCACCTATTTTATCTATGTATGCAATAGGCCACAGAATATTCAATTTAAAATAATGATATAACTTAGCAACTTGGCCCAGCATCATTTCTATCTGAACCACATTCCAAAAAACAGTGAGAAGAATGTGATAAAAAATGACAACTCCATCAAAGTCTAACTCACTAGCCATGCTATGGGGTAAGGGGTGGGAGTGTTGAAGTGAGAGAAATAGAAAATAACAAAGTCATGAAATGATAGCTAGAATGATGTACAGTGGGGGTATCATATGCCAAGACAGTGACTATGAAGGTGACTCTGAGAGGCAAAGAAATTGGTAGTGACACTACCTGACACTGTTCTGGTAATAAAATAATATTGGAACATTTCAGAAAAGTGTTTCATTGCAGTTCACACTGACCTCTAAAATAGGCAAACCCCATGTGTACAAGAAATAGACTGAAGAGATGTGAATACTTTCATTACATACCTCTACTATGTCATAGCAAAATTGGACACATACCTTACCAGAAGAGGAAGCAAAAGCTTCAAATAGCTATTTGTCACTGGTATCCTTGTGTCTAATATATTATCAATCACGTAATTATTTTAAAAAAAAATTTTGATCCTAAAGCCTAGATTAGATGAAATAAGAGATGAAATGGAAGAGATTCTACAGCCTAAAGGATGAGTTGAAGAATATGGGGTATTTAAAGTTTTCATTTAATGCAAACTCCAGAAATTATACCTAATAATGATAATAGCAGTAACAAATAAAGTATAGATGTCAAATGATTTTGAAAGGGAGATTAGCATACTTAGATTGGAATTCTGAGAATCTTCTTTTGAGTCTTATGATATGAATACAACTAGCATACCAATGACACCAAAACAGAAATTTTAAATAGCTACCATCTGCTAGAGTTATCATGAATGGGTGCATTTTCCCACTCTATTAGACAGAAAATGTAAAAAATTTCAAGAAGTACATACAGCAATATGCAACAATATTGTCATAAGAAAAACTATAGGACAAAAGGTGAAACTGTCAAGGAGTATCACCAAAGAATAGGCATGAAGCACTATCATGGCAGAAGCTATTTGAGAGAACTATTGAAGAGGTACAGAAAGGTATGAAAAATTATATCAATATCCAGCTGGTTTATTCATAGAAAACTTGAATGCCACATCAGTCAATTAAATTAAAAAAAAGATACCTGCACAAAAGAATGCAGAAAACAAAAGCATATCTTTTGGTACCAATGATTAGAAAATTTACATTTCCTTACTCAATAATTGAATAAATGAGGAATGAAAAAAGCATGTCTTAAGTGATCACTATGTGACAAGCATTGTGCTAAGTTCTGGCGAGAGAAATAGAAAAAAAAAAGGTAGTCCTTTTTCTCAAGAAACTCACATCCCATTAAAGGAGAGTCAGCATACCTAAAATGTTTCAGCAGCAAGTCAAATGGAAAGTTCCTTCAGGTGCAGTGGCAAGCAGCTACTAGTTCCTCTTTAAAGTTATTCCCACTGATAAAACCATATCCATTACTGATGTTGAAAAATTTAACAATTCCAAGTACTCTTGTGGTGAGAACTGGATTTCTTGAATATAACTGAAAGTGACTTATCCCTGGTTAAAGTCAATAAGATGGCTAAGATTCAAGAATGAACTCAAAAAGCATTCCACAGGCAACATTCAAACGAACTCAACCAACAAAAAATTACTACAAAGAAATATTAAGTAAATGGTTGAGTCATGCAAATTTTTAAATAGAAACACAGAGGTCTAACATAGAGACTCAAGAACAGTTCCTTGCCACCAAAAACTACAGAAAGGTTATACTTCAGAACCTTAGATTTATTTATCAATGCTGATTATGCAATAAAATGTTAGGAACAGTGCAACATCCAATTTCAGATTATAAAAAAAAAAATTTGAATCTACCAGAAACCTAAAAAGACATTATTAGCTCACTAAAATTATACACCAAGAACTCACTATCTCCATAATCTGATAGATACATTATCTCCCTGGCAACTATTTTAAAGGAGTCAGGAAATAAGCTCAGGGTTAGTGTTTTTGTTTTTTGTTTTTCAGTCATTGTAGTCATATCCAACTCTTTGTGACCCCTTTTGGGATTTTCTTGGCTTTTTCTGGCTTTCTTGGACATTTCCTTCTCCAGCTCACTTTACAAATGAAAAACTGAGGCAAACAGGATGAAGTGACTTGCCTAGGGTCACACAGCTAGTAAATGTCTGAGACTGGATTAGAACTTAGGAAGATGAGTCCATGATTCCTGACTCCAGGAATGGCATTCTATCCACTGCACCAACATTGGTGGTTAGAAATTGTCATAGATATATTGAGAGACATGGGAACTAAGAGTCAACATCTGGGATAAGAGCATTTGGCTTGAGAGGAATCTTGTGGAGAGAGATTGTTGTGGCTTAGAAAGAATGAGTAAGAAGTGAATTTAGGATCAGTTGAGGGAGTATATAACATGAAACAATGACTAAGAGAGTTAGTTGGTTATAGTACAAGGGTATATCCGGTGAATCCTGGCTGTGCATTGAGCCCTGATCTCAGAGGGAATGAGTGTAGGAGTTAAACAGAGATCTGAATCCTTGTATCCTCTCTGTGTAGGAAGATCTACCATTATGGTATGTTTGTATGCATATGTGTGTGTGTGTGTATTCACATACACCAGTAATGATGCTGTGAGGTGACACTTGGTCCCACACTTATCATCTAAATTGTGTGTTTTTGAGTTCCTCTTAATCCTTTTGTCTAAATTGTGAATACCTGAAATCTTCCTAGTCTATTTGGGGAAAGAGAGTGACCTGCCAGAGACAGTTTTGTAACTACATTACAACTGCCAACTAATTACAGATTTGCTAATATTGGTCTAATAAACCTGTTGAAAAGGGAATAGCTAACTAGCTGAATAACTTATGTCCATAGTTTATTGAGTCTTTCTATTACTTTCTGAAGTCACAGACACAGTAGAAAATGGGGAAAAATTGATTATGTGCCAGCTTGCAAGGTGGACAGAGAGGACCTCTGACTTACTCTTGAAAAGTCCCTTTTCTTCTCTGAGGGCTAAGATCAGTGATAGCTTCTATGTTCATTAGCAACTTGAATGTGCCCCAACAAGAAAAGTCCAATAAGACCCTGGGAAAGATATCTTCACTCCTCTGCCCATTCTTTCCAGGTGTACATTCTGTCTCCAATATTATATCTCTGAATCAGTTTGTTTTCTCTCTCTCACTAACTTTAAAACCCTGTTGATCTCTAACTGTAACTTCGCCAACTCTGTGGAGTGTCGACATCACATTACTACTAGAAACTGTCAAACCTTAAGTTTCTCGTGGCCAATATTTATTCTTGTTTGATGGAGCTAATTCCCATGTCAACTAACAATGGTTTTTTATTTTCATATTTATAATATGCAATGACTTATATATTGCTTATTTGTTCTGAAGCTAAGATTTCCCCAGTGAGATCAATGTTTTCTTTCTGCAATCGTCATAAATTTGCACTTCTCTCAGTGCAGGATCTGTCAGTGTGAAATGTTCAGTACAATCTAAGATACACTGCTGCCAAAGCTAAAAAACATTCCTATATTCACAAGACCCTTGACATATATGTAAAGGAAGCACATGGTCTTGAGAAAAGGAGCTCTGTTTAGGGAGAGAATGCAAGAAGTCTCACAAACCCAATAGCTTTTATGAAGTAAATATTTAACACATATTTATAGAATTGAATATTGAGGAAAGAGTAGCAACCTAAAACAATTCAAATTATTCTTTTAGAGTAGGTCAGCACAACTGGCAGCATATGGGCCAAGTGCAGCTTGCATTGGCCAAAGGATTTCCTCTACATACAAAGGATGTTTTCCTCTACACTTTTTGGGCCCTCCAGAAATCCTTTGGCATGCTGCAAGCTGTCTATGGTTCCTAAGCGGCCCAAAAGTTACAGATTGTGTAGGTCTGTTTTAGAATGAAGTAGTATGTTTCCTACTGATTCTCTCTAATAATTCTCTCCTGCTCTTCTAATTCATCAGCTCCTATTCAATCTTGACAATTTCAATAATGCCCTTTTTTCCACATTTAAACCAAATCTCCCCTTGACCTTTCACTATTTCTGCCTGATTCACTCACACCTTGAGTAACACCTGCCATTTATCTCCTCTGTTAATATTTCCATGAAATTTAAATGCTTCTACAGAATGGCTTGAAGCCCCACTGACTGGATTCACTACCCATTCATGCATCCTGTCCCTATACTGTCAACCCAAGTGTTTGCATAGGAGTTGAGAGTCCCTCCCATTTTCACAGAGACCCAAATACAGACCAAACCTTATCATTGTTGGGGGTAAATCCAGAGATGGGATGTGTGCCAAACAGAGCCACCCTTTTTGAGTTTCCTCTACATTATAGGAACTAATTGATGCAGCAAAGAAAAATAAACACATTCATGATGTGATTCCTGATTTGAAATGAAAAAAAGTTCCTATAATTAATAGCTGTGACTTAATTTTTTAAAAACCAGGCCTGTGATTTTGTTGGTATAAGGAATTCCCAGTGAAGAAACTCCCTCTTTCAATGCAAATTAGTCTTAGAAAGTTCCTGAGGGAAGTAAGAGGTTACATAATTTGTCCAGGGTTCCGCAATCAAAATATGCCAGGAGTGGGACTTGAATAAAGATCTTTCTGACTCTGCCTCCATTACATAAACATCAATAAAAGACATCATGTTTGTATATCTCAAGTATTTTTAAATTTCACAAGTCTTTCTTAACGAAGAAAGAATGATTTTGGAACAACTAGGGGGCACAGTGGATAGAGCACTGGGCCTGGGGTCAAGAAGACCTGACTCCCAGTGCAGTCTCAGACACTAGAGGTGTGACCCTGGGCAAGTCACTTTAACTGTGCTTGCCTCAGTTTCCTCATTTGTGAAGTGGGGATAATAACAGGACCTACCTCCCAGGTTGTTGTGAGGATCAAATAAGATAACTGTAAAGTACTTGGCAACATACCTACAACATAATAGTTGCTATATAAATGCTTATTCCATCCCTCTCCAATAAAGATAAATTCTGCAACTACTATTCAATCATGTCCAACTCTTCATGACCCCATGGACTCTAGCACACCAATACTGTCTGTGGAATTTTCTCAGCAAGGATATTGGCATGATTTGCCATTTCCTTCTCCAGTGGATTAAGGCAAACAGCATTAAGTGACTTGCCCAGTTAGTAAGTGCCTGAAGCCAGATTTTAACTTAGGTCGTCTTGACTCCAGGCCCAGTGCTCTATCCACTGAGTCACCTACCTGTCTAGTTAAATTCACATTTGGCTTTTAGAATTGATGAATAAAGAAAGCAAAACTACAAGAACTTGCTGGCTCCATATGAATGATTCCAAAGTAGTTCAGAAACTTCTACCTCTCTTCAGGACCCACCTTGATAATTAGACTCTGGTGTTCTTCAGACTGACTAAAGTTTGTGCCCATTTCAAATATACTTATAGTTCCATCCTCACAAAGATTCATCCAGTGCTGATACTCCTCATGACGTGGTAGCCGATCCCAAAAGGTCTTGAAGACTTCCCAGACAGCTTCCTGACACACTGGAAAATGGACAAAGTGAGTATTATGACAAGCTGGAGTTACAGACTCCTTCAAGGGATCACGAGACTGCTCCAGGTTGATTGCCTTGTTTTCACGTTGAGATACAACTCCTTAGAGTGTATTAATGATCAGTAGAATTGTCTATGGCCTCTACCTTCACTGATTACTTCTATATACTCAGCATGTATTTCATATAAACTTCAGTGTTTATATTTTATCTCTTCCTTCTCCCTTCCTTTAGGGTGTGATCACCTTGAGACCAGAGATTGGGAGGCAGGAGTGTTTTGTTTTGTTTTTGTCTTTCTTTGTATCCTCAACCCTTAGCACAGTTCCTGGTACACCTTAACTGCCCAAAACATGCTTGTTGGCTTGTTTTCTAGCTGAATGACCTTGATTTTATTCACTAAAGACCTTTTAGTTCAGGGGAGAATTTTGGGTTGTTTATACTCATTCTCTTCCATCCTAAAATGGATTGGCTTGTATCCTAACAAGAGGGACTTTTTTCTTTCTTTTCTCAAAATATAAACATCATTATTGACATTTTTAAAATGGTAGGGTGAGTCTTGAAAAATGCTGCAGTTACCCAGTGTAGTGAAACCGTCATAATAAAAATTTATTGTTCACAGGGCTCTTCATGGAGCAAATTGCTTAACTTCATCTGCTAATATAAGTTAACTTTACTTGTTAGTATGAGCAGCAATGTTTACAGGAAGATAGCCATGCTTGTGAATATCTATCAATCTCTCTATCTATCACAGAAAGGAGTTAAAATGACAATTCTTTCTATTTGCAACATTTTGGTACAATTATACTGCAGAAGCTCCTCCCCAAATTTGCAGTTTATACCTTGTGATTAAATAAACCCATTCAAAATTTTCAAGATCTGAGAGACTGAATGCCCACTGCTAGAATCCCTATAGACCTAATCAGAAAAAGTCAAGATTTGGTAGAACAGAATCAGGTTGCTTTTAAGGTATTAAAAGTAACATTTGGGTCTTAAAAGGCAGAGCTCTCCAGCATATAAATCAAAAGTATTTTATTTTATTTAAAACTGCTAGGCTTTTACAAGGTCAAATTCCAAAAACGTTCAGGTAAGGCACAATCTTCTGCCTGATCTATACAGTGTATTACTGTACACTCTTGGCATTTCATAACTAGCATTCAGTCAAACCTCAGTAGACAGAGAACAAAAAATTTTTAAATAGAATTTGAATGTAGAATCATAAAGTATAAGGAGGTCTTAGAGACAATATAGCCCAACCCATGGGTTTTACAGCTTGCTAGGGGGTATAATGAGACCATTTTCAAAGAATGCAGAGAATACAAACAAGAGTTTTGGGAATCACTCAATATAAATGGAAAAATAATGAAAGCCATCTGATTGAAATTAAATACACCAGCAGCTAGAAACCAAGATTCATCCTGTAATCTGCCTACTTGGTGCTATACAGCTATGCATTCGTGTGGATGAGCATACACACACATATACAGATAATCATCATTATCATAGGAAAGTAGACTACGAGCTGATAACAGGTATTTTTTGTGCTTCCATTTCACCTGAATAGTAAAGGAAAGGTTAGAATCTAATAGGATCAATTAGGGGAAAAGGCAAGGCAAGTGTTGTAAAATAGCTCACTGCTCTTTCTCCTTTCAAAACTATATACTGTTTGCCTCAATTTCCTCATCTGTAAAATGAGTTGAAGTAGGAAATGGCAATTGGTATCTGGTACCTTTGCCAAGGAAACCCCCAATGGGGTTATAAAGAGTCTGACATGGCTGAAAACAATAAACCAAATCAAATGTCCTCATCTGTAACTTGAGAATCATAATGGTTCTATCTCCCAGAGCTGTTGTGAGGAGGAAATGAGATTATTTCTGTAAAATGCATCGCAAACCTTAAAGCACTACATACATACTAGCTGTTATGGGTATCGTGTTATCTTCAATGGATTTATCAGCCTGACTTTCCACATGACAGCAAGACCCTAAGGAATGGAACATTCTTGTAATTTTTTACAGGGTGAGGTAGAAGGGAAGATTTGTAATAATTACAGTTATCCAAATGTAATAATTTGGAGCATAAAGAAGAAAGGTCTGATGGAACAGCAAAAGAAGGCTCCCAATGCTAGCGATCAGCACAGTAACAATGGATACAAAAGAGATGGACAGAAAAGGTATCGATTATAATTGAGGAAGATGTGTATTAGGAATATGCATGTAAGACAAATGTCACCTTCTTCACTAGCATTGGTGATTTTACAGAAGCCTACAAAATTAATCTAGATTTCACCCTTGTTTGAATTACATATTTATGTTTGTGGAGCAATCTGCAAGAAGATTTGCTCTCCAGGGTGATGTCTTCTTACAAAAATAATACGTCTATTAAAAAGCTTATCTTTTGGAAATAGTGAGGCTAATAACATAAATAGACTAGTGCTAGAAACTGAAGGGGGAAGGGAAGGCTTTCTAATCATTTGCTGAAGTAGGAAAAGCTGGGGTTTAATCTAGATTTAATCCCATTATTGCAGCTTAGATTATGTATCATGTCCTGTAACCAGAAGTCCAGTGTCATGTAAGATCTATTTAAGGACATCAGAGTGTCTAAATTTCTCTTTCATAACTCTGTAGTAACCTGTTATCAGTTGAAGTTAAGTCTGTATCCTCACAAAACATAGCAACTACATAGCAACATGATTGTAATTTTTAATGGAGACTGAAGCCCAAACCCCAAATGTAATGAATAATAAAAATCAGGGCAGTAATCACCAAAACTGTTAAGCATTATATAATTAAAACTTATATAAATATATATATAGTAATAATATAATATATAATATTATAATAATATTAATTATATTTATATATTATATATTTATAATATATTCATATATATTTATAATATATTTATATAAATTATAAATATAATGTTATAATAATAAAATATTATAAATAAAAATTATAATAAAAAATTAAAAATTTAGTCATTTTGCAAATTCTGATGTTAACGTGACTCTGGAGTAGGAATGTTTTTAAAAAGCTACCCATAATAAACAAGAATTCTGCACGATAACTATGTATGAAAAAAATAATAATAAAGCATAAAATAAAGTAAGCATGGGAAGTCACTTAACTTCTGCCTCAGTTTCCTTGACTATAAAATGGAAATAATAATAGCACCTACCTCCGAGATTTGTTATGAGGATCAAATCAGATAATAATTGTAAAGCACTCAGCACAATGCTTGGCATATATTAAGTACTATTTAAAAGTTAGCTATTATGATGATGACTATTATGAATAAGCATTATCGTTATTAAGCAACATTGTTAGTCATTGAGTTTAATATTATTACTATTAATTGATATTATTAATCATTGTCATCATAAATAATAAAAGCTCTGTGGTTGTGGGCAAGTCATTCAACTTCTACCTGTTTCCTCAACTGTAAAATGGGAATAATAACATCTACCTCCCAGGGCTGTTGTGAAGATCAAATGAGGTAATAATATAATAATATAAAATATTACAGAATTTTAATAAATACCATAACAATACATGAGATATTAATCATTAGAACCACTATGTTATTAATTAATATTAGTAATCACTACTAATTATTATTAATCATCATAATAAAAATAAAGCAGTACTTTACTAGTAGTTTACAATGGGGCAAGTCATTTACTGCATTTACTACTACATTTACATACTACATTTACTACTCTACATGCAGTAGACAGTTTCCTCAACTATAAAATGGGGATGATAATAGTACCTCCTTGAGTTGTCGTGAAGATTAAATTAGATATTTTTTAAAGCACTTGACACAGTGCCTAACTACTTAGTAGGAGCTTAATAAATGCTTGTCTTCTTCCTTCCTTTAAAACTATCTGACAATCATATGCCTATAAAAGAAGTTAGATTTCATTGGAAATATAATGACCCCATATTATGGCTAAGGTGTCTCCCTTGTTCAGTTTGCAGCTAAACACTTGTTGGAGTTTTCTCCTCTTTCTGTCAAGAAACTTGAGGATCAACTTGCCTGGTGTTTTGGCTGCTGGCATCTTGCCAGGTTCCAAACATCTGGTTCCTGGGATAAGGTAACATTCATTTTATTCAGTTTCAAAAATATTTACACTGAAAGTGTCAGAAATTTTTAAACTCAAACACAAAGGCAATAATAACATGGCTACAAAACTAACATCCCAAAGCACAGGAACAATGGTTAGAAGTTGCAAGAAGTTAATTTCAGCTAGAGGTAAGGAAGAATGCTCAACAAGCAGAGCTGTTCAAAAGTGGAATGGCCTTTTTTGACATCTCCATAAAGTTCCCCCTGCTTTGGATGCCTTCAAGAAGAGGCTAGATGACTACTTTCATTATATTATAGACAAGGGAACCAACATTTATTAAGCACCTACTGTGTGCCAAGCACTTTTCAAATTTGATCCTTACACCTACTCTGTGAGGTGATACGTGCCACAATTCTCATTTTATAGTTGAGAAAACTAAGGCAGTCAGAGGTTGCGAATTGCCCAGGGTCACATTGTCATTGTCTGGGGCTGAATTTGAACTTAGGTCTTCCAGACTCCAGGGTCAATAATATATCTATTGTGCTACTTAGGTGCCATCATATTAGAGTGGGGAACCTTTTGTTGCATGAGAGTTGGTCTAACTACTGAAGTCCCTTCTCACTCACTATAACTGGTAACATGTATCATGAAAAATATATTTTGTATAATACAAAATTGTATTATACATGTAATTTAATAATACATAGTAATTTAACATTAATAGAGACCTGGCTTCATCAGCTCTTTCTATGACCTCAGTCTAGCTTTATTCACAATACAACCTCTTTTGATATAGAAATAGATATAGATACTGACAAACAAATCCAGCTGATAAGCTTAGCCTACAATATATCAACTTGTTTAAAGAATACTCAGAAATTCACATATATCCAGAAGTAGAAGAAATAAACATGATCAAAAGATTATTTGATTCACCGTCTAGAATTGCAGATCATGATTTCTGCAGGTGCTTACAACAACAAGAATGGTCTGGATCAGTGACTTGGTCAACCCATAGCATAGCACAAAGTGATCCATAACAGACATAGACCTTGAGACTCTGACCTCGAGACTCTGACCTCATTACCGTTACTTAAATTACTAGTTATTTCTTTTTAAGTACAAGTGACAAGTCAAATTAAACAATGGGGTCAATTAAGCTAACATTTATAATCAATTAAACATTTAAAAGCTCAGGCAGCTAGGTCGCACAGAGAATAGAGTGCAGACCTGGAGTTAGGAACACATTTTCCTGAGTTCAAACCTGGCCTTAGCCACTGACTAGCTGTATGACCACGGGCAAGTCACTTAACCTGATTTGCCTCCATTTTCTTATCTTTAAAGTGAGTTGGAGAAGGAAATGTCAAACCACTCCAGTGTCTTTGCCAAGAAAACCCCAAATGGGGCCACAAAGAGTTGGACACAACCGAAAAATGACTGAACAAAAAACCATGTATCGTGGAATGCTATGGGTACAAAGAAAAGGATGTTAGAGATCATCTGACCCAAAAGCTTAACTTTACAGATTAGGAAAGAGGTACAATGATTTAGTAGTCTAAGGTCACAGTAAATGACTTTTTAAAAAAAGGTTGTTTCCTTTTGTTTTTTATACTAGGAGGCAGCTAAGTGACACAGTGAATAGAGTGCTGAACCTGGAGTCACAAAGACTTGAGTTCAGATCTAACACTTTTACTAGCTATGTACCCCATGGCAAGTCACTTAACCCTGTTTACCTCAATTTCTCCTCTATAAAATGTGCTGGAGAAGGAAATGGCAAACCACTCCAGTATCTTTGCCATGAAAACCCCTAATGTGGCAATGATGATTCAGACAGGACCAAAACAACCTGAAGAACAACAATAAAACATAGAAAGCTCTTCCAGTCTTCAACATGGACCCTGGGCATGTGTTGGGAGCTGGAGGGTGTAAATACTTACCACGGACTTTAAAATATTTCAAATGGTTTGCCACAGTCTGTGCAATAGTTTCATCTGGGCAGATTTTAACCCCACTAGGAAATAAAGTGGTTCGCTTCTGACGGAGTAATAGCTGCCATTTGTTTTTTCTGTAGTCCAGAGGCTTCTTTTGTGCATACAGAGGGACTGAGAGTTGTAAATTTGTCCTGTATCGTGAAACCGAAATCTTGGACTCCTGTATCTTCTCTGAAGGCAAATAGGTTTGTGCTGTGAAATAAAATCATATGCAAATCTTTCAGATCAAAAACAGTTTATTACCCAGAATAAAAGACCACAAAAGAAAGTGCTTTGTAGCCAAAGGTATTTAAATCATTTAATTTTTTGTTTAATGATAAGATGACATACACAAATGGGAGAAGGGGAGAGGGGACTGTAGAGATTAAATATTTGATTATTTTTCCACTTACTGTTGCCACTCCTTGGTGAACTTATTTCAGAACTGTTAATACCTACCAAAATGAAGTACACATCAAATGTCAAAATGAAAGAGAAGAGAAAGTGGGTTTGGTTTTTTTTAATTACATTTATTGCTCAATGTATTAATAGGAGATCAAAATTATTACCCAATATGTGGCTCAATCATTTTATACTATTCTGTTTTGGGCTTCATATGGGTTGATAGCTACACAGAGCTTAATGATCACTGGAGAAGAGCAGAGCTTTTTTCAGTATGATTGACATTCATACAATAATAGAGCTTTAAAGTAGAAAGTAGCAAAAATAGAAAAACCAAAGCATGCCATCCCTATATGTTCTACATTTATGACTAAATACTCCTAATCTGCTCAGTTTTCACCTGCCCTGAATTAATGATACATGCTAGAAAGCAACTTTATTTTGATATATTAGAAAATAATATTTTCCCCATTAGACTGAGCAGGATGTTCTTTTCCAGGTCTTTTAAAAGAAAACTATCTGAACTAAAATATCAGGGCTAAATCATCAGCACAAATAACAAAAACAAAAGTTAAACTATGTGAATTCAATATGAATGTGACTAAGAAATTAGAGGAAAAAGAAAAGATTTTGTTGAGATTGAAGACAGTGGAAACAAACCATATACCACAGATAAATATATCTACTGGATATGCTTATCATTTACTCTATTTTTTCAGTTATTAGTTATTTAGATGAAAGAATTATTCTTTAAAAATTATAATCATAGAAAAATGACATTACCTGTTAAAGTTTGAAGGTCCCCTTCTATCAATACAAATATCAAAATACCCAAAGAAGTTTTCCAAGAAAAAGAGAACATATTTGTTTTAGCTAAAAACCCAAAGAAACTTTGAGGTTAAGTACTTAAGCAAGAACAAAGTCTTGAAATCTTCTGAGACTGTGCCTTTATAGGAAAAAAAAACTGCTATTAAAAACTTTGGTCAAGAATAGATACCTGCAGTACAAATTAGCCTAAAGCAAACGTTTCCCACTTAGTTTTCTTGTCCTTGCTAAAAGACATTTACTTCTTTCCGAGAATAAGGTAGGTGTTGCAACAGGAGGGAAGCAGATGGCAAAGAGATGATTGTCTTTGTTGTTTTAATCTATCTGGCTAAGCTCTTTACTGACTCTCATCATACTAAACAAGGACAATACGCCTCACTTTTTGCCCTGCATAGCTACCAGGGAAATTCCATAAGACATTTTTCCTTCCTCCTTCTCAAGATTCACAACTTAAGATGCACATTCAACTTCTAGGGATCCTACTGATTACAAATGACTAATAAAGTTAAACCAGTTTGCTTAAAGATCTTTCTCCAGACAATGAATACATCCACCATCACACAAGTTCCATTTGCCCACTGAGAATTGAAAACATCTCAGTGTAAGCTGCTTGTTTGCTATCAAATTTGAGACCCAACATGCTAATCAATATGTGACTCTCAAACTAGTGTAGCTTTCCTCTGCCATTATGACATTATATGCGATGCCCATTCATTTAGGGACTGTTCTTCTCATCCAGTCAAGCTGATAAAAGTATAGTAAGTCAGACTCTAGGGATTTAAGGGACTTTTGTCCCAAATATTTAAGAATTGTCCATCAAATTATCATAGGCTAAATTCATATTTTGCTTCATCCTGGGCAAGTTTCATAAAAACAACAGGTAGTAACTACAACCTGAGAGAAATTATTATCAATAATCAATGATTTGGGGAGATCTGGAGTTTCACCATTTTCTAAAGTCCTCATTTCAAAGCTCATTCTATAAAGATTTAACTTTCTCCTCAGTTTTGGTCAGATCCTACCCAACCTTACAAATTTAATATGAGATGGGGAAGCCCATCTGTGCTCCACTCAGGTTTGGGTGAGGATAAATTCTATGATTAGATTGCCCAAGGTTGGGGGTATTTAGAAGTAAATGACATAATTAAAGTTCATTAGAATAAGTTCAACCCTTCAGTGTAATATTCATTGACACACTACTTGTGAACCAATCAAGAGTTGATAGCTACCCTCTGGAATACCCACTTTTCCAAGGGTATATAGGCCTTGAGCCCACTGCCATGGTCATCTTTCACTGACCTCTTTTATTAAAATGCTAGTATAACTAATAAAATGATTAATTACCCAGAAATCATGTCTCTCAAGCCTTTTAAACATCACAAACCCTAGGGTAGTATGCTAAAACATATTGGTCTTGGTGAAAGGTACAGAATAAGGCATATAATTTCACATTGGGAATGTGTTTTGTTTGAGGACTGGATTTTTCTTTTTTCAGTGGAGGAATGGGAGTCCAAGAGAGAATAGGGCAATAAAGAAAAGAAAAGAACAGTCATTGGGGCAGAGAATTTTCTACAATGCAGAGCAGTAGAAAAACTACTAACAAGCAGGAGAGCTTTGAAAGCTACAGGAAAGTTCTTCCAAGTGCCATAAGAAAACTTCAATGCAGGTTGAATTTTCAACCTACAGAACAGATGACTGAATCTCCAACATCTGTGTAAAGCACAGTCTTAGTTTACTAAAAATTAGTTGTCACATTTTGTTTGGGGGTTTAGAAAATGGAAATTGTGGGATTCTAACATGATAGCCACATTTCAAAAGTCTTAAAAAGAAACCCCATGTTTACAAAGCCAAGAGAAAAATTTAACTGGAATCAATTATCTGGAAATGATTCTTATTTGTGTAGCCTAAGAAGGCAAAGAGTATGAACTGATGTTATTTGTTTTGGATTATAATTGCCCATAAAGTCCTGAGTAATTTCAATCTTTAAAGCTAATTTCCCCTCAAGTCCCAAAATGATATACTCTAAATTACGTTACTTGACAAAGGAGGAAGTTTGTAAGTCTAAAAATACAATAGAGTTGCATAAAATATAATTTAGTAGATTTTAGAAACTAAATTGCGAATTCTCATTGGTAACAGTAGTAGTAGAAGTATGTAGCTTTTACAGAACTTAAATAATGGTTTAACAAAGTGCTTATTTATATAATCTCATTTGAATATTTGAACAATTAGGCTTAAGTACTATATATGAAGCATAAGGTATCATCTATAGATAGATTTATCTGGATAGATTTATCATTATATAAATTCATTTTTATTACCCTTTATTTTGGGTAATAAAATATTTAAAGTTTTGTCAATGCAACATAATCTTATTAGCTAATGGAAAGTAAATTAAAAACTTTTTTCTTTTCATGAAAGCAAATGGACTGCTATCACCAAACTACTTCATTGCCTATTTTAGCTTAAACAATGTGTAAATCTTTCTGATTAAAACATGTATCACTATGCCATAGCAGACCACTGAACTTGGGAGTAAGAAGACCCAATAGAATCAAAGGTTCCATCGTTTATTATCTCCCTTAAGATGAGCAAATCATTCAAACTCACTGAGACTTAGTTTATTCAGTTATAATAATGGAGATAAAATTTTCACTACTATAGGGTTGTTGTGAAGGTCAAATAAAACAATGTACATGAAGGCAATGTGTAAAAACTGCTAAGGCAACCTACAAATAAGATATTATTAATAACGATGCAAACTTCTGAAAAATAGCTAAAGGTCTTCATTTAAAGAAATTCCTTCTCCAAAATTCTCTAAACCTTTGTATAATAAACATAGGAGGTTTGTAATTAATTTTATACTCTGTGCTTTAACAAGAATCAATAGACACCAAGTTCTTCTTGCTGCCTCCCAACCCATGAGTTCACTAAAACACTTGGTCTTTTCAATTAACATGTCATTTATAAAAGGTAGTAAATCTAATTTGAATCATAGGCTATAGACACACAAAAATTCTTTTTATTCACTGTTATTTAAAATACCTTTAAAATATGATTATGCTCATTAAGGTGGTACTATATTACATATTTTATTAAGCACCAACTATACAAAATGCATGGAGAATTATACAACTAAAAATTACTCTACTCTGAGGCTCAATTTCCTTTAGAAAAAAAGACACATTTATTTGATGAATTTAAAAATGTGTTTAGTATCAAACACACTGTTAATCTCAAAACACAATATTTCCATCATCAATTGGTAGGGGGAGGGTAAGTATTTTAACAAATCTTCAAAAATAATGACAGTGGTATCTTTGAAAAATGTACAAATGAAAATGTTAAGAAAGCACAAGCAAATTTTCTGTACTTGTTATATCCAAAATAAGATATACAAAATAATTACGTCACCCTAGAAAAATTGCCCCATAAATTGGGAATGACATATCATTATGTCCCTCCTTATAATAGATCTCCAAAAGACAAATATCTTTAACAATATAAAAGTGGTGACAAAATTAAAAGAAGTCAAAGGTCACTGAGAAATCGCAACCTCAACCATATCATTTGGAATAAAAACTGTTTGGCCTTTTAGCCTCACCTCTAATGACCTCAGTTTTCCTTCTTTCCATACAATTATGATAAAAATCCAAGAGAAATCTGAGTTGGGAGACTAAAATGATATTCTTACAAAAGTTCTTATCTGAGAAAATGGAATACGATCCTCTGTCTTCTTCAGAGTATTTCTGATAACATCAGAGTGAATTATATTTAACAGACAGTCATGAAGTTGAGTCAGATATAATCCCACCAGGATCACAAAAATTCAGTAAAATTTTGCCTGAATGTGTACTGAAGAATTAAGCTCTCTTAGGAAAGCCTCTGGAAAAAAGTATATTAGAAGAATGAAAGCAATTTTTGCTTTACTGGTGTGAAAGTGGGTTGATAGATTTTTTGAAGGCATGTTGAGTTCTAACAAGCTAATGAACGTCTGGATAACAAATGGGTATACTTAACTTGTTAAAGTAATAAGCATACAGAAAGGAAATGAGATCAATTTTATTTTCATAAAAATGAATTATCTGTTTCAACAATGGGGTGTGTATACTCATACAGTGCATGAGTAAATACCTGTATCTTATTTTACAAAGATCTCAATGAGTATAATGTAAAAAAAGTATTCAGATTTCTTTTTAAATGTTGCTTCTTAAAAGCCAAACTACTTTTCCAATTTTAGAAAGAAAAATGAATTCACATTTAAAAAGCACTATAATTCTTAAGTTTCTTCCCAATTTCACCCAAAGAAATGATTGTAATTCCCCAATCCTCTTAAATAATGTTAAAGGAATTGGAGGAAAAAAATCATTGCAACTAAAGCAGGTTGGAATTATCACCTAACTAGGAAGACTGACAAAGTACATGATGGTTGAATAGGTTTTTGTCACCTCACATTAAAAGATTTCTATTTTATATTTTACAGAAGTAATGCCATAAATGGCATTCGGCAAAAATTATTTTAAAATACACAGTATTCATATGGCATGCTTGAGTTGCAAAGAATAGCTACAATGTGAAGTGATTTGCCAAGTATGGATTTAGTACCAGAGGAGTAAGTGATCCTGTACCCAGAGTCTTGTGCAGGTTAAAACCATATAGTGGTTTGTTCTTTAATCACTTATTAAAACATTCTCACATCACGTATTTATTGCATAGTCCAAGCATATTCACTAAAAAAATATGAAATATTTATCAAATTTTAACTTCCATCTAATAAGTTTATCTACAATCTCCCCATTCCCACCCCTGTATCCTTATCTATCAGACCCAAACAAAATCAATAATTATCTTTTACAACTTAAATAATTTTGAACAATTTACAAAATAACCAGAAGGCATTTTCTTCTTTGCAAGCAGAATAGCACAAATGCTGGTACATAGCTTTCCAGTAATCTTTTAAAACACAAGTTCTATGTCCATCAATAATGAATTAACTACTGTTGCCCTTCTGTTGCTGTAAATGAAGCTTCAAGATCAGCTCCCGGATATCATCCCGCTTGGCCCTTATCACCTGACGAGGAAACCACTTCTCCAAGTGCAGTGGTAATTCAAAATTAACAATGGGATCCTAATGACAGGAAACAGAAAACTGCATTACTTTAAGAAGACATTTCAAATTTTTAAGTACAATTCAAACTAATTCAATCATGAACTAAAGAAATCATTAGACATGGGAAAGGTTAGGGAATTCACTGATTTTAAAGTATTATAATTAAAATATTGGAACACACCTGCAGTGAATATAGATTTATAAGATCATAGAACAGGAAGAAGTCTTAAAGATTATCTAATCTGACTCATTCGTTCTACATGTAAGTATATTGAGGCCCAGAGAGTTGTGACTTGCTGAAAGTCATACAGTTGTTCAACAGCTGACCAGGAAATAGTTCCCAGGTCACCTGATTCCAGTTCATCATTCTTTCCAGGGAAACTATGCTGGGACTAGGACTGCTAACAAGTCAATAAACTGCTACAATTAAGTACTTTTAGTCTTCTGGTAACTAAATTCCTTTGGATAGGGTCCAGAAAGATTCACTATACAAAATGATATGCTATCATGTACAATAAGAGAAAGGAAAATCACAAAATGACAAATTTCATGAAAGTCAATGAGAACTGATTGGTTAACAAAGTCAATTGCCCCATGCTAACCACTACCACAACTCCCCAGTAATTCAAAAATATTCATTGTATTCTCCAAAAGAATTTTCATGCTTTTAAGAAACTTTTAAAGCGGATGGTTGATGACCTACTCATGGAGGGAAACATGCAGGTTTCTAAGCTGATTGAATTCATGATGGTCTTGCTCAGATTCCAGAGTCCCTAAATGGTGTCTGTCATAGATGAAATAATGAAACAGTGACACTTAACCCCAAAGGTGATTCTCAATCCCCAAATTTGTAACAGCATTAATTCCTTCTCCTTATCATTGTCCAATAACAATAAATGATTTGGGTTTCACTGTGCTAGAGACTAAAATTGTTATTCCTCATAGTGCATACCAATCACTAATTTCACTAAAGATTTTAAACATGCATATTATATATTACATTTCAAATTATAATATAGTCCACATTTATGTGCAACAAGGTTATGAAACTTAGATGTTCAGAAAAAAAATTATTTTAAAAACTGTTACATAATCAACTCTGAACTATCCCCCTTAGTCCCATAAAAATCCAACAAACAAGCTATTAATTCCATATTACCTTGAAGAAACTTTCCACATACTGTAGTAAATACACTCCACAATCACTGCTGTTATCTTGCTTAGGAACTTTAGGGCACAGGTCAACCATATTTGCTTTGCTGAATTCACGATGTGTTTTTCGTCTAACTTCCCATTCTACTTCCAAGTACCTGGAACCAATAACAAGTAGAGTAATTCAAATAGCAATTATTTTTCATCTCTATGCAAAAGGTTCAGAGATTAAAGAATAACATTTGTTGCTGAATTTAATATTTCAGTCAAAACAGACTGTATAAAATTAAATTGCACATATCTTTACAAGGATTGCTTTCAAAGAAAAATTGCCATATTTTACACAATAAGGATAAAATATTGGATTTTTTTTCCTTAATTAATATCAGGGGCACAATTCTGTGTGGCCTCTGTATACATATTAATTTACAGGTCAAGGTTTTTAAAAAGCACTATGCAAATACGTAAAATTTTAAATTAGTATAATTTAATACATTTGTAAACCTTGCTAGAAAGCAAACTGAAAAAACAATTAGAAAAGATGCAAAGAAATAACTAAAAGAAATTATATTTATAGTGAAAAATAATGCTAATTTACAATTAAGAGGTTTTTTAATTTGTGAAAAGTAGCATCTAAATATCTTTTTAAATACTTTTTTAATACTTTTTAACCATAAGCATTTAGTAGATACTTATTTTTCAAAATGTTTCTTTCACTTGCTAATACTAATCAGTTTCTCATTCATTTTTTATTAAAAATCACTTGAGAAAATACTTTCTACTTAGTGTATAACAATGCTAAAATAGCAAACCTCACCAAAGTACATAATAAAATAAAATACTGACATGTTATTCATCTTTTCTTTTGCTTTGGAGTTGCAAGTTTATCTGTCAAAAACTCTCAATGAGAAAAGTTCCTCCACTAATGTAGATCAGCGACTGTTCTGAAATTCAGAGAGCTACTGAGTTTTAAAACAGACATATAGAAATTATAATAATATTACTCACTCTCTCAAAATCTGAACAGTATTTTGTACAGAACCAGCTTTCAAGGAGTCTAATATGAGAATGCACGGTCTGTGGAAAACAAGAGGAGAATGATCAGTTATCAGCATTTATGCACGCATGGCACTTTGTCTCCCACCTACAAGACTTTGTGCAGATGTGAAGTGATCTCCAAGATTACCTCTTTTTTTTGTAGAATCTCTATCTTCCTTTGAAGCACAGTTTAAGTGTCTCTTTCCACAGACGGCCTTTCTAATGGCCTGAGTTGTTTGTGCTCTTTCCTGATTGAAGTTACTTTGTATTTACTCTCTATTGCTATTTACTCTCTCTAAAATTACTAACCACTAATTTACTCTCTCTATTATGTGTATATGTGGCTTTGCCCAAGTACAATGTAAACCTAAGAGCACGGACTGCTTTGCTATTGTCTTTGTGTTCCCATTATGCAACAAAGTGCCCATTGCTCAAAGAAATGCTTGTTGGACTGAATTAAGTGCATGGCTGGTATTTAACTGTCTGTAAGATGTACATACCTTTTACACATTTTCTTTGATTCTGATGTATTCTTCAGAGTACCCTGAAATAACATTATACATTTACTTTTTACACATTTTTCTCTAGGTAAAGTTAATTTAGACAAATGAATATCCTAGTAGAAACATTAAATCCTTTTTTTTTTTAAATAAGAGGTCTAAAATACCTCTGGTTTGAAAAGTGCTAATGGTCCGGTGATAAGTTAATTTTTTTCAGATCAGTAGGATATCAGTTAGTCATTTTATTAAAATCACAGAACCTCAAGGTTAAAAGGGACTTCACAGACAACCTACTTAAATATGGCTGACAAGCAGTTCTCCGATTTCTGATCAAAAAAAATTCAAAGAGGAACTTCCTGAAGAAACCTAAGATAACCTCAATATCTAATGAGATGGCTTATCATACTTTTAAAAACTCTAATCAGTAGGAAATTTTCTCTTACATTGAACCTAAGTCTGCCTCTCTTCAATTTCATTGACTTCTGACTACTGACTTCTGACACCAAGCAGGACAAATTTAATTTCACTTCCAAAAAGCCCTTCAAATACCTTGAGACTGTCCCCCCTGAAGTCTTCTTCTTTTCAAGTCCCTAGTTTCTTCAAGCTATCCTCCTTTAGATGCTTTCTACCTTCACAATGTCCTAAAATGTGATACCCAAAATTGAAAACAATACTCTCGATATGATCTGATTAAGACAGAGTACAGTATGATTATCATTTCCCTTGTTTTGGACACCATATTTTTCAATGATCACATTAGTTTTATTGGCTGCCATGCCACACTGTCAATTCATAGGTCTGTATGACTAAAATACTCATATTTTTTTTCATGTGAACTATTATCTACAAATATGCCTCCCCATCTTTTCTTTATTTTTTATCAAAGTGAAGGTCTTTACATATGTATCCCAAGCAAACTTCATTTTGATGAAGTTTATCATCATCAGGGTCATCACTTCAGCCTGTGAAACCTATTGATTGAGGTCCTCACTTTGTCACCCAAAGTAAGGAGTGACTTTTTCCTGATGTCCACAGAATCATAGAATTTGAGAGTTGGAAAGAACCTTAGTAGTTATTTAATCCATCTTAAATACCAAAGGAATTTCTACTATATCATATCCAAAAGAGGTCATCCAGCTAAAGACTTCCAAGAAGGTGGAATTCATAACCCCTTCAAGGAAGTCCATTTCATTTTTAGTCAACTCTGATTGTATCTAAGCTTTTCAAGACATCAGGTCTATTGTACCTCTGTGCAACTTCCAGCTATTATTCCATATTCTGTCCTTGGGGGTCAAACAAGTCTAAACCCCCTTCAACATGATAATCCTTCAAATTTTTGCAGACAGTTATCATGTTCACCATCAACACACCCAAATCTTCTCTTCTCTAGGTTAAACATGCCCCAGTTCTTTCAACCAATTGTCATATGACAAAATCTAGTTCCAGGTCCATCATGGCTGCCCTTCTCTCAACAATTCTGAGTTTCTCAATAACCTTCTTAGTGTCTAGAATTGACATTTCATATGGGAACTGACAAGGGCAAAGTACAATGGGACTACAGCCTCCTGTTACTGGAAGTTATGTCTTTCTTAATTCAGTCCAAGATGGAATTTTTTGGTCAGACATTGAACTGTTGGGACATGTTGCACTTGTACTCTATCATAAAATGCCTGAATCTTTTTCAAACTGCTAAGCATGATTCCCCTATATACTAATGAAACTGATTATTTGAACCTAATTATAATACATTATATGACATTATGCTACATTATGTTGTTATATTACATTATACTATATTATATTATAACCTACTCAATTCCATCTTTTATTAGATTCAATCCAATACTAGATTCTTTTAGATATTTAATCTGTCATACATATATATAGATACACACACATACATATACATACATACACATACATATCTATCTATAGTTTACATATATAAAACTATGTCTCTCAGCTTGATGTCAAATGCAAATTGGGTATGTCATCTACGTCATTATAAAAGTCATTGATAAAAATGTTAAATATCTCATGGTCAAGCAAAGGCCCCTAGGGCACTCTACTAGAGATCCCTGGCTATAATTTAACAATTAATGCAACTATTCTTTGAGGAGTCATCTAACCAGTTTTGGATCCATTTAACTGAGACTCATCTAGTACACATTTTTCTATCTTTTCCACAAGAATAGTATGAGATGCTCTATCAAAAGTTTTGCTAAGATCTAAGTAAACTATATCTAGAGCATTCCCCCTCATCTACTAATTTAGTAGTCTTATCAAAAAGGAAATGAGTCTAGTCTGGCATGACCTGTTCTGGATCAAAGTCATTCTGGCTATCTCTAATCACTATTTTCTAGATGTCCTTTAGATACCTAGAGTTGTGATTGAAGCAATATCCTAATCCCTGCCCCCTCTGTAATAATGCTAGTGTTTTAGCTAGTACATTTTTTTAAACATAATGAAACAATCCTATGAACTTGACTGGCTCAAGGGACTAATGGCTCAGACTGTTGACATCATTTCTTCTTTGCCTGAGCACAAAATAGCCAAGAACCTCTCCAGGCTCTCTTTGATGTTTGGGCACAATGGGAAACTCAGGGATTGTATGTTTCTCAGCTGAATGGATTAAAAACATCCCCAGTGTATCTCCTTCTTGAATATCTTCCTGCTATGGCTAAGTAAATCTGCTTTTGTTAACTACTGAATTTTGTTCCAGTATTGAATCTAAACTACCAGGGTACTGGTCTAAATCAGGTCTATCCCAGAATACCTTTTAGTGATCCATTCTAGAATTTTCCCAAGAATCAAAGTCAAATTTACTAGCCAACAATTTGCAAACTCTGTTGTCTTCCTTAAAAAAATCTTGCAGTACTTGCTATACATTTTCCATCATATTTCAGATATCACCAGCAGTGACTCAGCAATCACATCTGCTAGTTATTTCACCTAAGGCAGTTGATTTGACTTTGTTGAATAACCTTTACTTGCTTATAATTAAAAACATACCCCTTAACTGTAAGTCTTCCCCAAGGCTCTCCTGTTGTCCTTTTCTCTTCTTCTTCATTCTCTCTCTCTCTCTCTCTCTCTCTCTCTCTCTCTCTCTCTCTCTCTCTCTCTCTCTCTCTCTCTCTCTCTCTCACCTCATCAGCTCCCAGGAGTTCTGTTCAGATGCTTTCTAGATCTATCTATCTAGATGTAAATATAGATATATAATATATATCCAGCTTCAGCCTCCTCCCTAAGCATCAATTTGTCATCATGGATTGCCTATTGGACACTTCAGAGTCAATTATCCCAAAGACATCTTAAATTCAACATTTCCAAAACAATCCATTATCTTTCCCCATGCACCCTCCTAAATTTCTTTCTCTCTGTGGAAGGCATCACCACTCTGTTCCAATGTCCTGGGCTCCTAATCTTGGTGTTATCTTCAAATCTTTGCTTTCTTTCTACCCAAATATCCGATCGCTTCCTAAATTTTGCCATTTCTACTTCCATAATACGTCACATCCAAACCTTTATCTCTTAACTTGCATATCCTTTATATCAACTTGCATGTGTTCATGCCCTTATTAACTCTCACTTAAATTATTACAAAAGCTTCTTAATTTGTCTTTTCATCTCAAGTTGCTCCCCACTTCCAGTTCATCCCATATATGGCAATTTTATAGCCTTAGATTTGTCTACAGCCTGTGAAGCTAACTGACTTGCCCAGTCACAGCATCAGTTTGTGACAGAAACCAGGCTTGAACTCTACTACAATACACTGTTTCCAGGATAAAATAGAATAAATCTTTTTACAGCCTTGCCTTGATCTATCTTCCCAGTCTCATTGAACAGTCATCTTCCTCCCTCTCTCTTCTATCCATTCTAACTGAACTTCTACTTTCTCCTCACACATACCATTCAAACTCCAATCTCCAGGCCTTTGCACTAGCTGTCCCATAACTAAAATGCTCTCTTCCCTTACCCTTACCCCACAGCAAACTCTTTCTTCAATATGTAGTTCAAGAACCACCTTTTATACAAGGCCTTTACTAATTCCTTAATGGGTAGTACATGCTTTATAAAACTTCCCTTTAAGTACTTTGTGCTTATCTGTATTTATTCTCTTTTCATTTCTTCTCTCTCTGCACACACACGCACACACACACACACACACACACACACACACAGAGGCATATGTGGATACGTACGTCCGTGTTCTCTTCTCCATTAGTATTTAAACTTCTTGAAAGGAGAGATTGTTTCATTGTTTGATTTTTCATCCCCAGTACCCAGAATACAGTATAATCTTAATAAATTTTTCTTGATTGGTCACAGGTTACTAGAAACTCTCTTTATTAGCTCCTTATTTATCTTGGGTATCAACTTCCTATCGTTTTTGTTCTATCATTTCTAGTGCAAAGATTCTTCTTTGCAGAGATGACAGAAGCTGAGTGAGAGCTGAGCAGAGTTCTGTTTTTGCTGCTTTGTCAATTTTCATCATTCCTTCTTCCCCCTCAAGGCCCAACACCTTCTTTATTTTTCTTTTGAGGCAGTCAGCTGGTTCAGTGGATAGAGTGCTGGGGCTGAAGTCAGAAAGACCTCAGTTCAAATCTGTGCCTCAGACACTGACTAGCTGTGTGACCCAGAAAATGGCAAACCACTCCAATGTCCTTGCCAAGAAAACCTCATGGGCAGTAGGATCCACAGGTCACAAAGTCAGACATGACCGAACAACAATAGCAATCTTCCTTTGGCTCCCAATACAGTGAAAACCCTCCTTTTATCACCCCTAGCTTCCCTCATCAGACTCAGGTCATTCTGAGTTTCCACCCCATTGGCACTATTTTTATAGCATGATGATGTTTACATTCATTCTCTCTTCCTTGGCTTTACTTCTGTCTCTGTAAATTTCTTAAAATTTAAATTGTTTAACAAGTTTCTTGTGAGCCCACATGGTTCTCTTCAAAGAAATCCAACCAGATGGCACAGTGGAAGGAGCCCTGGGTTTGGAGTCAGAAAGATCTGAGTTCAAATACTGCTTCAGACACCAGCTTTGTGAGCTTAGGCATTTAACCTGTTTGCTTCAGCTTCCTCATATGAAAAATGGGGATAATAAAAGTACCTATTTCCCAGGGTTGTTGTGAGGATCAAATGAGATAGTTGCAAAGTGCCCAGGACAGTACCTGACACATAGTAAATACTTAATAAAAACTTATTTCTTTCCTTCCTTCTTTCTTCACTGGAATTGTCCTTTATATCTTCATAATTTCATTTTGTCTCCTTGGATAACTTTCATATAGTCTTTTAGTCCATGGAATCCTAACTATCTTTTCCTTTGAACACATTCAAATCTGCTTTCCCAAAACCCAGAGTACATGTCAGACTGTGATTTCCTCCCCTTTCACAACCACAATCACTCTAAGAGGGAGTAGTCCCTACCCACCAGGATTTCCACTGTTCCCAGCACCCTTGTAGTAAGAATTGGATCCACTACAGAATTTCTCCTTGTTGGTTCCTCTACTTTTTGAAGGATAAAATTATCAATAAAACAAATCAAGGAGTTATTTATTCTACTTTATTATCAGCTATTTTCAGTAGAAGTTCAGATAATTTAAATCCCCCATCACTACTGTATCATGTTTCTGTGGCAGGCATCAGATCTATTTCCCAAATATCTTATTTATTTCCTCTTTCTAAAGGAAATCTGTGAGATGATAGGCTTTTTTTTACCTGCCTGGAAAATTTTAGCAATTTTCCAAAACTCAGAACTGAAATGAGACAAGTAAGTTCACTAATTATTTTCCAGATCCCTCATGATAGCACAGAGGTAATCCTGTGTCAACACAGTGTAGGTTCTGGTAGGTTTCAGTATGGTCCTGGACACAGAGGTCTGGTTATCTGAGAACAAGCCTACCTAAGGAGGAAGAGGATGCAAAGAAACACCAAGTTCTTAGAATATCTATTAACATTAATTTAACTGGTTTTACTCTAGCTGTGAAATATGTGTGCAATAACCAACAATTCGATATACTATCAGAAGAATGAAACCGCATCTATTTGCAGATTGTCACTATAAAATAAAACCAGGAGATATATAGAAATTTCAGCTTAATGGAAAGATGACTAACAGGTCTCTTTGGATAGACAAATGAATTGGTATTAGTACCAAATAACTGGAACCAGCTTCATCAAGTCTCTAAAAAATATCATTTCATGAGACTCTTGAATATTTTGGCTTGCAGTGCTCATGATGAATACAGGCAAGGAAACCAACATCAAGATAGTTTTAGCCTTTGCTCCAATATCTGCCACAGCAGAAAAAGTACTAGAGAAATCCTATAATAAGTCTGATAAAATCCTTTAAATCAAATGAAAGCAATCAATTTTGTAGTGGAAGAGAGGTGTTTTGCAATCATGACCTCCTTCCCCCAGCCCAGCTAATGGAATCAGAAAAAATAAGGAACAAAAAAACTGGCAACAAGGTGCTGATACATTAAATGAAATGACATGACCATTATTCATTTACAAAATGCAAAGAAATTTACCTAATGGAATTAGAAAGGCAGTTTCTCATTGTCTAGCAGAAAATTGACCATGCCCTTGAAAGAGTTTCAAAGCCTAAACTAGCCAACTCTGGTGACAGTTAAGACAGTTGAGGCAAGAAACAGCTTTGTAGATATGGTCCCTGTACTTCTCCCAGAAGATAGGGGAAGAAGAAAATCACTTCTCTCTCTTCATCCTCCTCTCCATCAGCCCTGGTGTTTTTGATTGAAGCTATTGACCCAATAGGATGCAAAAAACCTTGAAAGCAGGAAGCAACTTCAAAGAGCAAAGAAGTCAATTATCGATTCACTAGCAAACTATTCCTGGTAGTTGAGAGTCAAATTACCTAGAGAAACATACCCAGAGAGCATGACTGAGTGACATCCCTTAGAGAGACAGCGTGTCTAGAGATAACTTTGCATGAGGACATGATGAGAAAAGAAAGTAGATCAGGATCATGTAACATCGGAAATGTGAATTCTGCCTTTTTCCCTAAAAGTAAACTAAGTTTGTGCTCACAATTCCCACTAATACCATGTGTATTATGGAATAGTAGACCCCAGGTTTATGGGAGGAGTGTTTCATAGTTCTTATTCTTATTGTGACTTTTTAAACAAATGCTTTTGCTTTGAGAGAGTTGTGTTTACTGGTGATTAAGCTAACATTTTAGGAGTAAAGACCCATAGAGAACCTAACTCATCCAAGAAAGAGCAAGCAAGTTGGGAAGTAAGTATTCCCAGAGAAAATGCCTTGAGATTTGATTACTTCAGTGCAAAGATCAGCATGGGGGAGGAGGATTAATATATTTTAAAATATTATTTGTAATTAATAAGTGAAAGATGTTACATTATTCAGAAAACTCATCCCTACATGTTATATATATGTTATATGAAGAAGTGAGTCAGAATGCATTGGGTATGGCAAGCAGGGAACAACATCACAAAAGTGAAGTTGCCTACATATTGCCTATAAATGACTGGTTGCTAAGTTGGTAGTCCTCTCATCATCAGCCATTTGTACTGACAGATCAACTGGCTACAGAAATGGTCAAATGAGAATAGATAAATAAGACATAGTTGCATGCAATTATAATAGCCCCAACCCAACCTATTTAAGCAATGCATTGACTTTGAAAAATGAGAAATCAATAAAAGTGAAGACTTCACTTTAGTTGTCTTAAAGAAATTTAACCAAGGTTATCAGTTTTCAGAATGAGAAGGCCAAAAGAGCACAGACACTGCCCCAGTCGACAAATCCTTTAACTACTTTCTAAGCAAAATGATTCCACAAACAAAGGCAATATCAGCACAAATGTCTTTGCATACATTATATAGAAAGGTGGTAGAAGATGATGAGCAAGCAACATAGCATCAGAAAACAACAAAACTCCAGTTAACATGGCAACATGCAGAAGAGCCCAGCTCTCCCACATACACTTTAGCAAAGATCTAAAAAGGACCTAAGATCAAATAATGATTGAGAAACAAACAAAAAAAAAAACAAAACACAGTAAGCTCCTCCATACATCCCCGGATAGCATCAAAATGACAGCAAGATGCCAATGAGTGCTGAGAAAAGGGCTTCACTAGACACAATTAAACAAGACCTTCTAGCACAATGACTGAAGATGCATATAGAGCATTAACCTGGTATGATGGGATACAGTGAGAAGGGGGACAGAAATCTACTGTGTTCCAACAAGTGATATTCCAGAAAGTTGGAACCCTGCAGTGCTTTTCATTCCAGGGGGCCAGAAGCCCACAGTACTCTGCTTATGGACAGTCCAGGGAGTTGTGGGGAGAGAGGAGGGCAGGGTGCCGAAAAACTTGTAAGATTCTGTTTAGTAATGCTGTAGGGGGACCTGAAGACCACAATGTCCAGAGCACACACACATAAAGGGTAGTGGAAGTCAGTAGCAGGAGTCCTGAAAATCAGAGAAAAGACTCCATTGGTCTTAATGACCCCAGTCAAGAATGTGAATGGACCCTCATCCAAAAATTTCAAACTAGAAACTGAGGATATAGATATGAGAAATCAGAACAAATCACACACAATGTAAAAATACTATGGTATCAAGAGACACCCATGAAGAAAACCTTAAAAAGAAAGTAAATCCATAATGGGAGTAATCAGTGCCAAAAAATTTTTTGAAAAAAAAAAGTGATATGGTCACAAGGACTTTAAGAGTATCTGGAAGAAATAAATATATATTAAGTTCCTCCTAGGTATAATGTTGATTACTTTCCTTCTCCTTTACCACATTCCTTTTCTTAATAAAGAGTTAGACAAGAAAAAAGAGAATAAAACATATGAGAGGATATGATGCAGAAAAATATAATAATAATCACAACTGTGAACATAAATGGAATAAACATAGCAATAAAATGGTAGAGAACATCTGAATGAAGTAGAAAGAAGAATGCAGCAATATGTTGTTTACAAGAAACACACTTGAAATATAAAAATTCATACAGAATAAAAATGAGGAGCTGGACAATAATTTATGGTGAATCAGGCAAATAAATAAGCAAGTATAGCAAACATTGCCTGAGGCAAGAGAGCAGTAAAAATGGACATGGTCAAGAGAAGCAAGAGGGAAAGGCACACAAGATGATGAAACTATGTCAGTCCTTTATATATGCACAAAATGTCATAGCATGTAAGTACTTAAAGATGCTTAAAGGAAAAAATCGGGGGAGGAGCCAAGATGGCGGAGTAGAAAGACTCACATATGCTAGGTCCGAACCCACAGCCCATAAATTTCCTGTAAAAAGACCTCCCCACAAATTCTGGAGCAGTACAAGTCGCGCAGAAACACAGTGGAAGAGATTGCCATTCCAGAGAGCCCTGGAAAGTCGTCACAGGGGTCCGTCACACTCCGGACGCAGAGCCCACCCCTGCGCTGCCCTGGCCACATGGCCCCAGAGGAGCAGATCCAACCAGGCTTCAGGGACGGAACCTCTGGTGGCTGCAAAGGTCCCTCCACCCACAGGCGCTCCAGCTCAGTGAGAGAGATGTCTGGGCTGGCCGAGAGGGGAGCAGGGTGGCTCCATGACTCGGGACCCCTCAGGAGGCAGTGGCAGAGGCAGCAGCAGAGGCAGCTGCGGCCCAGGACTCCCAGAGCAGGCAGGAGCTCAGGGCCATTCCTGAAGGTCTCTTCATAAACCCCTGAGGGAACTGAGCCTGGGAGGCAGCTCTGCCCCCACCCAAGCACCAGAACTTAAGCTCACATTGAATAGCAGCCCCACCCGCTGCTGAGAGCCCTGAGACTGGGGAGCAGCATTTGAATCTCAGACCCAAAGCACTAGCTGGGCAGATCTAGGCAGGGGTGGACAGGAATCTCAGAAGTCAAGTAACTGGCTGGGAAAATGCCCAGAAAAGGGAAGAAAAATAAGACCATAGAGAGCTACTTTCTTGGGGACCAGATGTTTCTTCCTCCTTTCATTTCTGATGAGGAAGTACAATGTCTGCCATCAGGGAAAGATGTGGAGGTTGGGGCCTCTGTATCCCAGACATCCGAGGTGGATGTCCGGTGGGCTCAAGCCATAGAAGGGCTCAAAAAGGATTTTGAAAATCAAGTTAGACAGGTGGAGGAAAAACTGGGAAGAGAAATGAGAGAGATGCAAGAAAAGTATGAAAAATGGGTCAATACCTTGGTAAAGGAGACCCAAAAAAATGCTGAAGAAAAGAACACCTTGAAAAATAGGCTCACTCAATTGGCAAAAGAGGTTCAAAAAGCCAATGAGGAGAAGAATGCTTTCAAAAGCAGATTTAGCCAAATGGAAAAAGAGGTTCAAAAGCTCACTGAAGAAAATAGTTCTCTCAAGATTAGAATGGAACAGATGGAGTCTAATGACTTTCTGAGAAACCAAGAAATCACCAAACAAAACCAAAAGAATGAAAAAATGGAAGAGAATGTGAAATATCTCATTGGAAAAACAACTGACCTGGAAAATAGATCCAGGAGAGACAATTTAAAAATTATGGGACTACCTGAAAGCCATGATCAAAAAAGAGCCTAGACATCATCTTTCATGAAATGATCAAGGAAAACTGCCCTGATATTCTAGAACCAGAGGGCAAAATAAATATTGAAGAAATCCATCGATCACCGCCTGAAAGAGATCCAAAAAGAGAAACTTCTAGGAACATTGTGGCCAAATTCCAGAATTCCCAGGTCAAGGAGAAAATATTGCAAGCAGCTAGAAAGAAACAATTCCAGTATTGTGGAAATACAATCAGGATAACACAAGATCTAGCAGCTTCTACATTAAGGGATCGAAGGGCATGGAATAGGATATTCCAGAAGTCAAAGGAACTAGGACTCAAACCAAGAATCACCAACCCAGCAAAACTGAGTATAATACTTCAGGGGAAAATATGGTCTTTCAATGAAATCAAGGACTTTCAAGTATTCTTGATGAAAAGACCAGAGCTGAAAAGAAAATGTGACTTTCAAACGCAAGAATGAGAAGAAGCATGAAAAAGTAAACAGCAAAGAGAAGTCATAAGGGACTTACCAAAGGTGAACTGTTTACATTCCTACATGGAAAGACAATATTTCTAACTCAAACTTTTCAGTATCTCGGTAGTTGGTGGGACCACACACACACACACACACACACACATACACACACACACAGAGACACACGTACACACGTGCGTGCACACACATACAGAGAAAGAGAGCACGGAGTGAATTGAATAGGATGGGACCATAAAGAAATTAAGGTAAATGGTGAGAGAGAAATGTAGTGGGAGGAGAGAGGGTGAAATGGAATGGGGTAAATTATATCTCATTCAAGAGGCAAGCAGGAGACTTTTTAGTGGAGGGAAAAAGAGGAGAGCTGAGGAAAAAAACATGAAGTTTACCCTCATCACATTCGACTAAAGGAAGGAATAAAATGCACACTCATTTTGGTATGAAAACCTATCTTACAGTACAGGAAAGTGGGGGAGAAGGAGATAAGCAGGGAGGGAGGGAAGATGGAAGGGAGGGCAATGGGAGAAGGGAGCAATTTGAAGTCCACACTTGGGGAGGGACAGGTTCAAAAGACAGAATAGAAACAATGGGGGGCAGGATAGGATGGAGGGAAATACAGTTAGTCTTACACAACACGACTATTATGGAAGTCATTTGCAAAACTACACAGATAGGGCCTATATTGAATTGCCTGCCCTCCCAAAGGGAATGGGTGGGGAGGGAGGGATGGGGATAATTTGGAACTCAAAGTTTTAGGAACAACTGTTTAGTATTGTTCTTGCTACTAGGAAATAAGAAATACAGTTAATGGGGAATAGAAAGTCATGTGGCCCTACAGGACAAAAGAGAAGATGGGGACAAGAGAAGGGAGGGATGATAGAACAGAGGGCACATTGGTGATAGGAAAAATTAGAATGCTCGGTGTATTGGGGTGGGGGGAGGGTATAAATGGGGAGAAAATTTGGAAACCAAAATTTTGTGAAAATGAATGTAAAAAGTTAAATAAATAAATTTATATAAAAAAAGGAAAAGATCATTGAATTATAGAGAGAAACATATAGTAAAACTATAAGAGTTGAGCTACACAATATGCCTACTTCAGACCTCGGTAAATGTGATGAAAAGAGTGATAAGAAGTTAATGACTTGAATAGAATTTTAGAAAATTTATATTTCTAGGAATTACACTATGGGGAGGGAAAAGAATGTGTAGATTTTTCAGTCACCTTTACAAAAACAGGCTATATGCTAGGACATGAAAACTTCACAAATAAGTGCAGAAAAGTAGAAATATTAAGTATTACTGACTATAATGCAATTAAAATTATGATCAGTAAAGGGATCTTAAATTAAGCTTAAACAGAGGCTAATTTAATCCTAAATAATTGATAGGTGAAGACAAAACCGTAAAAAAAATAAACCATTTCACCAAAGAAAGTTAACAGTAATATGACAATACATTAAAACTTTAGGAATATAGAGCACACAAGCCTCAGGAGGAAAAATATGCCTTTCAACAATTCCATCAACAAAAGAGAAAGAGAATACCAATAAATTTAGGATGCAACTTTAAAAAAAGGCAGAAAAGCAACAAATTTCAGAAAACTTAAAACACCAAAACCCATTTTCGATTATTAAATAAGACACAAACAAAATTTTAAACAAAAAATTAAATTGATCAATAAAAGTAGGACAGGTTTTTTTGATTAATAAACTAGATAAACAATTAACTAATCTGATTTTAAAAAAGAAAACAAAATTGTCAGTTTCCAAAAAATGACAAAGAAAATTCATAGGAAATTAAGAGGATAAAAAACAAATTATTCAAAACTATTTTGCCCAATTGCATTCCAATAAAACTTATGATTTAAATGATATAAATATTTACAAAACTATCTAAATTTAATAGAACAAAAAATAAAGATCTTAAAAACTTTAATCTTGGGGTGGGTGGGGAGCCACAAATGAACTCCCAAAGGAAAAAAAAGTCAGGACCAGAAGAATTTACAAGTTAATTCAATCAAACATTCAAGGAATAATAATTTATTCTAATAATATGTAGATCAGTGGTTCTCAAACTTTTACATGGTGGTAGAATCCTTCAGTTAAAACAAAACTTTGGTATAACCCTTTTAGTAAAATCCTCTAAAATTATTTTTATGTCTATTAACAAACAACAAAAGGTTCAGTTAAAAAAAATTTTTTTTAAGTTTAAGGAGTTTCAGAGTTCCTTGCAGCACAGTTGGAGAAACACCAACATAGATTTTGTAAAAATAGGAAAAAAGGGATCCTACCAAATTTCTTCTATGAAAGAACTATGATCTTGATACCTAAACCAGGGAGAGATAAAGCAGATGAAGAAAACTATAGACCACTATTCCTAATCAACACTGATGCAAAAATATCAAATGAAATATTAGCAACAATACTACAGCAACATATTAAAAAGATTTTACACTATGGCCAGATTGTATTGATACCAAGAACATAGAGTTGATTCAATATCGGGAAAATTATATATATATACACATATATAATATGCCATAATCATTTTAAAAAATCAAAAATCAAATGGTTATATCAATTTAGCAAAAGCTTTTTTACAACATGCATACTCCATCATGTTAAAAAAACATCAAAAGACATAGGAATAAATGGAATTTTACATAATTTCATTAAAAGGATCTATCTAACACCAAGAGACAGCATTATATATAATATAGTCTAACGGCCTTCTGAGTAAGATAAAAAGTAAAGCGAAGATCACTGCTATCACTACCATTTGATATAGAACTAGAAATCTTAACAAAATCACTGATACAGGGAAAAGAAACTGAATGAATAAGCATAAACTGAGAAAACCAAATTATTTCACTATTCAGATGATAATGGATTGAATTTATCAACTAAAAAATAACTTCAACAAAGTAATAGTATAGTAATATACTATCAGTATATTACTAATTACTATAGTAATAGTAATATAATATAAAATAAACGCACAAAAAATTATTAACCTTTTTGTAAAATGCTTATAAGACCCAGCAGGAAGACATCGGGGGAAAAAATTTCTTTCAAAATCACTACAGAACATTTTTTTAAAAATCTGGGAGACCATGTGCCAAGACACACATAAGAATTATGGGAATACAACTACAAAGGTTCATAAAAATAAAAACATTTAAGTAATTGCTTATGGTTAGGCTATGCTAATATGATAAAAATGATAATACTACCTAAATTACTTTTCAGATTCAGAGCCATACCAATCAAACTGCCAAACCTAAAGGAGGTCTAATTTATAGAACAAGAAAAAAAATTCTTGTTCATCTGGAGAAACAAAATGTTAAAAATCTCAAAAAAAACAATTTTTAAAAAGTGAAAAGGAAGAGAAACTAGCAATACCAGTCCTCAAACTACACTACAAAGCAATAATAATCAAAATTATCTGGCACTGGTTTAAAAAGAGAAAAGCTGATCAGTGGAAAAGATGGGGTACACAAAATGCAGGAATAAGTTAAGACAATAGGTTAATGTTTGCCAAATCCAAGGACTTGAACTAATTGGGTAAAATCTCACTTGATATTTAACAAAAATTGCTGGAAAAGTAGCAAAGAAGTGTGACCAGTATTAGACCAACATCTCATTCCCATGTATTCTGAGAGATATATAACTTAGATGTATAATGTACAGAAAATTTTTCTTAAACAAAGAGGGAAGGATCAGAAAAGAATATTCCTTTTATAGTTTTGGATGGGGAAGAGTTCTTCACCAAGCAAGGAAGACAGGTCATCACAAAACATAAGGAATGATTTTGATTACATAAAACTGAAGTGTTTCTATACAAACAAAATCAATGAAGCTGGAATTGAAGGAAAAAAGACTTGTAGTTGGGGGTAAATGATCTTTGGGTAAATTTATCTTATAAAAACCTAGTATCCAAGATGTTTAAGGGATTTTGATCACATATTTGAAATATTCTGTGTCAATAAAATTAATTCAGATAAAATTAGAAGGTAAACAGAAAGAAAAAATCTGTGCAGCATTTCACTGATAAAAGGAAATAGTTTAAATATTTAAGAACAAGAGTCATTCTCTAATCAAGAAATGGCTAAAAGATATAACCAGGCAGTTTTCCAAAGAAGAAAAGCACAATATCAATAACCATGTGAAAAATCTCCAAATTATTAATAAGACAAATGTAAAATACATCAACACTGAGGTTTCACTTCATAGCTTGTATAGATTGTCATAGATTGTCAAAGATGACTAAAAAAATGAAAATGACAATTGTTGATTGAACTATGGAACAGACACATGAGGGTAATTGTGGGTAAAAGCGTGAATTGTTCAAACCATTCTAGAAAGTAATTTAGAACCAAGCCTAGCAATACTACTATTAGGCATATATCCCAAAGAGATAAAATAAATAGGAAAAGAATCCATCATAGCAGCTCTTTTTGAGTTTCAAAGAACTAGGATCTAAAGGAATATCAGTTAGGAAGTTGCTGAAAAAAAATTATGGTATATGAATATAAAGGATACTATTTTTACCATAAGAAATGATGACAAAGGCAATTTAAAAGAAACCTGGGAAGACTTGTATGAATGGATGAAGAGTAAAGTGAACACAGCCAGGGAAGGGAACCTTATGCAGCAGCAATTAAAAGACCAACATATTTGAAATATTTAAAAAAGAACTCTGGCAAATGTGATAAAGCAAAATTCTATAGAACTGATCCAGGTCCTGACAAAGAAGTGATCAGTTTAGAAATCAGAATGAGACATGATTTTAACATGGAGAATATAAGAATTTGTTTGCTTTACTATGAGCATTTGTTAAAAGAGTTTAGGATTGTTGTGTTTGCTTTTTTGTTACCTTTTTTAGGGTGGAGAAGGTGAGAAAGAGAAAATAAATGCTTGCGAATTAAGGAAAAAAAGAAAATCAATCAGCATGCATTTACTTGATATGTGCCACAAAATTATATGCTGAGGATACAAATACAAAATCAAAACAGACCCTTTAAGGAGCATACATTCAAATGGAGATGTTAGAAAACAAAGTCAGAAAAGCAGCTGGACTCAAGAGGAAATCCATGCTGGAGGCAAAAGAATTTTCAAGGTACTCCAGGACTAATTACCAAAATACCTCAAGGAGGGAAAGAGCCTAAAAGAATGAAAACAAAAAAAAAAGTACAATTATCCAAGAAAGGTAATGCACCATAATAATTAGATGATCAGTCTTACAGTCAGGAATCTGGGATTCAAATCTTGTCTCTGAAAAATAAAGACTATATGATCCTAGTCACATTATAATCTCTTAGTAGCCCAAGCAACTCTATGAAGACTAAAAGTTAGAGACAAGTTGGCCATCTACATTGGTGAACAGTCTCCACACCAGGAATTCACCAAACTAATTAAATCAAAAGTCCAAACCAAACAAAAAACATTTAATACCAAAAATGGGAACCAAGAAGACTCCAAGAAATAGTTTCATATACTTTCTTATCGCTAAAAAATTTTTGGCAAAATTATGGATTCATAGAGTATCTTTTATGAAAATGATAGGTTATCAGAGACAATTACTTCCAACAAACCACATCTTCAGTCACACGATTGACATTTATATAAAGCACATGATTCTGCTGTGTTAATCTGTAAATGACAAAAATTTCATTTCACTCACAGTCTTAAAGGTTCATGTATATAAAGATTATGCAAAATTACCTGATAAATGTACCCAGAGAGTTCACTTTGTTCAACAATTTTTTAAGCAACGCAAAAAAGAGTAAGCTATATATTCAGAAGTGTACACCACTACCATTTAAGTACTTCCTAGGGTAAAGTATAACTGAAACAAGGATATTCCATACTTGGTGAGGTTCTCTATATTCTCCTGCATGACATTGTACTGACATCATGCAGTAAAACATACCCACTCAAAGTCTGGTCTAGTAAATCACAAAGGGAAACAACAAATGAATGAAGAATATGTATTCATCCAGATCATGATGTAAAATCAGATATCACATTCCACTGAATTAATCCAATACTACCTATACCTTAAGACAGACAGAAGAGGGCAAACTGAGCAAAGAACTGAACTACAGAAAAACAATGAGCTAGTTCACGTGGAAAATTCCACAATGCTTCTAATGATCTCTAGCTGTCTGCTACCTAAAGCCCATCTTTTTAACATTGATAATCTCCCTAGAAAAGCAGCAAGAGCTAGAGATGGATAGAGAGCTGGCCTTGAAGCCACAAAGATTTAGGTTTAAGGCCCAGCTCTGCCACATTTTGCTTATGTAGCCCTAGGTGAGTCATTTAATCTCTCTTTCTTGGTGCTCTAGGTAACTCTCCAAGACAAGAAGTTGCAGAGAATGTGCCATACTCAAGTGGTAGAGGGAGTTTTCTTATCCGGGAGTTCTATAGTAATGACCCTATTCCTATCCCAAATCTCCCAGAACTACTATAATCAAAGAGTGACAAAAAGATACACAGTGGGTATCAGGAGGTAGCAGTACATCACTATCAGTGACAGGCAAATGAGAAGCAGAATAAAATAAATCACTCATTACAGATATGAAAAAGAAAGGAGGTGGGACAAGCATGTGGAAGTAGTGACAGTCTCAATGTTGTACTGGAGAACATAAAATATGAAAGGTGCAGCCTCCAAAGATTTGCAAAGATTGTGTATGAAGATTTATGGAAAGATATGAGGAGAAATCACACACAAGAAATGGAAGTAAGTTCTATTGCTGGAAGAGGAAGTGCTTATACCAAGGGGACCATGGACCCAATAGAATATCAAAAGGTAACTATTTCAAAGGAGAGATGCTTCATCTCTGTTTGGCCTATAATCCCTTAACTCAATTCATTATTTCAATAAATATGAATGAGTCTGATGGCATATCTCATCCTGTACAATTCTTGTGCTATCTCTATGATGCCAAAGGTTTCAAAGAAAATATCTTCTAAGGCCTCAATATGAATCAATTAATATTACAAATAATTCATGTTTTTAGTCTTATCCTTACAATTCTGTAGACAAATTCTCTACACAAATCTTACAATCTAATCAAAGACTATTGTCCTTTTTTCTGTCACACCTTTTGCTTTACCACTTGCAATGTCTTTGCCTAAGCAGTTCCTCCAGAACTCCCTCTACCTAGATTGCCCAGCCCCAATCTTTACTTATCAACAACATCCTATTTATCCTTCATAGTCTAACTCAAATGTCATATCTTCCAAAAGCTTCCCATTATTACTCCAACTATGAACCATCTTTGTTTCTGTCTAAGCCTAGCAATACTACTATTAGGCATATACCCCAAAGAGATAAAATAAATAGGAAAAGAATCCATCATAGCAGCTCTTTTTGAGTTTCAAAGAACTAGGATCTAAAGGAATATCAGTTAGGAAGTTGCTAAAAAAAATTATGGTATATGAATATAAAGGATACTATTTTTACCGTAAGAAATGACGACAAGGACAATTTAAAAGAAACCTGGGAAGACTTGTATGAATGGATGAAGAGTAAAGTGAACACAGCCAGGGAAGGGAACTTTATGCAGCATCAATTAAAAGACAAACATATTTGAAATATTTAAAAAAGAACTCTGGCGAATGTGATAATGCATTGTCTTGGAGAGTTACCTAGAGCACCAAGATGCAATCTGTTACTCCTCCCCAGAAGCAGATGTTACACATTCTTTTCCTGTATCAACACACATGAATTCTATACTAGACAGCCAGGAAATATAGCTGACTCATTACAATATACAACACAATACTCTGCATACAATAGATGCTCAAGAGATATGTGCTCAATGCATGCAAATATGCTTTGCTTTAGGTAACGGCTTGTGTCCCTGAAAAAGTTAAGTAAAAGACAATTTGTATAATCTAACTTCTATTTTAAACATGCATGGAGAACTGCTGTTTAGAAGTCTATTACTATGAATCCTAGTAAAATCAAGATTTACTCTACAGCATTTTTTTTTCTGTTAATCCAACTTTCATACACAGGAAAATCCTCAACATATAAATGGATCTTATTTCAAAAGTTAATGTCAGTTAGTTCTTCGAAACTCTAAATACATTTTCCCCTACAAATAATGTTATAACTGGTTTAGTATTCACTTTAACAAAACTATTTATTTAACCCTCAACATCGCAGAAATACTCTTCATTTAAGCAGTAGTAGAAAAAAATACTGTGTTAAATGTACAGTATTTTAGGCATCATTTATAGTTTAAATGGGTTTTATGGTCACTAGTCACAGAATACCAGAGCTGGAAGGGATATTGGAGATCATTTATCCAACCTATAAATGAATAAAAATACCTTCTACAATATACAATTTCCAGCCTTTGCTTGAAAATCTCTAGTGAAGGAGAATTCACCCCCTCCTAAGGCAGTGCATTTCACTTCTGGATAGCTCTAGTGAGTAAATGTTTCCATACATCCAGCTGAAAACTGCCTATATGCAACCTCCATCTCCTGCTTCTCATTGTCCTCTGGGGCCAAACATAATATGTCTAATCTTTCTTCCATATGATAGTCCTCAAGTAACAGACAATAACCATTATTTACTAAGTATTTTCTCTTTCAAGCTCAACATCCCCAGTTCCTTAAGTCAATATTTTTATGGCATGTGCCTGAGGTTCTTCACCACTCTGGTCACCCTCCTCTGGATTCTTTACAAGTTAACAATGTCCTTTTAAAATAAGGCACTAAGAATTGCACATAATATTCCAAATGTGGTCTGACCACTATCACCTCCTTAGTTCTGTACAGTACCTCTCTCTCTCAACCAAGTTTATGATCACATTAGCTTTTTGGCTTCAGTAGAACTGTTGACTCATATGGAACTTGCAGTCATTAAAACCCTCAGATATTTGTTGGATGAACTGTTGTCTAGCCATGTCTCTGCACTTTAATTTGTCAAGTTATTTTTTAACCCAAATTAAAGATTTTATATTTATCCTCATTAAATTTCATCTTAGTAGATTAGCTCCCACATTAGTGTGGGAATAGTAAGTCAAATTCTTTGTACCCAGCAATGAGAAAGGTCATGGGGTTTCCAAATATAGACCCACAGGAAGAACTCTAAAGAGCATCCAGCTGGAACCATAATGACAATGGAAGCTGCCCATCAGACATAAGAAGTCACCAAAGAGCAATCAATATGCCCATATGGAAGGGCACAGATGAAATCCCAACAGGATTAGCTGCTATCCCCACTGGAAGTGGTTAACCTAGAACTACAGTAACAAGCATTAGTCTCCCAATGCCAGTGATCTGATTGGCCCTAATGTAAAGTAGGGATTCAATATGTTCTATTATGAGAAGGCCTGTAGGAATGTTCTGTTTGGACAGAACTGGGAAATTATTTCCATAGCATCCAAGTTCCTGATTCCATTGCTTCTCGAGTTTGAGTTGGTGAGTTTCCTATAGGGTTAAATGCTCAGGTATTAGTCCCAGAAAAACAGTCCCAGGATAACAAAGTTCCTGGGAGAGTGAGACTGATTGCTAGTTTGTGTTCACTATGAATAGGATAGATCTGAGGAATTTGTCCAAATTGGTTGAATCCTTAAGGGGTATCAACTGCTTTTGAGAAATGATCCCAAACAAAGCTTACTACAATTTAGTCTAAGTGTCGTGTTCTTAACTCCTCTCATTCCTTTACTATAACTAAGGAAGAACACTAAAGGAAGAGGTAGTACCCTCTCAATAACATTGTTACTATAGGAAACTGTGTTCAAAGTTAGAATTTGCAGTTCAGAGTAGCAGGAATATCTCTTCCACACCAAATTCCCCATACCCACAGGGACTACTATCCCCTTCTCTCTACACTATTAGAGAGAAGAAAGGATTCCCTTCTTCTGCCCTGATAGTAACCACACCAATGGCTCCTTACTATGGCAGTTAGTGATATTCAAATTTGAGAACATTTTTAAAAATTCATTCATTTTAGCAGTTATCTTTATCTAGTTTGCTTAAAGGAGTGTATATACTTATATGTGTAAATATACAAACATACAGACAAGTAAGCATGTATGCAAAGTGATCAGTTCTTAGAGAAAGTGCTTTATAAATCCAGTGTACAATTTATTATTATTATGAGGAATAATAAAAACAAGAACAAGAAAGGAAAAGCTATCCCTAAGACTTAAAGCTTCAAACTGTATCATATACCACTTGTCAATGAATTAAGAGTAATAAAACCAAAACCATATCACTACCATTTATGTAAAATGAGTTTGAGAGAGCAGACTGAGTGATGATAGCCATAAAGGATTGATCCTGTAGCAGACATTAATGATCTTTAAATACAGTTCAGATGAAATGTAGAGTATAAGATGTGTTAATAAGTTCATGAATGATACTAAGTTGGAGAGTGTTGCTAATATCTTTTAAAATTTTTTAGTTTAACCTTGAAAAATTTAGTAGAGAAGATGAAGGCTATCTGTAAAATAATATAAGGAGGAAAAATAAACTATAAAAATACAAGTGACAAATGATTAGCTAAAAAGTAGCATAAGCCTTTATTATTTCCCTGCCCCCTACAAAGACAGTCTAAAAAATCATGGTCTAAGGAACATAATATCCATCACAATGACATAATCTAATATGCCCCATTGCTCAGACAACATAGTATGCTCCTAAGTTTTTCTTCCCTCACAACTAAAGAAGAATTCACTTACCTGGGGATCCTCTGTATCTAAGGAGAGTGAGGAAGTAATATGTAGATCATTATCTAGTTTGAAATAACAAAACAATATAAGCATTTATAAAATCAATATTTGTATGTCTAACATTTCATCTCTACTAATTTAGTAAAAGAAAAAAAACCTAGGACTTATTGGACTTTGTTTATGTGTTGTACAAAAGCTTAAAAAATGAAAAGAATTGGCTGGTTCTTATCAACAATGACCAAATCTCAGTGGCTAAAACCTGAAACACCAGATACCTGTAACAGTCTTTCTTAAAAGCTGAAAGTACAACAATAAGAAAATTAAATTGTCTAAGAAATATTTATTACAGGAAAGGTCTTGTGCTTAAAAATTAGTGACACAAGGATAAAAAGTGGGCAAAGTTCACAATTTATAGAACTTATATTCTACTGTGGGAGGGGTGGGAGTATAAAGATATGGTGCAAATGTACATAAAGTATAAAAATATGTGTATACATACATCATATACATATACACACAGGTATATGTACCTATGTATATATGTCTACATATGTACATTCATTTGTATGTATTCTATTTTATCTCTGGACATGTTTATATACATATACATATATATTCTTGAGACTTTCAGGAATGCAAATGTATATTCATATACATTTACATATACTACATGGTAAGTACACATAAAGAGGCATCTATGTCCATGTATGTTTACATATGTGTATATATAAAATGTATATAGTGTGCATATATATATATATACACATACACACACATATATGTGTTGTAGAGAAAGATATTTCTGAGCCTTTTAGCCTGGAGATGCATATATACATATACACAAAACACATAAACCATGATAAATATAAGGAGGCATCTGTGTATGTGTGGGCATATATAATTATATGTGTATATACATATGTATATGTATATTATTGAACCTTTCAGGATGGTGATGTATACAAACATACAAAAAAACTACAAAATAGATTAATATACAGAGACATCTGTGTACGTGTGTGTGTGTATACACACATAAACAAATATGCATATATATGTACACATGTTTATAAATATTCTGGAGTTTTTCCGGCTGTATCTACACACACCAAAAAAATAAGTATAATATAAAGAGGCATCTGTGTACATGGATGTTATATATACATATACATATTTATATATACAGATGTACATGTCGATATAAAAATATATACATACACACATATATATATTCTAGAGTCTTTCAGGACGGAGATGTATACATACTATACAATAAGTGTAATATAAAGAGGCAAGGGTGAGATTCAAATAAACTGCTTGAGGAAAATCTGTGGAGAGAAAGAACACTCTTAGCTAGGATAATCAAAGAAGGTTTAACAGAAGAGGTGCCTCAAATGAATAGAAAGATTGTAACAAGTGGAGATGAGAAAGGAGTAAATTTGAAGCCTGGAAGATGGCCTGTGTAAATGCACAGGTATAGCAGACTGAATGTCAAATTTGGGGAACATTTAGTATATCATATTAGTTTTAATGGAAGGTATGAAACTGGATCCTGTGAAATAAGGCAGAAAAGGTAGACGGGAGGCAGACTGTAGAGGGCCTTAAATCCAGGCTAATGAGATTTATTTTATCAGCAAAAAGGAACTACCATAACTGGGGTTTGTTTGTTTTTTCTTTTTGATGATGGGAGTGACACATTCAGACTTGTACCTTAGCAACAGTAGTTTGGCAAGTATTTGAAAGATGGGTTAAAGATGGAAGAGAAGAGAGGCAAGATCACTAGTTAGGAAGCTACTAAAAATTCCAGGTAGGGGACCTGATCTAAGCTGGTAGATCTTGGGTAGAGGAGAGGTATTATTGAAATGCTGTGGAGGTTGAATCAACAGGACAAAATAGCTTTTCAAATGAATAGTGGAGAGGATGTACTAAAAAGAAAATGGTCAAAGATGACTAAAAAATTTTAAACCTAAGGTAATGCAGTTTAGGGTCATGATGACGTCTAAGTTATGACAACTCTGGTTGATGGATGAGGATATCTAAGTCCTCCAATCCATTGGAAATAGGAAGATTAAAGAAAAGACCTATGTTGTTCAAAGGATCATTAGTATGAATGCTGAAATAATGATGAATTAGAACCACTAATAAGGAGAGAAAGAATGTGACTCAAATACTTAATTCATTGAAGGAAGAATGCAGGGAGAATGACCTAGGAAATCAGTAGATGATAGCAATAAGAATCTAGCCTGGACAACAAATCTTATAGAATAAATTTCGGGGTGATGGCAGCAGAAGAATGATCTAAAAGTGGCAGAATGGACCAAGGCTGACTCAACCTTCTAGTCCTAGAGTAGAATGGAGGGAGGCAAGGAAGTAAGAGGAGCAGGCAGCTTGAAAGTGGGTGGTAAAGGATGAGAGATCTTTAGGAAAAAGTAAAGTTTTAACCAGCACCAAAAGACAGAAGAGATACAGGATGAAAGAAGTCTGCTGAGAATAGAGTGGTAGTCCCATAGGATATAGCAGAAGAGGATGGCAATAAATGACAGTTAATTTGAGCTAGCTTTTGTTATCTTTAGTTAACAATCATCAAAACAGTAAGCTCCAAAAGACTGTTAGTGGGATTCTGGAATGTTGCCACTTCATCTGTTTTGTTTTCTATGTTTTGACTATAATGTAATGATTATGACTTCTCTGGCCATATTTAATGATATTTTGTGTTGTATATTGATCAAATAGTAGAAAATCTGAGTAGGGGAAAGAGAATGATTACCTATGAAGATCACTAAGTACTGTATACAATTGTTACTAGCTATAAGATATGCATAGAGATGAGTGACACAAAATGGATGTCAGATGGTTTCACAAAATATTTCTATGCATAGTTCTATAATTTCAGAGCTAAATACATAAATGTCACTTAAAATTTTACTTCTATAATATAAGAGACAAGGCTTCCTTGCACAATAGTCACAGGTTTCTTGCTATTCATCTTAAAATTATTTTATCTATGCCTTTAATTTCAAATTGCTTTTTGTAGCCCCTTCTCTTTTACCATTTTGTATTTTATTGCAATGATCATTAAAAGGCTACCATCTATGTTGTGTATTACCCAGAGTTTGAAAGTCATGTTGGCATTGTGGAGACTTGAACGGTTGAGATAACTTCTGTGGAAAATCTTCATACACAGGCCCTTCTAACCATGGAAAACAAATGACTGCAAGATACCAATGAGACCTATTTTTAAAAAGAAAGAAATATCTTAGTATCAATTTTAAAAACACAAAGACATTTAATCTTTTCCACAGAAACAACTGGTAAAATAGACATGATAATTCTCATAACAATCTAATAACAATCCATTCAATTGTTTGCAATGAGGTATCAACAATTAGAAGAAAGCTCTTACTTATATTGAGTTAAAATTTGCTTCCCTGAAACTTTAATTCATTGAATCTAGTTTTATTCTCTAGAGCAATGGTGTTAAACTCAAATAGAAATGGGGCCACTAATCTATATATAAAGAACCCATATATGGGTCAGATATTGACTTAGTTTTAAATAATACATTTTAAAAATAATATTTAAAATATTTTATTATATTATTAAATATTATTTTATTCTTATTTATATTTTTATTTATTTTGTTAAATATTTCCCAATTACATTTTAATCTGGTTTGGACTGCATCAAGAAAAGCTGCATGTTTGACAGCTCTGCTCTAGAGGTACTCAAGATAAACCTAATACCCCATCTCTACCATCATCACTCAAACTCTTCTCTTCTTCATGCAATTTTAAGTTCCTTAAATAATTCCACACAGAACCCTTACCACTCTGACCTCCTGCTGTGTACTGAGAATAAAAACTACAGATCATATTCCCAATATAATCTGAACAGCAGAGAGTACAGTGGGATAATTAGCACTACTGATCCGGATACGATTATTTCTACTAATGCAGCCTAAAATTAAATGAGTTGTTTGGTTTGAGTTTTTGAGCCAACAAACAACTACAACTTCTACAGAAGTGGCTATTAAGCCACTATCACCCTGTGTTCAACATTGATTGTTATCTAATTTATTAGATATTCTCTTCTACCCATCTGTGGAACTGTCATCCATAGATATAACAAATATGCTTTTTTATGTCTTCATCCAAGTTGCTGATAAAAATGTTCAGCTGGACAAGGTTAAGAAAAAGCCATGTAGCACTCCATTAGATATCTCTATCCAATTTGATATTTTCCTACTCTGATGGATATATGATTGATTATTCTTTGATATGCATGTTTCCTCCAACTCAACAGATTCTAAATCATTCATACCTTTTTATCCTATATGACTCTCTTCTCCATGTCTCCTCATAACACATTTAAAGAAGGCACCTTTGGCTTCCTTTCTCTAGATCTCTTGACATCAATTTGGGTGCCAATGGAGTTTGGCCATTAAATACACATTACTCTCACTACATACCATTCTACCTCCATTTCTAGTCATACATTTCTGTTATAACATATTTTACATATTTACTGTAAAATTTTCATTGGTAATATAATGCAACCTACTCATATCCATTGTGAATTTACTTCCTTTTGGATGACCAGCAATTTTAATTTCAGAGACTGTCATTCTTCTGGCAGAATATTGGTATTTTGAAAAGTGAACCTTTGGCTTAGGTAGAAGCTTGGGATTTACACCTGTCTATCAGATATTTCAAACTGGGTGTCTGTCTCATAGACATCTTAAACTTAAAATATCCAAATGTGAACTTACTACCTTCCCTCAAAAACCTCCTTCCTAACTTCCCTATTACTCTCAAGAGTACCACTATCTTCCCAGTCACCTAGGCTCAAAACCTAGATGTCGTCAACTCTTCAACTCTCTTATCCTCCATGTACAATCAGTTGTCAAGTCCTATAATTTCTACCACCATAATAAACTCTCATATATGCTCTCTTTCTCCCCCAACACTATCATCAGCCTGAGGCTAACCCTCAACACCTCACACTTAGGCTATTGCAAAAGTCTTGAGTCATCTCTCTACGTCAAGTCTCTCCTCACTCCAGTTCAACCTCCGATCATCTATTAAATCAATTTTCCTAAGCCAGAGATTGGACTATTAATATCACCCTACACACATTCAACAAATTGCTGTGGCTCCTTGTTACCTCTAGGAACAAAAAGAATCTTTTGTTTGAGTCTCAAAGCTCTTCATACAACCTGGCCCCTTCCTGCCTTTCCAGGTATCTTCTTCCTTACGCCCTTCAACATATTCTATGGTCCAACAACACTAGCCTCTGTATCACTTCTCAAAACATTTTCACTGGATGTGTCAATGCCTTAAACACTGTGTCTCCTCATCTCTATCTCCTACCTTCCCTGACTTTCTTTAAGATGCAGTTCAGGTCTCATCTTGTGCAAGAAGCCTTTCCCAGGCTTCCTTAATCTTCATGCCTTCCTCCTGAGACTATGCCTAATTTATCCTATATGTATCTTATTTGTACGTAGTTGTTTGCATGCCATTTCCCTCACTAGACTGTGAACTCACTAAAAGCAAAAACTGGTTATTGCCTTTCTTTGCATCCCCATCACTTAGAACAGTGTCTAACACATACCAGGTGTTTAATAAATGCTCATTGACTAACAGTAGAAAAGCATATTCAATTTCCCAAAAGCAATCCAGTCTATCCTCCAACTTCTATTCCATTCTGAACCTAGTTAACGGTCAATTGTCAATGTCTATTAAATGTATATATACTGATAGACCAGTTTTATAGCTTATCTACTCAACCATATCACACACTAGAAAAAAAAATACCATTCTTCATACAAAAAGTACTATTCCAACAACCACCATTATAGAGTGAAAGTGAGCATTGGTTCTTGAAGACCATGCCAGCTGGGCATAAGACCTGAAAGGTTGTACAATTCTATAAAGGTTTCAGTTACAGTCCTAGTGACTGTATGTCACTTTTCTGGGGACCAGCCTATTAAGTATGGAGAAGCTCATCACCAAAAGGATAATCACTAAGTAATGAATTATTTGGCCATGGCTGACCTTGAAATAAATTCAAATATAAAAGAGCCATCAATCCTGTGTGGACAGTCACTTTCTACTTGTCTAGTGATTAGTGGAAAAGAAATAAAAGGTGCAAACAATCACCTAGCTTTGATCCATTTCAAATATAGACTTAACTGTGGGCACTCCAAATGTGATCATTATCTAGTACTGATGAGTTGACATGCTATTAGAGCAGCAGTTCTCAACCTGCATACTATGATTTTTTTTATCTTAATTTGTTCACTATGTTTCAGTATAATTGATTTCCTTTATAAGCTGATAGATTTGATTTTGTGCATTTAAAACATGATTCTAAGAAGGGATCCATAGGCCTCACCACACTAGCAAAAGGGACAAAAGGTTATACAAGTTTAAAACATTTTTATTAGAGAAACTGAAAAAAATATAAATATTGACATTTCTTTAAGATGAAGCAAAAGGATGCAGAAGCAAAGGAATAGTTCATGGATGCTTCTTGAATAACCAAATAAAGGAGTTGCCAGAAATAGTTTAATCCTTTACAAAGGCAACAAAAAAGACCACTTCATAGGATACTCGTACATCTTGTATTTCACTACTCACAATAAAAATTCATTTAAAAAATCATGATGGGGGCGGAGCCAAGATGGCGGAGTAGAAAGACACACATATGCAGGGTCTCCCCCCACAGCCCATAAAATACCTGTCAAAAGGGCCTCTCAAAACATTTTGGAGCAGCAGAAGTGGAGAACAACAGAGTGGAGGAGATTTCCAGCCCAGGGTGACCTGAAAGGCCCACAGGAAACATGGGTTGCACCAGATGTGGAGGGAGCGTGGAGCCCAGCCCAGCCTTGGCCGCACATGCACGGCTCCCAAACAGCCCTTGGGGGCAGAATCTCCAGTCATAGAATCCCCAGGTCCAGCAGCAGTAAGTTTCAAAAATCCCTCAACCCACAGCCACCAAAGGTCGGTACTGGGGTTTTTCCAGCTGGCCAGGAAGGGAGAAGGGCCTTCCCATAGCTCCAGCAGCAGGCTGCCACCTCAGAAGCTACATTGCAGGTGCAGCAGCTGCATACACCTTTGGAGTGTTAAAAACTCGTAGGGGCACTGAAGAGCTGATTCTTGCCTCCACCTGGTATGAAGGCCCTGGGTGAGCTGGTCTTTGTCTCACAATGAATGGCAGCACTGCCCATCCAGCTTATCTGAAAATCAGCCCCAGGTGCTGACTTGGGAACTGGAGGTCAGATGGCTGTGGAGAGGTAACTGCTAAGATTATGGGGACAAAAATCCCTCTCTGTGTCCAGATGAGTACACGCTTCATCATGCCACATTGGAGGAACTGAGATCTCACAGATTCCCAGAGTATACCCTACTATTGACAAAGGACCCAAAAGTCAAGTAACTAGTTGAGGAAAATTCCCAAAACAGGGAAAAGAATAAGACCATAGAAGGTTACCTTCTTGGTGAACAGATATCTTCTCCCATCCTTGCAGATGAGGAAGAACAATGCGTACCATCACGGAAAGACATAAAAGTCAAGGTTTCTATATCCCAAACATCCAAAATAAATATTCAATGGGCACAGGCCATGGAAGAGCTCAAAAAGGATTTTGAAAATCAAGTAAAAGAGGTGGAGGAAAAACTGGGAAGAGATATGAGAGAGACACAAGACAAGCATGAAAAGCAGGTCAACACCTTGCTAAAGGAGACCCCAAAAAAATGTTGAAGAAAATAACACCTTGAAAAATAGGCTCACTCAATCGACAAAAGAGGTTGAAAAAGCCAATGAGGAGAAGAATGCTTTCAAAAGCAGAATTAGCCAAATGGAAAAGGAGGTTCAAAAGCTCACTGAAGAAAATAGTTCTTTAAAAATTAGAATGGAATGGATGGAGGCTAATGGCTTTATGAGAAACCAAGAAATCACAAAACAAAACCAAAAGAATGAAAAAATGGCAGAAAATGTGAAATATCTCATTGGAAAAACAACTGACCTGGAAAATAGATCCAGGAGAGACAAGTTAAAAATTATGGGACTACCTGAAAGCCTTGATCAAAAAAAGAGCCTAGACATCATCTTTCATGAAATTATCAAGGGAAACTGCCCTGATACTCTAGAAACAGGGGGCAAAATAAACAATGAAAGAATCCACCGATCCCCTCCTGAAAGAGATCCTAAAAGAGAAACTCCTAGGAACATTGTGGCCAAATTCCAGAGTTCCCTGGTCAAGGAGAAAATATTGCAAGCAGCTAGAAAGAAACAATTCCAGTATTGTGGAAATACAATCAGGATAACACAAGATCTAGCAGCTTCTATATTAAGGGATCAAAGGGTATGGAATAGGATATTCCAGAAGTCAAAGGAACTAGGACTCAAACCAAGAATCACCTACCCAGCAAAACTGAGTATATTACTTCGGGGGAAATGGTCTTTCAATGAAATAAAGGACTTTCAAGCATTCTTGATGAAAAGACCAGAGCTGAAAGAAAATTTGACTTTCAAACACAGGAATGAAGAGAAGCATGAAAAGGTAAACAGCAGAGAAGTGATAAGGGACTTACTAAAGTTGAACTCTTTACATTCCTACTTGGAAAGACAGTATTTGTAACTCTCGAAACTTTTTTCAGTATCTGGGTAGTTGGTGGGATTACACACACACACATGCACACACACACACACACAGAGCACAGGGTGAATTGAATAAGATGGGATCATATCTTAAAATAATGAAATTAAGCAGTGAGAGAGAATATATTCGGAGGAGGAAAGGGAGAAATGGAATGGGGCAAATTATCTCTCATAAAAGAGGCAAGTAAAAGACTTTTCAGTGGAGGAAAAAAGCAGGGAGGTGAGAGAAAAAAACATGAAGCTTACTCTCATCATATTTATCTAAAGGAAGTAATAAAATGCACACTCATGTTGGCATGAAAACCTATCTTACAATACAGGATAATGGGGGAGAAGGGGATAAGAAGGGGGGGATAATGGAAAGGAGAGCAGTGGGAGGAGGGAACAATCTTGGGGAGGGATAGGATCAAAAGAGAGAATAGAAGAAATGAGGGGCAGGAGAGGATGGAAGAAAATATAGTTAGTCTTACGCAACACGACTATTATGGAAGTCCTTTGCAAAACTACAGATATGGCCTATATTGAATTACTTGCCTTCCCAAAGGGAATGGGTGGGGAGGGAGGAATGAAGAGAAGCTGGAACTCAAAGTTTTAGGAACAACTGTTGAGTATGGTTCTTGCAACAAGGAAATAAGAAATACAAGTAATGGGGTATAGAAATTTATCTTGCCCTTCAGGACAAAAGAGAAGATGGGGATAAGGGAAGGGAGGGATGCTAGAAGGGAGGACAGATTGGTGATAGGGGTAATTAGAATGTTCAGCGTTTTGGGGTGGGGAGAGAGGACAAATGGGGAGAAAATTTGGAACGCAAAATTTTGTGGAAATGAATATTGAAAACTCAAATAAATAAATTTAAATAAAAATAAAGAAAGAAAGAATAAAAAAATCATCATGAAAATTACTATAGTTTACATACCAACACTAGTTACAGGGGATAAAGAAATAGACAAATTTTATTAATAACTAAAAATAAGACTTTTCATATTAAACCACAATATATTCAAATATTTAGTGAATGAAACACAGGTGGGCATAAGAGAAAATGGCAAAAAAAAAAAATCTCAGAAAATACAACTCATGAGTAAGAAACAAGAGGCAAAATGCTTCTGAAAGACTACACAAGTTTCATGACCACATATATTGAATACTTTATTCAAGGAGAGGGTCACAGGAGGCACTGAACATAGCAAGTACAAAAAAAAAAAATCACAAAAAATTAAACATTTTTGTCTTAACACATAGGAGATGACTATATATTAATAAGAGAGTCGTTTCTATATTAATAGTATCCATAAGGTCAAGCCACTAACTTGCTAGAGCAAAATTAAAAATCAGAATAAATTAGAATAATAAAAATGAGAAGACAAGGAATCCAATTAAAACAACTACAATATAATATACTTAAATAATTTATTTATTCCTCAAAATAAGATATTCATTTAATCAGTTTCATTATTAAATGAATTGACATAGATTATCACCATTTCTTTTTGTTAAAATATTTATTTATTTATTTAACTTTTTACATTCGTTTTCACAAAATTTTGGGTTCCAAATTTTCTCCCCTTTTATCCCCTCCCCCCACCCCAATACACGAAGCAATCTAATTTTTCCTATCTCCTCTCTTCTGTCATCCCTCCCTTCTCTTGTCCCCATCTTCTCTTTTGTCCTGTAGGGCCACATGACTGTCTATTCCTCATTAACTGTATGTCTTCTTTCCTAGTAGCAACAACAATACTAAACAGTTGTTCCTAAAACTTTGAGTTCCAAATTATCCCCATCCCTCCCTCCCCACCCATTCCCTTTGGGAAGGCAGGCAATTCAATATAGGCCATTTCTGTGTAGTTTTGCAAATGACTTCCATGACAGTCATGTTGTGTAAGACTAACTGAATTACCCTCCATCCTATCCTGCCCCTCATTGTTTCTCTTCTGTCTTTTAATCCTGTCCCTCCCTGAGTGTTGACTTCAAATTGCTCCCTTCTCCCTTTGCCCTCCCTTCCATCATCCCCCCACCCTGCTTATCCCCTTCTCCCCCACTTTCCTGTATTGTTAGATAGGTTTTCATTCCAAAATGAGTGTGCATTTTATTCCTTCCTTTAGTCAAATGTGATGAGGGTAAACTTCTTGGTTTTTTTTTTCTCAGCTCTCCTCTTTTTCCCTCCACTAAAAAGTCTCCTAATTGCCTCTTAAATGACATATAATTACCCCATTCCATTTCACCCTCTCTCCTCCCACTACATTTCTCTCTCACCATTTACCTTAATTTCTTTTAAGATATGGTCCCATCCTATTCAATTCACTCCGTGCTCTCTTTCTCTGTATGTCTGTGCATGTTTGTATGTGTGTGTGCGTGCATGCGTGTACACATGTGTGTGTGGTCCCACCAACTACCCAGATACTGAAAAGTTTTAAGAGTTACAAATATTGTCTTTCCATGTAGGAATGTAAACAGTTCACTTTTGGTAAGTCCCTTATGATTTCTCTTTGCTGTTTACTTTTTCATGCTTCTTCTCATTCTTGTGTTTGAAAGTCAAATTTTCTTTTCAGCTCTGGTCTTTTCATTAAGAATGATTGAAAGTCCTCTGTTTCATTGAAAGACCATGTTTTCCCCTGAAGTATTATACTCAGTTTTGTGGGGTAGGTGATTCTTGGTTTGAGTCCTAGTTCCTTTGACTTCTGGAATATCCTATTCCATGCCCTTCGATCCCTTAATGTAGAAGCTGCTAGATCTTGAGTTATCCTGATTGTATTTCCACAGTACTGGAATTGTTTCTTTCTAGCTGCTTGCAATATTTTCTCCTTGAGCTGGGAGTTCTGGAATTTGGCCACAATGTTCCTAGGAGTTTCTCTTTTTGGATCTCTTTCAGGTGGTGATCGATGGATTCTTTCAATACTTATTTTGCCCTCTGGTTCTAGAATCTCAGGGCAGTTTTCCTTGATAATTTCATGGAAGATGATGTCTAGACTCTTTTTTTGATCATGACTTTCAGGTAGTCCCATAATTTTTAAATTGTCTCTCCTGGATCTATTTTCCAGGTCAGTTGTTTTTCCAATGAGATATTTCACATTCTCTTCCATTTTTTCATTCTTTTGGTTTTGTTTTGTGATTTCTTGGTTTCTCGTAAAATCATTAGACTCCATCTGTTCCATTCTAATTTTGAGAGAACTATTCTCTTCAGTGAGCTTTTGAACTTCTTTTTCCATTTGGCTAATTCTGCTTTTGAAAGCATTCTTCTCCTCATTGGCTTTTTAAACCTCTTTTGCCAATTGAGTGAGCCTATTTTTCAAGGTGTTATTTTCTTCAGCATTTGTTTGGGTCTCCTTTACCAAGGTATTGACCCGTTTTTCATACTTTTCTTGCATCTCTCTCATTTCTCTTCCCAGTTTTTCCTCCACCTGTATAACTTGCTTTTCAAAATTCTTTTTGAGCTCTTCCAAGGCCTGAGCCCACCTGACATCCCCCTGGGATACCTGGAGTACCGAGGCCCCGCCCTCCACATCTTTCCCTGATGGCAAGAATATGTCCTCGTCTTCGTCAGATCCGAAAGTCGGGATCATTTGCATCTGTTCAAAAAAACTCTCTATAGTCTTATTTTTCTTCCCTTTTCTAGGCATTTTCCCAGCCCGTTACTTGACTTCTGAGATTCCTGTCCACCCCTGCCTAGATCCGCCCAGCTAGTGCTTGGGGTCTGAGATTCAAATGGGCTTTCCACGCCGTGCAGCTGCTAATCAATGTGAGGTTTAGTTCTGGTGCTGGGGTGGGGGCAGGGCCACCTCCCAGGCTCAGTTCCTTCAGGGGCTTTATGCAGAGACCTTCAGAAATGGAGCGGGTGGGGGAGGGCCGTCTCCCAGGCTCAGCTCCTTCAGGTGGTTTATGCAGAGACTTTCAGTAATGTAGATCCTGCCTGCTGCTGGGGGAGTCCCGGGCCGCCGCCACGCTGCCACTACCTCTGCCGCCGCCCCCGCCTCTGCCTTCCTGCTTCCTCCCGAGGTGGCCCGAGTCACGGAGACACCCCGCTCCCCTCGGCCAGCCAGCCATTTCTCTCACTGACCTGTAGCGTCTGTGGGCGGAGGGACATTCCTGGCTGCTGGAGGTTCCATCCCTGAAGCCTGCTCGGATCAGCTTCTCTGGGGCCGCGGCCAGGGCAGCGCTGGGGTGGGGTCCGCTTTCTGGGGTGCGATGGACCCTGGGGACGGCTCTCCAGGGCTCTCTGGAACGGAAATCTCTTCCACTATGTTTCTGCACCCCCTGCAGTAACCCAGAACTTCTGGGGAGCTCTTCTTACATTAACTCTATGGGCTGTGGTTTCGGAGCTCATATGCATGTGTCTTTCTACTCCGCCATCTTGACTCTGCCCCCGATTATCACCATTTCTTAAGGAAGTTTAATCAGGGTTAACCAATTAGCACAAAAAAAAAACCCTAAAAGAGCTTAGAAACATTCTTATCTCATAAACACTTATTTTCTTTGATAGACCTCAGTCAAGGGCAAAGCTAATAATATAAACTTATTTGTAATACCCTATCGAGAAAGATGATGGAAAATTATAAGCAGTATCATAATATCCAGAATACTAGAAGAAAAGAAACGTTTTAGACAATTTGGTGAGAAGCCCAATTAAACCAGATCTTCTCAAGAGCACTTAAGGATAGAACTAAAAGGAGATCAAAAAAAATAACTGAAGTGGGGAGGAGCCAAGATGGCAGAGTAGAAAGACTCACATGTGCTAGCTCTGAACCCATAGCCCATGAATTTCCTGTTAAAAGAACTCCCCACAAATTCTGGAGCACTGCAAGCCACGCACCAACACAGTGGAGGAGATTTCCATTCCAGAGAGCCCTGGAAAGCCGTCTTCAGGGGTCCGTCGCACTCCGGACAGCGGAGCCCACCCCTGCACTGCCCTGGCCATGCGGCCCGAGAGGAGCAGATCCAACCAGGCTTCAGGGACGGAACCTCTCGTAGCTGCAAAGGTCCCTCCACCCACAGGCACTCCAGGTCAGTGAGAGAGACGTCTAGGCTGGCCGAGAGGGAAGCGGGTGGCTCCATGACTCGGGACCCCTCAGGAGGCAGTGGCAGAGGCAGCAGCAGAGGCAGCTGCGGCCCAGGACTCCCAGAGCAGGCAGGAGCTCAGGGCCACTCCTGAAGGTCTCTTCATAAACCCCTGAGGGAACTGAGCCTGGGAGGCAGCTCTGCCCCCACCCAAGCACCAGAACTTAAGCTCACATTGAATAGCAGCCCCACCCCCCGCTGAGAGCTCTGAGGCTGGGGAGCAGCATTTGAATCTCAGACCCAAAGCACTAGCTGGGCAGATCTAGGCAGGGGTGGACAGGAATCTCAGAAGTCAAGTAACTGACTGGGAAAATGCCCAGAAAAGGGAAGAAAAATAAGACCATAGAGAGCTACTTTCTTGGGGACCAGATGTTTCTTCCTCCTTTCATTTCTGATGAGGAAGTGCAATGCTTGCCATCAGGGAAAGATGTGGAGGTTGGGGCCTCTGTATCCCAGACATCCCAGGTGGATGTCCGGTGGGCCCAGGCCATGGAAGGGCTCAAAAAGGATTTTGAAAATCAAGTTAGACAGGTGGTGGAAAAACTGGGAAGAGAAATGAGAGAGATGCAAGAAAAGCATGAAAAACGGGTCAATACTTTGGTAAAGGAGACCCCAAAAAATGCTGAAGAAAAGAACACCTTGAAAAATAGGCTCACTCAATTGGCAAAAGAGGTTCAAAAAGCCAATGAGGAGAAGAATGCTTTCAAAAGCAGAATTAGCCAAATGGAAAAAGAGGTTCAAAAGCTCACTGAAGAAAATAGTTCTCTCAAGATTAGAATGGAACAGATGGAGCCTAATGACTTTCTGAGAAACCAAGAAATCACCAAACAAAACCAAAAGAATGAAAAAATGGAAGAGAATGTGAAATATCTCATTGGAAAAACAACTGACCTGGAAAATAGATCCAGGAGAGACAATTTAAAAATTATGGGACTACCTGAAAGCCATGATCAAAAAAGAGCCTAGACATCATCTTTCATGAAATGATCAAGGAAAACTGCCCTGATATTCTAGAACCAGAGGGCAAAATAAATATTGAAGAAATCCATCGATCACCGCCTGAAAGAGATCCAAAAAGAGAAACTTCTAGGAACATTGTGGCCAAATTCCAGAATTCCCAGGTCAAGGAAAAAATATTGCAAGCAGCTAGAAAGAAACAATTCCAGTATTGTGGAAATACAATCAGGATAACACAAGATCTAGCAGCTTCTACATTAAGGGATCGAAGGGCATGGAATAGGATATTCCAGAAGTCAAAGGAACTAGGACTCAAACCAAGAATCACCTACCCAGCAAAACTGAATATAATACTTCAGGGGAAAATATGGTCTTTCAATGAAATCAAGGACTTTCAAGCATTCTTGATGAAAAGACCAGAGCTGAAAAGAAAATTTGACTTTCAAACGCAAGAAGGAGAAGAAGCATGAAAAAGTAAACAGCAAAGAGAAGTCATAAGGGACTTACCAAAGGTGAACTGTTTACATTCCTACATGGAAAGACAATATTTGTAACTCTTAAACTTTTTAGTATCTCGGTAGTTGGTGGAACCACACACATACACATACACACACACACACACACACACACACATGTACACACATGCGTGCACACACATACAGAGAAAGAGAGCACGGAGTGAATTGAATAGGATGGGACCATAAAGAAATTAAGGTAAATGGTGAGAGAGAAATGTAGTGGGAGGAGAGAGGGTGAAATGGAATGGGGTAAATTATATCTCATTCAAGAGGCAAGCAGGAGACTTTTTAGTGGAGGGAAAAAGAGGAGAGCTGAGAAAAAAAGACATGAAGTTTACCCTCATCACATTCGACTAAAGGAAGGAATAAAATGCACACTCATTTTGGTATGAAAACTTATCTTACAGTACAGGAAAGTGGGGGAGAAGGAGATAAGCAGGGTAGGGGGCATGATGGAAGGGAGGGCAATGGGAGGAGGGAGCAATTTGAAATCAACACTCTTGGGGAGGGACAGGATCAAAAGAGAGAACAGAAGCAATAGGGGGCAGGATAGGATGGAGGGAAATATAGTTAGTCTTACACAACACGACTATTATCGAAGTCATTTGCAAAACTACACAGATATGGCCTATATTGAATTGCCTGCCTTCCCAAAGGGAATGGGTGGGGAGGGAGGGATGGGGAGAATTTGGAACTTAAAGTTTTAGGAACATCTGTTTAGTATTGTTCTTGCTATTAGGAAATAAGAAATACAGTTAATGGGGAATAGAAAGTCATCTAGCCCTACAGGACAAAAAAGAAGATAGGGACAAGAGAAGGGAGGGATGATAGAAGAGAGGGCAGATGGGTGATAGGGAAAATTAGAATGCTCGGTGTATTGGGGTAGGGGGAGAGTATAAATGGGGAGAAAATTTGGAACCCAAAATTTTGTGAAAATGAATGTAAAAAGTTAAATAAATAAATAAATTTAAAAAAAAAGATCTGAAAAATGGAAGAGATCAGGTAAGGTCACTACAACAGTGTCACTATAACTATACTCTCTCCATCAATAACAGAGGAAACAATACAATAATGTGCTACATGAGGATTGGAAAAGCAGCACAACTACACCAAGTATAAAAAAGAGGTCCATGTTGGAGATGACTTAATTTTGAGAGCACTGAGGGATCAATTCTCAAGGTATCTGAAAGAGAAGAAGTAACCTAATGCATGGGAAAAACCCCTGGTATTCTTAGCACTAAAAACAAATGTGACTCAAATCCTGTGAGAATAATATAGTAAAAATTTCATAAGAACAGGTCTCCTTTAACTACATTAAACAATTCAAGTAAAAAGTCCCAATTTCTAGGGGAAAAAATGAATATAGAAGTAAAAGAAATCTCAATGCCTTAACATTATATCACTGTTATGAGAGGTGAGATAATAAAAGAATGTCTCTTTTAGATTACTAATAATAATAATATTTATATAGCACCTACCATGTGCCAGGCACTGTGCTAAACATTTCACAAATATTATCTCATTTGAACCTCACAACAACCCTGTGAGGTAGGAGCTATTATTATTATCCCCATTTTACAGATGAGAAAACTGAGGCAAACAGAGGTTAAAACATTTGCCCAGTGTCACACATCTTGTGAATACATGAGGCCAGATTTGCAAACAGCTCTTTCTGACTCCAGACCCATCATTCTATCTACTGTATCACCACCCAGTTGTCTCAGATGAGGAAAGCAGATAGTGAGACAAGGGGTCTAGGACATGAATGACCAAGTCTGAAGAGGAGAGGTAGATGAGAGGATTTTGATTTCTACTCCTGCTTCTGTGGTAGTAGGCGGGCAAGAACAGGATGGGGGTGGGGGATCATAAGGAATGAGTGGGAACTGAGTACAGGCAGTGAAAAGGGAACAATCTGGCACTAGCCTGAAGTAATACCACAGAAGTGGAAGAGCATGAGACATGGGGCTTGTAATGAACTTTGCTAGGGGTGAGGTATTGCTTTTCGCACAATTCAAAATATTAGTTTCAATAAGACAGAGTTCTGTGTGGTGTTATGCTGTGTAGAGAAAAGTGGTTGGGTACCCAGAAAAGTATACCTCAGAGGAGGTTAACAGGGACTCACAGGTTCAAAGGGAGAGTGGTATGGCATTCTCCACAGGATAAGTTATTTGAAAAAAAAAATGAGAATAGGATCAGGCCCCCTGAAGAAGAATTACACAATACCACCCATTACACCCTAACATACCTGAAAGTAGCTACCACAGTAGGTGTTCCGAACTTTTCAGTTCTTATACCCCTGGAGCTTTCAGTAAACCTTCCTGCCCTCCCTAGTCAATAAGAAAGGAAATAAGTTCTAGAGTTTACCATACATATGTACATAAGAAATAAAAGACTGATTTTCATAAAGAAAATTTTTTTAATTGGCACATAAAAACATTTTTAAATATGAAAGTATAATAATATTTATAAGAACAGAGGCATATAAACTAGTGAGGCCCTTAATTCTGTTTCTTATTAACCAAGAGTTTTATTTGTGATATAATTTTGTTTTTTTTTAATGCTAGTATACCATATTAGGCCACAGTTTGTTTCATGCTTTGGATCAGACAGACAATAGGACTGAGAATCTTGATTCAAGGAATTAAAACCTTGTTAGTATGTTTAATAAAAATGTGATTTGCTTCTAAAAGAGTACACCACAATCTTTCCAATTTCATTACTTGTAAATCAGTTCACATTTTCTGGTTATTGCAGGGATCAATTTCTTTTTCTCATCTTTCACTGGATTTTCATATCTGATTTTTTTTCCCCTAGATCAATAAAAACATTTTTTTTTCACATACAAGCCTCATTAATTGGTTTTATTTAGTGGGAATTATACCTTCAACTGATTCTTTAAAATTTTTAAGACTTAACTACAATGCTCCCTCCCTTTCTCATCCTGTTTCCTCCTTCCTCTTCCTCTTCCTCCTTCTCTTCACCATTCTCTTTACAAACTTCTACTAACACAAGTACCTCTAGAATATTTCAATATGATAACATATTTACCATATATTTACCAAATATCACCCATAACTCCTTGACAAACTTCTCATACCTATAGTGGACACATATACCCCAAGATTAGTACTCCAGTACTAAACAATACTAAAAATTTAAAATAAACAAATTTGAAGAGAACTACAACAGAGCAGTGTCATGAAAATCTAGAGAGAAGAAAGTATTGAGAGGAGATAAAAAAAATTACAGAGATCAAGAAAACCATGTGGGCAATTAATATAGACATTTTTCTCTGAGTTAAGCTATGAAAGGTAGGAGAAACATAGGACACAGTTTGAGAAGAAGTGAAAGGTTTTTAAGGATGCGTGAGATCTGCATGTACTGGAATAAAGCAAGGAATTGCATTAGTGGATAAGGAGAGTAATCATTTTGGTCTTTTGTTTGTTTTTGTGATTTTATATACTTTATCTATTTTCCGTTTTCAGCATTCACTCCACAAGATTTTTAATTCCAAATTTTCTCCCCATCTTTCCCCTCCCCTCCACCCCAGGACAGCATGTATGCCAACCACCCCTTTCCCCAATCTGTCCTCCCTTCCATCACCCCCCGTTCTAGCATCCTTCTCCCCTCTGTTTTCCTATAGGGCAAGATATATTTCTATATCCCATTGCCTGTACATCTTATTTCCAAGTTTCATGCAAAAAAAAATTTTAACATTCATTTACATTCCACATTCTCTCCCTTCTTCCCTTCCTACCCACCCTCATGAGAAAGCAAGCAATTCAGTATAGGTCATACATGTGTAGCCATGCAAAACACTACCATAACAGTCACATTGCAAAAGACTAACTACGTTTCCCTCTATCCTGTCCTACCCTCCATTTCCTCCACTCTCTCCCTTGAACAGTCCCCCCACAATAGCGTTTGCTTCTGATTACTCCTTCCTCCAATTTGTCATCCAGTCTATTATCCTCCCTCTCCTGTTCCCTTCACCCCCGCCTTCCTGCAGGATAAGATAGATTTCCATACCCAATTGTGTATGTGTTATTCCCTCCTTAAGCCAAATCCAATGAGAGTTAAGTTCACTTATTCCCTCTCACATTTCCTCTCTTCCCTTCCATTGTAAAACCTATTTCTTGCCTCTTTTATGTGAGATGATTTACCATATTCTACCTCTCCCTTTGTCATTCTCCCAGATATTCCTCTCAACATTTAATTTTATTTTTTTAGGTATACTCCTTTCATATTCAGCTCACCCTGTGCCCTCTGTCTACATATATATACATACACACACATACATATATACACATATATACATAAACATATACCTACACATATATAAGATACACATACACACAAACCTGTGTGTGTTTGCATGTATGCGTATTCCCTTTAACTATCCTAATACTGATGAAGGTCTCATAAGTTACAAATATCATCTTTCCATGTAGAAATGCAAACAGTTCAACTGTAATGAGTTTCTTATGGCTTCTCTTTCCTGTTTACCTTTTCAAGTTCTTCTTCATTCTTGTACTTGAAAGTCATATTTTCTATTCAGCTCTGGTCTTTTCAACAAGAATGCTTGGAAGTCCTCTATTTCATTGAAATTCCATTTTTTTTCTCTGAAGTATTATACTCAGTTTTGCTGGGTAAGTGATTCTTGGTTTTAATCCTTGCTCCTTTGACCTCTGGAATATCATATTCCAAGCCCTTCAATCACTCCATGTAGAAGCTGCTAAATCCTGTGTTATCCGGATTGTATTTCCACAATACTTGAATTGTTTCTTTCTGGCTGCTTGTAACATTTTTCCTTGACCTGGGAACTCTGGAATTTGGCTACAATATTCCTAGGAGTTTTTCTTTTGGGATCCCTTTTAAGAGGTGATTGCTAGATTCCATTTCTAATCAGGGAAGTTTTCCTTGATGATTTCATGAAAGATGATTTCTAGGCCCTTTTTGTGATCATGGCTTTCAGGTAGTCCCCAAAGTTTTAAATTGTCTCTCCTGGATCTATTTTCCAGATCAGTTGTTTTTCCAATGAGATATTCCACATTGTCTGCTATTTTTTCAATCTTTTGGTTTTGTTTTATAATTTCTTGATTTCTCATAAAGTTTCCATCTGCTCCATTCTAATTTTGAAGGAATTATTTTCTTCAGTGAGCTTTTGGACCACCTTTTCCATTTAGCAGTTCTATTTTTTAAGGCATTTTTCTCCTCATTGGCTTTTTGGATCTCTTTTGCCATTTGGGTTAGTCTATTTTTTTAAGATGCTATTTTCTGAGTCTCCATTATCAAGCTGTTGATTTGTTTTTCATGTTGCATTGCTCTCATTTCTCTTCCTATTTTTTCCTCTGTTTTCTTACTTGAGTTTCAAAATCCTTTTTGAGCTCTTCCATGGCCTGAGACCATTTCATATTTTTCTTGGAGGCTTTGGATGTAGGAGCCTTTACCCTGCCATCTTCTTCCTTTGCTTTGATCTTCCTCATCATAAGAAAATAACTTTTCATTAAGAAAGTAACCTTCTATGGTCTTATTTTTTCCCCTTCTGGGTCACTTTTCCAGTCAATTACTTGACTTTTGAGCTCTTTCCTAAGTGAAGTGTGTTCTGCCCTAGTTTCAGGGGTTTTGTGCAGTTGTTTTCAGAGCTATCTCTAGGGACCTGTAAATTCTCAGTTCCTCCAAAGTGGTATGATCAAATGAGAGGTGTTTACTCCTCTCCTGGCCTACACTCTGGTCTGTGAGCAACCTTTTCTATCCTGGAACTGCAAATAGGATTCCCTTTCTACAGCTTCCACCAGTTCTACCATACCAGTGCTCCCCCTCACCCCAGGACCTCCACCCAAAACTATGACCCAGAACAGCCCCTGAATTTCCCCACCATCTGTAGACTGAGAGCTCCAGGAGAAGCTGCTGCTACAGCAGTGGCTGCCACCACCCTGGGGCTGCAGCTGGGACTAGGGCCAGACCACATTCATGTCTCACCCAAGTGAGAGAGTTTTCCTACTGACCTTTGAAACTATCTTTGGTGTTTGTATACTGAGAAGTCTGGAAATCACAACAGCTGCCAGTGATTCAGTGCCTTGAAGCCTGCTCCAGTCCTATCTATACAGGGCCCATGCTGGGCTGCACTCTGCTTTGAGCCAGTGCAATAGACCCTTTCTGTCAGCCTTCCAAATTGTTTTGGGCTGGAAATCTGTTTCACTCTGTCATTTTGTGGCTTCTGCTGCTCTAGAATTTGTTTAAAATCATTTTTTACAGGTATTTTGAGGGGTTTGTAGGGAGAGCTTAAGTGCATTTCTGCTTCTACTCCACCATCTTAGCCAAGAGTAATCATTTTATATAAACATACATACACACATTGTCTCCCTCATCAGAATGTAAGCTCCTTGAGGACAAGGACTCTTTCACTTTGCCTTTGTATCCCAAGAGCACAACATAGTAGCAGTGGCACTTCATGAATGTTTGTTGACTGAAGACAGGAAAGTATCAAGGGTATAATTAGATGGGTTGACACTGGCAAAGAAAAAGACCACATAATTCTCTGAGACTGAACCAAAGAGGAAAGGAAGGGGAGGGGGAAAGAGATAATCCTGAAGTGATTTTAAACATGGCATAGTGGGTACAGTGTTACTAATGAGTTCACAGTCAGGATGAAATGTCTAATCAGGGTTAGGAACCTATGACCTCAAGGCCACATGTGGCCCTTTGACTGAATACAAACTTCACAAAACAAATCCCCTTAACAAAAGGGTTTGTTCTGTAAAGCTTAGACTCAGTCAAACTGAGACTGCACCCAAGGACCTACAAGGCCACATGTGGCCTCGAGGCCACAGCTTTCCCACCCCTGGTCGAAGTATTCCTCTGACACATACTGGCTACGTAACCTTGGTAAGTGACTTAACCTATCATGGTGCAAGCAACTCTTGAGACTATAAATTTCAGAGAAGATGCTAATCTCCATTAGTAGAAGACATCTATCATGAGAAGCTAATGATGAAACAATGGGGAAAAAAAGAACAATCAACACTGTAAGTTTAAGTCTAAAAATATAAAGGCAATGTTTGATGTGCAAGATAGTAACTCAGGTACTCAATGTCTTCAAAAGGAGGAAGGATGACCAGATAAGCTGCTAAACAATGATGAAATCAATGGGAAAAAAAAGAACAATAAACACGTAAGTTTGTCTACAAATATAAAGGCAATGTTTGATGTGCAAAAGAAGATAGTGACTCAGGTACTCAGTGTCTTCAAAAGGAGGAAGGATGACCAGATAAGCTGCTAAGATGTAGACAGGATGATATGAAAGAATAGAGTGAAATTCAAAGAAGGAGAAGTCACTAAGTGAAGATGGGATGGGAGATGCTGGAAGAAGCAGTGAATAGAAGCACAATAATGATTTTATGGAAGTGCTTTGTTAACCTAGTACCCTAGGAAAATGGGAACTATATTATTATTTTTTTAATTTTCTTTTTTATCCTCACCATCTTCCTTTCATACTAATTTGAATTGGCTATGTCTGTTACCTGAACCATCATTTTCTTAGCCACCTAGACTCAAAATCTTAGTCATCTTCCATATTTTGCTCTCCTTTCCCTCTCATATACAATTTTTTACCAAGTCCTATAAATTTGAAACATGTCACATCAATCTTCTCTTTCAATTTCCACTGGAATTTCCTAAGTACTTTCTAGATGGACTACTGAAATAACTCCCCGCTTGGGGGTGAGGGTTGAGGTTTATTGGTCTATCAGCTTTCAGTCAAAGGATCAAGGCATCCACTTAAAAATTGGAGGAGATCATAGATATCATCTAATCCAACCACCTCATTTTATAAATAAGGGTCTCAGTCATACAGATGGGAAAAGACCTTCAATATTCTGGCTCTAAATCCATTTTCTTTCCACTACATCACCCTTCTATCCTATGCATCTGCCAAATTCATCTTCCTAAAGCAAAACTAATCTAATCAAATCATGTCCCTGCTCAAAAACTTTAAATGATTCCCTCTTCTGAATATTGACTTAATTCTAAAGTCTGACACCGCCTTCTCTCTCTAACATGGTCTCAATCCATAGTGCAGAGGAAAGCTTTGCATCTGGAGTCAAAGAACCTGGATTCAAATCCTGACTTACAATCACAATCCGTGGGAGCAGAGGCAGCCCCTTACATTATCTGAGACTGATACATGTTCATGCATAAAACAAAGAAGTTGGTCTGAACAACTTTTAGACTCCCTTCCACACCAGTAATTCTATGATTTCCTATCCCACAACTTCCTTACACTACAGATAAACTATGAGCTTTTACCTATGTACACAGAAATCTCAGCACAAGATATTTCCTCTACCTGCAATGCCCTTTCCCCATTTCCAACTGTCAAAATCTTTTCCATTATTTCATATCCATGTTACATGATGGCTATGTCCTCTAAAACCTCTCTGATTTTTACACAAAAGCATCCCAACCCTTGCCAATTCCACTTCTTTAAGAGCCCTTGCTATGAGAGGGTTTGCAGAAGTTACACTGTGATACTTGAGAAGTAAATGTCATAAAACTGAGAAGTCTTATGATATATTCAGGGTTAGGGCAACATTCCTTTCTCCCTTTGAGCAAGAGGGTTCAAAGAAGCCAAACTGTTTTCCCAAAGGTTGTTTTAAAATGTTCAACTCATTCCACATCACACTGAGTTCTAGTACAACAGAATTTTGGTGAATTACAATGTAGTATATGCAAAGTAAAAATTAATGAGTTGCTTTTGTGAGAATATATTGAAAATAAAACTGAAAATTTAGAAAGTAATATCTTTTAGTGCATCTACATCTAAAAGAACAGCATCTTCCAAAAACTTCCTTCTATCATATTTTAAAATAATTGCCAAACTTACGCTTCATTTACAGGTACAAAGATGTAATCTTTATTAAAGATGTTTATATGACGAGTCCATGTACGTACTCTTTTATGTCTTCTCTGTGCCATGCTGTGAATATGAAAAAAAAACATATTTTAGTTCCATAATCAATCAATCAAAAATCATTTGTTAAGTTCTTACAATGTGACAAGAATTTTCCCTTAATGTTTTGGAAGAAAGACCTCTGGGTTATTATTTTTTAATCTGAAAATAGAACTCAGCACATCATAATGGTAAATGCGTGTGCTTGTCCTTCATTGCTGAAGAAGACCATGCCATCAGAAAAATAATGACATGATTTGCACTTGATTTTGTTTTGAATGAGGGAGGGCTGTGCAAGTCACCAGCCTCACTTCTCCTCCAAAGTCATCTGAATTCAGTGACTATACATTCATCAGGATGACTAGTGACTTGCCCAAGGTCATACAGTTAGTGAGTGTTAAGAGTCTGAGGTGATATTTGAACTCAGGTCCTTTTGACTCCTGCACTGGTGTTCTATTCACTGTACCACCTAGTTGCCCCTAGTGGTAAATGAGTGAATAAAGAAAGGAAGGAATTAGATGTATGAACTCTATCTAGTAAGTGTAGATCATCTAAGATGTTTATACTCCAGAAAAACATTCTACTTTATTAACTTCTGGCTTATTGGTTTTTAAAATCCTAATACACTATCTTCTATGAGGCAAATGCTTTAGCAAAACCTCTTTTATAGTTTATTTCCTTTTAATATGCAAAATACAGCAAGTTTAGGTTACCATGCCAACAAAAATTCATACTGTATACCACTAAAACAAATAACTACTGCAACACAATTGTCAAAGCAGGCATTGTAATTTCATAAGGGCAATAGATTCAATAACATCGTGAATGTGAGATCTGGTCATTTCATGAAGTATACATCCCAATCACAAACTTGCTAAAACAAAGGTTTACTCAGTAGTTAAAGAAATCTCAAAGATGTGAGTTCATTGTGAATCAATTGCCAACAGCAATTAAGGGAGAATTCTATTTTCAGGATGCATTCCAAGAGCATCCAAACGAATTAGTTACAGACTCAATTTGTTTACATAAAACAAATATTTGGGGTACATTGTACTTACAAACAATAACAAATTACATGGGTAGAGAGTTCACAAGATAATTTGTTGTTCCAAAGTAAAGGTATACACTGTTGGTGGATCTGTGAATGAATCCAACCATTCTGGAGAACAATTTGGAACTATACTTCAAAAGCTATAAAACTGTACATATCCCATGACCCAGAGATACCACCAGTAGGTCAAAAGAGAACAAAGAAAGAGGAAAGGAACCCATATGAACAAAAATTTTTATAGCAGCTCTTTTTGTAGTGGCAAAGAATTGAAAATTGAGGAGATGCCTATCAACTGGGGAATGACTGAACATGTTATGATATATGAATGTGATGGAATACTATTGTACTATATTGCACTATAAGAAATGATGAAGGGAATGGTTTCAGAAAAACATAGGATGTCATGTGAATTGACCAGAACCAGGAGAACAATGTATATAATAACATCAATATTGGAAAGATAATCAGCTCTGAAAGTTAGTAACTTCGATCAATACAACAGCCAACCACAATTCCAAAGGACTCATGATGAAATATGCTATACAACTGCAGATAGAAAACTGATGAACTCATGCAAATTAAATCATATTTCTTCTATTTCATTCTTTCTTTTTTTTTACTTTCTTTTCTTGGAACATAACTTATGTAGGAATTTGTTTTATGTGTCTATACACATTTGTAATGAATTGGGGTTTGGTTTGTTTGGTCTTCTCAGTGGGTAAGGAGGAGGAGGGAGAAGGGAGAGAATATGAGAACTAAAAATAAAACAAAACTGAATTTTAAAAAGAACAAAGGTACTGGGGGTGGGAAAAGGAAGGAGGAAGAGTACTAGTACTGAAAATGGAAACCTTCTTTATATAAACAATCACAGTGGGATTTGTGAAAAATTACTAGAATTAACAGTTAAAATACATGACCAGAGTTACTACAATGAAAGAAGTGGGATGAAAAAAATATAATATGTCACCTGTCAAATGAGAGGATCTCATGAAGTGTCTCAGAATATAAAGAGGATGTATGCCCATGGGAATGGGGTTGGGGGAAGTGTGAAATTGTGGAGGCAATTAAAACTTGGATTTATCAAAAGTCTAAGTTTTAAGATCTAAACATATGTTCTTGGTCATAGGTGCTAGACCAGAGTGTGGAAGGATCAGTGCAAATTCATCATCTCTCTTGGAAAACAACTCTAAGATACCTGCCATATTAATGGTAGGTCAATAGTACCACCTCCATACGTAAAAAATAGTAGTACATACTTTGAGATTCAGGATATGGAAGCATAGTAACAACTACAGACAAAGTAGTGACAGTTTCTTCCTGCAAAGACAAAGATCAACCAACACAAACAATTAAAGAAATTTTTGGTGAATGTACTATGATTAATGATAGGGATTAGTTAAATGACAATAAAGGCAATTTAAAAGGAACCATCAAAGAGTTCCAGTCTTCCAGGGAGATTGGCTTCAGTTTTTGTTTAGGCATCATAAAAAGTTGCTGTGCTTTTGTTTACTGGATCTCAAATGAGCCTAAAGTATATCAGATATGAAATGCAAGTGCTTTCACAGGAATATTTTTATTGCTTGTCAAAAACTGTTTGACATACAATAAAAAAAACAAGACAATGCCTTCTATTTAGCTTAATGAAATTTAATACACAAAATACAAAAAGATTCAATTTTAAAGGACTAATTTTGTAAAGTAGCATATAAAAATTGAAAGTTTGATATAACATTATCTATTATTGAGCAATTGTTATTGGCATAAGGAGACTAACCAAAAGAATTTACTTGCTATAATACAAAAAGCAACAACAACAACCATATTATAAAAGGATCTCTAAAAGGACAGACAGGTCATGAGGGCAGTATTATAAAGGAGAAGCTACAGTCTAGGTAATTTATTCATTATTTATTTAGGTAGTCCTCAATGACTATTCCAGTCCAAAGTGAGTAGAGCACTTCCTTCTCTGAACTCCTAACAAAAATTTGAAATCATATTATATAATAGCTTGTTCTGTTTTCTAATTATTTCACAATGTTAGCCTTGACTTTCCAATCAAATTTTAAGCTTTTCAAGGGCTAATTTAAGAGCAGATGCTCAATAACACCTACTTGATGAGCTGGTTGGTAAAATTTAGCTCCCATACTGATAAATTTATCTCTGTGTTAGTAAAGAAACAAAATTCAAGATTCATATATAATTTAAATTAAATTTATATATATTTGCAGGAAAGTAAAACCTAATACAATATCTATTTTAAAAGACCTATTAAATCAAAATGCAGCCCCTAAATAATACAATAAGATTTCCTTGGAAAATTTTACTCTTAAAAAAATGTAATGGGGCAGAATCTAGTTTGTCTGACTTAGTTTTTCAGGGGGAAAAAATCTATATAGGTAAGCACCTCAGTTGACAAGCTCAATATAAGACACATAAAATATCATGTAAATATCAATTTTATATACACAAAAATTACTAGTAGGGTCTGGGTTCATCCTTTGTTTTCCAAGAAGAACATGACATCGGAGAAATGATGACATGACTTGCATTTGACTTTGTTTTGAATGACAGAGGGCTGTGCAAGGTAACCTGTCATGAGACTCCCCTCCTCAGCCATCTGGATCCAGGGACCATCAGGATCCATTCATCACAATGACTGAAGAAGGCCCAGGATGCAATGGGAGACCTTGGCCTATTTAGGGTATTAAAAGTCTGAAGTGCTAAATGTACTTTTATATTATTCTTACTTCATGTATTTACCTATCTCTAATCCCAATTTTGAGGAGAAAATATAAGCTCTCTCTTCTTTATTTCATCCTAGAAGGCTTATATTAACAATAATATTGGCAAATCTAATCCTTGTATTCCAAAGTATGATTTTAAATACATCATGCAACAAATTCTGGTAACATTGTGTATGTTCAGCGTCTTTAATTACTGTGTCTGTGGTTTGGGGAGCAAAGTGTTAGATCTTTATCTCACAAAGCTCATTCTAAGAATGCCACTATATTTCCACAAGTAAAGTGACATAATGAAAACAGTGTTTCAGAAAAAAAGTAACCTGTTGCAACGTGTAGTTCCAGACAGTCTCACTACATTTAAACTTAGCATTAATATCGATTATCCAGGTGACTGCTGCAGTTATTTTGTATAGTGGCAAAGATTGGAAACAGAGTTGATGGATTGAAGATGTAAAATGAAATACAGGATATCTCAAAAGTCTTAATACAGAATTGCACTTAAGATTTCATACAGATATCTTGGGACACTCAATATTCATGTTTGGTAATGGACAATGTGGAAATTTATTTTGTTTCACTATGAATATGTATTAGAAGAGTTTTTCTTATAAGTATTTACTAATTGAAAAATAAAAAAATTTAAAAGAAAAATGTCCTAACTCACCAATAAAGAGAAGCAAATTAAAACAACTTTGAAGTACTAATTCATACCCATCAAATGTATGAATATAACTAAAAGCAAAGAAGCTCAATAATGGTGAAGTTATGGAAGAACAGTTACAATCACCCATTAACGGTGGAATTACAAACTTATGGAATTTTTTTTGGTCAGCAATCTGATAGTACATGATAAAATTACAGAAATAATCATGATCTCAGTATTTCCCTTGTTGCAACATACTCTGGAATTATTAATAGGAAAAAATCTAGCTGTACAAAGATTTTCAGTGTAGTATCATATTTTTAAAAAACTGAAAACACCTTAATGTCCAACAGCAGGGGAATGAATCAGTAAATTATTGTACTTTAAAACAATACTACAATGTATTTAAGACCAACAAGTATAAATATACACAAACATGTAACATTTATAACTTTCTAATTACAAAAATAACTTTTACAAAACTTTACGGAAAAATGAAAAGAAAGAACCAGAAAAATATATTACACACAATGACCACAAATGGGGTAAAAGTAAATAAGAATGAATATAAAAAGAATTCTGATGAAGACTTAAAGGAAGTGACTTAAAAATGATACTTTTTGAATTTGAAATAATTTAAATGTAATGAGTTGCCAAGAAAATTTAGTTAGATGTACTTAAGTTCAATGTTAATCTTCTAACAAAATATTTTAAACTTCTAACAAAATATTTTAAACTTAGTGATTCATATGAAGGCAATGTTAACTTAGGGTTCAAAAGAAAATCACAAAGAAATTGCAAAACAAAACAAAACTTCAGAAAGTCAACTTACGAAAGGTTTGGATTTTCTTCCATTGAATTATTTTCTTTTCTAGTCAAGCATTTATAAAAGAAGCTGCTAAAAATGTGGCTTCGTTCAACAAGATCATCTGAAGCTTTCTCCAATATAAGATATCTATAAAAGTAGAGCAACATCAAAAGAAATCATTTATGACTTGGAAGTTTTGTCCTTAATTCAGTCCCCCACAAAACAACTTATATAAAGAAAACCTATGTTTTAGAGTTAATTAAATTACACCAATCATTTTTAAATATAAATAATCATTTGATTCTCATTTATTCAATATAAACATTACTGGGCATCACCCTTTCACCAAGATCCATTTAATAATACATAGCTTAATATTACCTACTCTTTCTAGATAAAGTTGAGAGAACCAAGATCATTCAAAGAAGTCTTGAACAAACTATAGAATTCTAATTAAACTAGATTTCAAACTAGTTTCTACACCAAAACATTCTCTTCAGGCTACAGAGATAGCATGTTTTTATTTCAACCATCTGGTAATAAACTAAAGTCCTATCTTAGGCCCTTGAAAATAATGGAATTTAGAATATTCACTAGCTGTTTTGGGCAATTTATTAAAGAATAAAAAATAAATACATTATTTTCTTGAAAAACTAAAAAGAAACCTCTAACAAACAAAAAATCAAGTTAAACAAGGACATTTAGACCAGGAAGTAAATTAAATCTAAAGTGAGCAATCAAAACAGGACAGTAAATGCAAAACTAAACTGAAGACTAACCAGTTTCCTTTTTTAAGTCTTCCCATAAAATATCTTATTTAAAAGATAATGTTGAACCATTTCCCTGCTAAAATCTAAGAATGGCATGGTTACCATAGATAAATTCTGCAATAATTGATTATATTCAGGATAATAGTCTGAGTGGACATAAGTAAAAACAGGGTTATTCCTCCTGAACAAAAAGGACAGCAAAGATCACACAAAACTATATGAAAGTATAGTATTTACTGATCACGGAGCTAGGAAGTTGTTTGTATTGAAGAAAGAAAAGAAAAGTTTCTCCACGGTGCCCTTTTACATTCCATCAAAGTATTTCTATCATTTACTTCCTAAGGCAAGTTTAGTTTAGTTTTGTTTTTTTACTATAGACTGACTTGTCAGCTATAATTATCACATCTATATGTATTTCTATTTTTCTTCTGCAAAAAAAAAAATAGAAAGATTTTGTTTTGATGATTATATTTTAATACTTCAAGGATCTGTGATTTTGTCAGGGAGAGCACTCCTCAACAAAGCTTATATTATCTTTAAGACTTAGTAGATGGTCATGAAAACTGCTATAACTAAAAAGTTTATCACCTTAAGCTAACTTGGTGATGACAAGCTTCTCTGATCCTCAGAAGACAAATAATAGAGCCTAACATCTTATAAGCATCAAAAATCTCCATCTTAGTAGCACATTCCCAGCATGGATTCTGCTGCCAAAGCCTTCAAGAACTTGAGGTTTCCACTACACCAAAATGAAGGCTCAGATTGGGACTTTAATAGAAGGAACTAATACTTGCAAAAAGTTTTATGTGCTTTATTTTATTTGACCTGTACAACTGCATGCAAAGTTACAAAGTTACAAAATGCTTTTAGACTTACAAAAAACTTTACTAACATAATCTCATTTGATCTTCACAACAATCCTGTGAAAAAAGCTGTTTTGGGCAACTTAAAACCATCTGGCAAATAGTTTAAGTGACTTAATTGATCACAAAGTTATTGTCAGAGAAGAGACACAGCTTAGGTCTCTCTTGACTTTTTATCTATTTCTCTTATAACACTATCTCTAATTTGCCAAATAGTGCATTCTCATTTACTGCTTAATGTAATTAATAAAAATTATGACCATCACCTTCATTATAGTCCTGCTCAAAGAGGAATCTAGGTAATGTTTTTTTTTTTAATCCTGCAAAATTCATTTTTTAAAGGAAGAATACCCACACTAAAAAAATGTAGTTCTTTGAAGTGTTGAGGTATTGAAGGAAGATCATCTCTTTAGAATCAAAGATGATAAGAGCACAAGTAACAACTGTAGTGGAACAAATGAAACTAGGGCTTAATAAGAAATAAGAAAATATATTTTCCCAATTTCAAAAGCACAGGCAAAATCTACAATAGTGACACAATGAATCCAAAGAATAACTTTGAAAGTTACAGCCTACCACAAGTAAATCTCATCCTAATTAAAGTGAAAATTAGTATTAGATCTATATATCCACATAGGATAAATAGAGATGTGGCATATTTCCAATTATATTAATGATCTATTTATTTAAAAGATCACAAAAAATAGCATAAATTTTTAACGATGTATTTATTGCAATTGTAAAAACAAAAGCAACAAGATAAGTTATAGCAAAGTAAAATAATTTAATTACAGAAAAATAGAGTTTATGTACAACAAAAGCAATGCATTTGTAATTTTTTTAAAAATAGGCTAGGGAAACTCTTTACTGTAAATATTTCTTACATAAATTTGAGGTCAAAAGGATTTAACACAAAAGGAATTGCCATAAGGTTTATTAAGTAAGCAGTTTATGAAAGAAATTGTTTCTTAAAAGTCACCTAAAATACACTTCAAATTCTCTAACAATCAGAGAAATGTAAATTAAGTCAATCTTTAAATGCCTTTTTTTAACCCATTATGTGGGTACACATAGTTAGAAAGGAGGGAAAAATGGGCACTGCTGATGGAACTGTAAACTGATTCAATCCTTTTGAAAAACAATGTGGCAAAACAAAAAATTACAAAACTGACCCAGGAATATACCCCAAAGAGATTTCTATTAGGGAAAAAAGACCTTTCAGTACAAAAAATATTTAAAACTACATTAGTCATAATAACAAAAATTGTGAAAATGGCCTATGTATCCAAAGATTGAGGGATAATTTATAAACCATGGCTTATGAACACAATGGAATATTACTATTACATAAAAAGACAAATGTGAAAAACATGAGGTTTATATAAAATGATGCCAAGAAAAAAGCAAAACCAGAATATATACAATGAGTACAAATATGAAATAATAAAAGAAATAATAATAGCTATAAATATCAAAAGGAATATACAGAAGAAAAAATGTTCAAATGAAGATGAGAGCAAATAGAATGCTTTTGTTATTATCTTACCAATTTGTAAAAGTTAATATACTTAACTATACTTAAAATATATTTAGTTAGATTTAAGTTTAAATTAAGTTTAATTATTTATTATGTATTATAATTATATTATATAATATATATTCTTATTTATTATTTATATTATTAATTATCTAGTAAATTAAGTTAATTTAATTAATTTTATTTAATTAGTTTAAAATAAGTTTGATCAAATTAAGTTTAGTTCAAGTTAGTTTAAAATATAGTTACTATAATTAAATATATCTCAAGTAATAAAATTTGGGGGTAACATATGATCATTTTTATTTCTATTCATGACTTGAATGTTTTCATTGAAGGTTACTAAATTTAGATCAAAAACATAAATCCGCTAAAAGATATAAATAGAAAAACTAAAAAGAGATACTCAGTTACTACTATAATATTAAATTAAAATTTAACCTTTTCAACATATTTACTCAGTATCCAAACTATAGTGGTCACAACAGCTATACTGAAACTGAACTGTACTGTCCATTGAAAATGAAAAAATGAAACAGCTGTCAACTTAAATTTTGGTAAGCTAGAAAAAAATTAATTTCACAGGATGATGATGATCAATTAGAAGACTGAGAACTCAATGGAACAAGTTCATGGTACAGTTATTTGGGAAAAAAACAGTGGCATTTGTGTGATAGTTGTCAATTAGTGGATATGTATTTAATGTGATAAGTGATAACAGATTCATTCACATAAAGACTAGAAAAAAGTCGGCAAAGCTAAAATCTGACCAGTTTCTGTTAACTGACATTCTGAGAGTATAGTTATTTAGGGTACTTAACTTTTTTTTTCTAACTTTTGACAACAAAGGTAGGTGAGTTATATTAGCCATAAAAAAGTATGTTTGTTATTTACTTACTTAAGATAGAAATCAATGATTACATCATTAAGAAATTCCCCATCTTCTAAGCACTCTAGATCTTCATTAGTAACTCCTAATCCTCCTTTTGTAGGTGGTGGAGGATATACAATCAACCTAAAAAGTAACAATGAAATTAAAATATTGCTGAATTGGGATTAAAAATAACTATTAATAAAACTGAGACTGTCCTACAGAAAAAGAGTGGAAATAAGCTATAAACAATGTGTTACATTTCCCTTCTTTCTTCCCACTGTATCAAATTTTATGCTCAGTTTGCTTTCTGTAAGTTTCCTTACAGTTCATTACAATGCACTCTCTCTCCTATTCCCTCCTCTTTCACTCACTCCCCTTCTTCTTCCTCCTTCTCTCTCTCTCTCTCTCTCTCTCTCTCTCTCTCTCTCTCTCTCTCTCTCTCTCTCTCTCTCTCTCTCTCTCTCTCTGACACACATACACACACACATAATTCCAGAAAAAGAATAGCTTGTTACTTTTTTGGTGTCATGAACCCATTTCTTAGGCTATCTAGGGAAGCCAATGGACTCCTCAGAATAATAGTTTTCAATGCATAAAATAAAACATATAGGATTACAAAGAAAACAATTATGTTGAAATACACTTAGCATAATATTTTTTTAAAACAAGTTTACAGACTCCAGATTAACTCCTGTTATAAAGGCTTATATTTGCTGTGCCTGCTAGACAATAAGACTAAAATGAATGCTCAGGATCCACAACTCCACAAAAAAAGGCTCAATATAGATTTCAAAATGTTTAGAAAATAAACTAAATGGAAAACAAACTGAAAGACAGTTTCTAGTATGTACAAAATACTAGAAACCAAGTTATGGTTTGTTGAGCACTCTTCCTCTAGCATCTAGTAGAAAAGTTTATAAAAAATGACACGTGAATTATTGTCCCAAAGCTAGTCTGGACTGATACTGAAGGAGGCATCTTGCTCAATGAAGAAGAGTTGTTGGGTAAATAAGGGTAACTGATAATAAATGTAGAGCCCTCCCCAAACCATTTTGAACCCCCAAGACCTGAGAAAGGCCTAAAGCATGGATTGGCCAATCAAGAGAGGCATTTTGGCCCAATCTGAGCTCAATCTTTCATAATGCTTTGCATGCTTTGGAATAATAGACATGCATTGCTTTGCTCTCTGAGTGAATTCAAAATGCCCCTTTCCTGTGTCAGCAACTACAAGGCCACATGAAGTTGACCAGGAGCATTCTTCTGTTTATGACTACCAAGGACAAGGTGTCTTGAACGAGAAACTACCTTGAATAATGGAACTTTTCTTATGTTTTCTTACGTTATATTATGTCATGTTAATGGTTACAGAAACAGACAACCTGGATCTATAATTTCAACTGATACCTTGACATTCTCCTAGCTTATTGTAATTTACAACCTATCCATTTAAGAAATTCCTTTCTCATATCATGGTTAACCATATGGAGACTATGATTTTGGCTGACATGGACACCCTGAGCCAAGAAAGGAGGGAGGGGTGAGAGGGAATTTCTCTTTTGTCTGTCCATCCTTGAGTTCATTATCTACAATGAAATCCCTTGTGTATCTCTATATGCACGTTCTGCAAGCTTTGAGGGAAATAAACACTCACATACAGCCTAATTTTGTCTTTCCAAGAACAAACTTAGTAATGGTTGACATAAGAAAGGTATAAACTACTATATCCCTTGAATCACTAAGATAATACTAGTTAATGTAGATTTTGTGATCATCTCTCCCTCTCTTTTTTCCTCTATGACCACCCATCAAACTCCTTTACCACATCTGAATTCATAATCCACACTTGTAACAGTGGGTATGCCTCAAGGCTCTAGCCTCGGTCTTCTGTCTCATCATTGTAACATTCTGTCACTCAGTGACCTCATCTATTGCCATGGATTTAATTACCAACTTTATGCAGATAACTACCAGATCTATAGATTGATCTAGTTCCCCTTTCTCTACTGAACTCCAGACCCAACTATTTATTGGACATTTCAAACTGGATGCCCCATAGGCATATAAAACTCAAATGTGTCCAAAGACATTTTATCTTTCCCCAAAAAGCCATCCTTCTTCCAAATCTCTCTCCTTCTAATCATTCCGGTCTGTAACCTGTTTCATCCTAATAAGTAGCTAGGTGGCACAGCTAGATCAGCAAGATCTGAATTTAAATGTAACCACAGACTCTGGGTAAGTCACTTAACCTGTTTGCCTCAGTTTCCTCACTTATAAAATGAGGATAATGTTAATACCTACCTCCAAGAGGGTTGTGAGGACCAAATGAGATAACAATTGCAAAAACTTTAGCACATTACCAGATAAAGTAAGCATTATGTAAAATTAACTATTTGGGGAGGAGAGAGGTGGAGGGAGAGAGGGCAAACTAGGTGGTGCAGTAGATAGAGCACTGAGCTTACAGTCAGGGAGATTTGAATTCAAATCCACAGACAATTACTAACTGTGTGATCCCATTTAACCCTGTTTGACTTAATTTCCCCATCTGTAAAATGAGCTAGAGAAGGAAATGTCAAACCACTCCAGTGTCTCTGCCAAAAACAAAAACTCAAATGGGGGTCATGAAAAGTCAGGCACAACTGAAACAACACAACATTTTTTTTTATTATTATTATTGTCCTTGACTCTTCATTCTCCCATACCTCACATATCCAATTGTTGCCAAATCCTGTTATTTCTACCTGCATAACATCTTATATTTGCATCTTTCTGTCAATCCCACAGCTACCATCCTAGCAGTTCAGGCCTAGCCTGGAATATTAGAATAGCCTTCTTATTGGTCTTCCTGCCTCAAGTTTTTCTCCACTCCAATCCATCATCCACACAACTGTCAAATTGTTTCCCAAAGTGCAGATAAGACCATAACACTCCCTTTCTCAATAAACTCCAGTGGTTCCCTTCTACTTTTAGGATATAATGTAAATACTGGTAAGAATTTAAAGTCCTTCACAACCTGGTCCTAACATATCTTTTACTAATTCTTATACATTACTATTCTTCATGAACATTATAGCTGAACCACAATGATTTTAATACTGTTCTTCATATATAATACTCTATTTCCTCTCTCCATCTCCACACCTTTGCATTGTCTGTCCAATGCCTAAAATGTGCTCCCTTCACACTTCCGTCTCTAAGAATCTTTAGCCTCCCTCAATATTCACCTCAGACATCACCTTCTCCATTAAACCCTTCTCAGTCCTTCCCAAATACTTAGCATCCTCCATTCCTAAGTACCTTATATTTACTTGTTAAATAACTATGCTGTGTATATAGTTACACAAGTATATGCTGTTTCCTTCAATAGAATTTAAGGTTCCTCTGAGTATGGATTTGAGGGGGTGGAGGTGGTATTTGTATCTCCAGCATTTAGCACAATGGTGCTTGAAAATGCTTGTCTGACTGATTTGCATCTAATTTAATTTTGACCCTAACCAGCACTACCTAAGAAAAACAAGGAAATCTAAAAGCCCCATAGGCTGATGCCATACTTTGCTATAACTTTAATTAGTTCATTCATATTTGACACACAATAGGGAAAAACAGAAAAAAAGATCATGCAGGAGAACTAATGGTTAAATTCTCAATTCCTTATTCTCCTCGTTGCACCAGCGTAAAAACCCAACTGAAGACTGAAATGTGAACAAAACTGCTCATTGTAATACTATTTGAAAGGATCTAAAGTACCTTAAACCAGGGCATATTTAAATGACAAAATTGTGTTTTTTCTCTGGTAGATTCTTAATATAGAAAGCTAAAAACCTAAAACCACTTTCAAATCTGACTTGATATTTTTCCTAAAAGATTAATCCTGCCAAATATGAAATTTGTAATTACCATTCATTCTTGAGTTACCAAAAAACTATCCAAAAATACCACTTTTGGGGGGTGGGACAGGGGTAGGGAAGGCAATGGGGTAAAGTGACTTGCCCAAGGCCCCACAGCTAGTGTCTGAGGCCAAATTTGAACTTGGGTCCTCCTGACTCCAGGTTTGGTGCTTTATCCATTGCTCCACCTAGTTGCCTCACACCTCTTTTAAAGTGTGTATTTTCACCTCATAAATCAAAAAAGGAACAAAATTGCCAAACATGATTTTGTTTTTGGAGAAAGTATTAGTCTGAGAAATTTCAATTCAAAAGACATTTCCAAAATTGGATAGTGAAAAGCAGACATGGAAATGGAAACTGCCTTTCAACCTTAAGCACTGTACGCGCATAATACAAACAAGGTAAGACATTTTAGTACATACTTTTTAATTGGTCCAGTGTTTTTTACTTCTTTCCATTCATTATCATCCGGATTCGATGTAATAGAAAGTGAATAGCAACCACTACCCCTCTTCTGCAAGAGGGTATAGCTAGGCTTGGTTATATTGGTATTTGAGGCCTGACAAAAATAAAGAGCAAGTAAAAAAAAAAAGCTGTCTTTATGATTGTGTATGAATAGAAACATGTCAAATCTTGAAAATACAAAATCAAAACAAAACCCAGGATATATAAGAGGAAGATACCCACCTGAGTTAGTACCACTTTAATAATATAGGATATATCTCTATCTACATATATTTGGCAAAGTAAAAACAAACTAAAATAATTCTTGAGATTCAAATCCTGGCTCTAACATTTATTTGTGTGGTAATCATGAACAAAATAGCTTCTCTGAGACTTAGTTTCATAATCTGTAAAAATAAATGGACAATTAACACCAGAAGCATCTACCTCAAAGGGCTGTTGTTAGGAAAAGAGTTTGTAATCCTTAAAGCACTACAAATTGTTATAACTATAAGTAGATACAATTCCATGACTAGAGCTTTTGTAGAAGAGATTCTGTTACAATGGAAAGACTGCTACAAGTAAAATCAGAAGACCTAAGTTCAACAAGTGCCAAGTGTTACTTAGCACTTGTTGACTGGGACAAGAGGGTAAATGAGTCACCCAGGGTCACAAAGCCTTTATGTTCAAGAGACAGCAACTGAACTTAAACCTTCTTGTCTCCAAGATGGGCTCTCCCTTTCCACTATAGTTTAGGCTACCATATAGTTGCCTAGCTTCATACTATGCTAGAATTGTGGTCTAAGTAAAATGTGGTCTAAATAAAATAATGATCTGGAAAGCTCCAAAAAGTTTAGGGCAGATTTAGGGCCTTTGATGTTCCAGTTTATAAATGGGAGGAAGTCTTTTGTCCCTTACCCTATTCAAGTAGTCTTCCCTAAGTTCTCCAGCCCAAAAGAATTAGCCTGCAGAAAGAACTGCCTATAATTCTAATTATTATCTTCTTTGGAGGTATATTGTATAAATAAGTAAACAACACTCACACATAAATAATGTTTACCTGGAGAAGCAGAAAAATGCTTATCTTCCACTAGTATTTGTGGCTTAATTTCTCTTATAAAGTTCTTTTTATTTATAAAATTATCTTAGACATGCACTGACCTGAGAGGGACTTTCTGCCTTTGTTTCAATAGCAGTCACTGGGAAATGGGAGTATTTTGATGAGGAACAATAATAATCAATAAAAGAGCTTTCTTTTGCAGATAAGCCCTGAAGCAAAGAAAGAGCCTGGTTCCAAGGCAGTGAATGGCAAAGGTCTAATGATCCTGTTTTCCTGCTCACTTCTGCCATCATTTCATTCAGTTTTTCCTCCTCCTCTTCTGAAGCTGGCTTGCTCAACTCAAGAAATATGAATTCATCAGATTTAGCTAGAAAAGAAAAAGGAACCCATTTTAATCCCTGTTTTCATTTTGTCTCTCACTGAAACTCTTGACAATTTTAGATTACAAACAATGGTATAAACTGTGATCTCTAGTTTAGATGATGATCATAGACTATAAGAAAACATTAATAAAAATCCTATTGCTTTAACTGCACCATTTAAGAAATTTCTAATGTAACCACTATATTGCCAAGTTTCTCTTAATTTTTCCCCTATCGATTAAGAATGCATCCAAGCCACAAAGTGCTTCAACAGCAATCTCTTATTTGAAAAAAATTCTTCCTGAACTTTCTCTTTCTCATATGATATTTCAAATCTTAATTCTTTGAATGATTCTGTATTATTCTTTCCCTTTTGCCTCTCTTAGGTTGAAGGTACAGGCTATCAGATTTTCCATTGAGTCTCCAACCCTATAACATTACCTGAGGCAAGCAATTGGTGGCCTCCTCTTTCTTCTGTGAAATTTTAATGGGTTTTAAGGCCCAAATGTCAAAATAAAGGAAATCATTGAGGTAAACAGTGCGCTTGAATCATTCCAAATCAACTACCTATCTTATTTAGAAATACAGACAAATTCTTCCTTTAGCCCTTGTCAGTACTATGTTTCCAGAATCAAAGAAACTTATTGAAAGAATAGAGAAATGAAGTGCTAGTTAACTTTGTCATTATTTCTTAGAAAATGGAAGTATAAATCTCAAAGACAAATGAAAGCTATCTAGAATGGCAGTTAATTAACAGAATTCCAGATGCAGATACTAAGAAAATCAACCCATTTACCCCACACTTTAGTTTAGATCATAACTATCAGGAGGAATGACGTGAAAAATACAGAAAGCTAGATATAGCATATAGTAATAAACAAAATAAGTAAAGCCTTAAAAACAAAACTAGAAAAGGAGACCAAATTCTTTCCGAGACTTCTCTGGATCTGCAGAATTTAAAATCCACTATATACTTACATAGTTGCCTTAAAACAGATTTTCCAAGTTGGTTTTCAATCATTTCTAGGTAATCTGAAGATGTCCAGAGGAAAATGACAGAATTTCTCTTACAATGGTTGTCATCTTTATGTGTCCACAACCCAAACTTCTTTAAATGTATGGTATCCACTAACAATGAAATCTTATTCAGAGACACTAAAGAAAACCAAAAGAAAAGCTTTAAATTTTACATCATATCATCATTTAAGAAACTAACCTATTTAGGAAGTTACCTATATCTTTTTCAAGGGGCTCCCTATTCCTTATTCCTCAGTCTCTAATTTAATGTACTTCCCAATATGAGTCCAAATGACCTTTTCAGCCCTATCTTACATTACTATCCTTTATGAATTTTATGTTAAAAACATGGGATATTACCTTGCTAGTCCAGCATTCAGAATTCCACATTCCACTTCCATGCATTCATTCACAGAAATCACTCTCCTCATTCTTGGAAAGTCATTCCCTTCATCTCTTCTTTTATCAACTTACCTTCCTAAAAGGCTTAATGAAGGGATTGTTAATATTCTTTCCCTCTTCAAATTACCTTACATTTACTTATACGAACATGTTATGTCCTCTAGTAGAATGTAAGCTCCTTAAGAGAAGGGACTATTTTAAAGTTTTTGTCTCAGTATTCCTAGTACTTTGTATATAGCAGAATTTTAATAAATGTCAACAGAATTTCTGAACTTTACCTTAAAGATCTGAAACTAAATACAAGAAGGGATGTCATATCAAAACTAGAAAGACGTTAGAGTAATTAACCATTAATTGTACTTAAACCCTAGAGGGTCTAGTTTGTTAAAATTCAATTCCTATTATAATTTATTAAAAAGGAAAGTTAGAGAAATGTTTCCTTAGGTTGAAAACTTAGACTATATATATATATAAATATATATTTTTATATATATATATATATACATATATATATAAGATCATAGCTCAAAATGAAGAATTGATATCAATTCTTCATTTTGAGCTATGATCTTAAAAGCTGAAAAGGGTCGAATGTCACCAGTAAGAACCATGAAGCAGTATTAATGATTCAGAAGCCAATCAAAACTCAATTTGTACTTGATGAATTACTGGTAATTATTAGTAAGGGTGACATCTTTCTAATAAAAGCTTCCCTTCTCCTCCATAAGCACTTACATTCAACTACATGGACTATATATAACAAATTATGAAGGGCAATAAAAGGCAATAAATTTCATGCTCAACTGACTTATTAAATCTCCCCTCAGTTACTGTTTTAACTCTTCATTCCTTCTACACTAAACTTTTCCAAGTGTGACTTTTCAAAAAAAATTTAATTCTTATGTCACAGAATACTAGTAATATACTAAAACTTTCTGATATTTGTGGATTAATTTTTTTCTTCTGAAGTGCTAAAGTTGACCTCATAGTAATTTAATGTATTGCCCTAATTAGGCCTCTTAGTATGTTTACTTACTATGATATAAATATTGTGAAGGCTGAATTTCTAAGCATCAGCATCCTGCACTATTTTGAGAATAGTTTTAGAATTTTAAAGACATTTTCAAAATCAATAATGCTGAAACTGCTGAACACCACTGAGCTGACTTGTATATTACTAAATTTTTTAGTTATGCTGAAATGGCCACAATGAAAAGCAATTAGGATCAAAAAAGTATTTGGAAAAGGAAAAAGTGTTTCATAATATTTTCACAGAAAATTGGCAGAAATAACTTATTTTGTGCACAGAAGTACAGTGAAGAGAGTAGGTCATAAAGCAGTAATTGCTTACCTTGAAATGGAATCTTTACATACTTTGTTGTGAACTTAAAGGAAAATTAAAAAGTAAAAGTTAGTCTTGTCAAGTTGCTACTTAAAATAGCTTTCAAAATTTTTCTTTTTCAAATCACAAACTCATATCCTGCAACCTATACTATAAAAATTATGTCCCTTTATCAGCCAACCAAGTAAATGTTCTCATTTGAAATTTTCATGTCATAAATATTTAAGAATCATATAAGCTATTTCCTATATGCTCAGTTTTAAAATCAATAACTTAGTCAAAAAACTAAGGTAGTCTCAATGAACATTAAATTAAAATAATTACTTCTTTCATGTACAAAATTATGCTTCGTTGGTACAGAAATGAAGAAGCAAGATTCCTTATCAAACTAGAAAGAACCTAATATTTCACCTAATTTAAGTCACTATTTATATGTTTCAAAATACTGCTTTACCATTCCCCCATGCTTTTTCCTTATTGTTTTAGACACTGACTATTTTTTAATCTGCTTTCCTTTGTCTAAACCATCACTTTTCTAGAACTTCAACAAAATTTCATTTCCATTATTCTCAGAAAATACTGCCCCATTGTAGGAATTTTGCTATGAATTTTGCGCAATTAGAGATGATGAATTTGCACTCATCCATTCACATTCTTTCATGATCAACAAATTTGTGAGATGCCTGGTCAAGATTTGTAATAAATTTGGAATAGTACAAAGCAAAGTGATCCCCACTCAAGGTTCAAATGCACAATGTTGACCCCCACATTAATGTGCTCTGACCAATTAAACTTGTAAGAAATTTCAATAAAAATAGCAAAAAAAAATTTAGTGAAGTACTGGGCTTCCTACATGTATAAGATAAATAAATTTGCAATAGTACAAACCATTAATCATTATTTCAAATTATATTTCTCAAAAAAATTCCATTGTCTTTGTTTTCCCACTCTTTGTACCCCTACTATGGATCTGTCAAATTAGATAAGTCACACTCCTTTGGTACAAGTCAGCTAGGATCTAGTGTAGAGAGGTTGCTTTGCTTACTATTTAGGTAGTAAACCATGAAGGGGTGGGGGGGAGATATGTGATAGTTTGTATACACTGGCTGTAAATTTTGGCTAAAAAGATCAGTTAAATAAAGTCAAATATTTTTTTTTATTCTGGTACTTTCAAAGAACTGTTATTTACATTTAGCCCAAAGCGTGTTATTTCTTGCCAAAAGTTAAGAAGAAAGTGGATTTCCAAGACAAAAATTCTTAAAATGACTGCACTTTATAGCAAATGGAGTAAAGTTGAAAACTACTGCTAAAATGTTTTTAATGAGCCTATATATAGGCTTATAAGAACACATCTCTTGGTAACAATAAATTTGTTTTCCTCATAAAGAATATATTCCTACTGAAAGTTTTATGTTGCAATGAAGATAGCATAGAAATATAAGGCTAGTCCTAGGCAAAATTTGTGAGAAGCATTCCTCGCCTTTTCATAGCCTCTTTTTTCTAACTGCCCTAAGAGAGATACAGTTCTCAAGAGTTTGTTTTCCAATCTCAACTTACCACTCACTGCTACATTGCAATCCTTTTATTCTTCTCTGACTCTATCACACAGTAACTATTCCAAATTTTTCCTTTGGTTCTCCAACTTCCTATAAAACTTTCTCTCCTTTCCCCAGTAGGACCTCACCTATTTTATTCAGAAAACAGAAACCATTCATCTCCAGGTTTTATCACCATGCCTCAGTTGTATTCTTCCTCTAACTTTGTGGTTCCCTTTTCCCATTTATGAGTTCTTCCAGAATCTCCATTTTGAGAAACAAATGTTTTACATTCTTTAGGTTTAGCCCCCATGTCCCTTTGAGGCCACCTTCTCTTTGCTCCTTCCCCAGCTTTTCAGGTCTCTTTTATGTATCATCTTCTTTTAATAAGGAGGTCAGAAGCTCTTAAAAGCAGGGACTGATTTTCTTTTTGCTTGTATTTGTATCCCCCAAATTTAACACGGTGCACATAATAAGCATCTAATGAATGCTTGGTGATTTGACTTCATATGCTCCCTGTTCTCCATTCCATATTTCAAAACTCATCATTCCCCATCCTCTCCTCCTTGCTCTAGCTCCTAAATAAGGGGAAGGACCTTTTCTATACCAAGGCTAATCCCTCCTCTTGAGCTCTAGATCCCATCCTCTCCTGTCTCCTGTAGGCAATTGTTCCCTTAATTATTAACTATTTTTCTCTCATTTTCACCCCCTTTGTCCATTGGCTCCTCTACCACCACCTACAAAGATTCCCAGGTATCCTCAATCCTAGGGGGAAAAAAGACTCCCCTTGACCCTGACATTCCCTCAATCTATTGCTCACAAAACAGACCTAGATAGTCTGTCTGAATATAGGGTAAGACCCATACAGCCAGGATTCAGTCCAAAAAGCGGGTGAAAATTATTAACATACAATAGAAGCAATGTTTCCAATAGAGCCAGAAGCAGATAAAATATAAGAGTCACAGGCATATGAAATACAAGCCCCAGATCAAGGTTGTTTTAGTAGGCATTTAACACAAAATTAGCAGAAGAGCAGAGGCAATATCAGAGTCCACAGATTAAGAAAGACTGAGAGTAACAAGGCAAAAATTAGCACAGTGTTTCCTAACCCAAAACTATGCTACAGACCAGCAAAATACTTAAATTCACTACCACAAACCATCATATTCTCCATTGCATCAATATGGTGGCTCAAAGAGTAATGATTGAAATATGGAAAAAAGGCAGCTGGGAGGGAGTGAAGCAAGAAAGATGAGGAGAAAAGACAGTCAAGACTAAGAAATGTAGCAGGTTTTACAAAATAAGTACTTTCAGCAGCATAAGTTTGGGGTCTGAGGTAGTTCATGTAGGCTGATAGCACTATGTGGACTACCAGTTAGGAAGCACTAGTTGACACAATAGTGGTAAGCATCAACTTTGTGCAACCTCAGTGACCACATTGAGCCTTTTACACTGAAGGGGACAAAGTAGTGCTGCCTGTTCCCCACGATATTTCTGCTGCTTGCTTCTGAACTTGTTCTTTTCAGCCTACGACCTGAGGCACTCCCTACTCTGGAACAACAGGCTGGTGCTGGTCCCCTTTCACAGACTGCCCTGGATTCATTACCCAGAACTAAGTAATGGACAACAAAGCTGCCAATTTACATCTGTTCCCGCATCCTGTGGTGCCCTGCTGAGTCCAGAACCTCCTCTTGCTCCCTAGTAGCTGAGAGTGTTCTGACCATGATCAGTCCTGGCTAGACCCCATCTCTAATGTCCATAGACCTCTCTGTCTCACTATGGTGACCAGAGCTATGAAAATTATTCACTGTAACTTTTGCTTGGATTTCCCCATAAGGATTTAGTCTGGTGCATTTTCTAAATCTGTCTAGAGGAGCTGGGGGGAAGGTGCTCTTTGCTCGACATCCTGCTATTCCCTTAACTCCCCTATATTTCTTGATGTCTAGCAGTTGTTCATTACGTAGCACTAATCTTTATGTACATTCTATTTTATATTATATTTATATGCTACAAAAACCAGATTCACTCCCTTCACACTCCACTAAGTAATTATATCTTATCTTACATCACTTCTCATCCTTTCACTTTCCCCTTATCTAGTATCATGTTTACACATAGTAGGCATTCAATAAACATTAAATATTGACTGAAGATGAAATTGTACATGTATGCTTTTCCCCAGCAATTTTTTTTCTGCTACCTAAATTTCTTCTATTGATTTGATGATGCAACTTCTTGGACCTTTGCATAAAGTTATTAACAGCAGTCCAGGACTTATAGATATCTAATTCATGAATAGTCCATATACAGAGAAGAATCACTACTAAAGACTCTGCCACCCAAAGTTCTTAAAACCTTAAATAAACACAGAAGCCTAGCTTGAGTTAACCTGGGATCCAGAAAACTTCCTTTTCTTGTTTTTGCTTTAGAAGTTTAAGAATTGTATTTCAGTAAAGCTCCTTATGTTGCAGATTTGACATCTAAGAGACTTACCTTGATTTCTTCATTCATACTTGACTGAAAATATAGAGGTAATGAGGAGGCTCGCTGATGAGAACTTTGACCTCGAGTCAGCCTCAGACAATTAGAGGTATGTGACCCTGGGCAAATCATTTGACTTCTCTCTGCCTTAGTTTCCTCATCTTTAAAATGGTAGCAACAACAATAACAATACCTATTTCATAATAGTACCTACCTCCCAGGGGTGTTGTAAAAATAAAATGAGATAATAATTGTAAAGCAATCTGCAAGCCTTAAAGCATCATATAAATGTTAATTATAATTATTATCAATAATAAAATATACTAGAAAAAAAGTTTTAAAAAAAAGAATTGTATTTCAATACAATTGGCTTCCTTTGTAACTTCAATCTTTTTTAAGTCATGAACTCCTTGGGCAGTCTGATGAAGTCGATGTACCTCTTCTCAGAATAATGTTCGGAATAAAATTCAGAGAATTACAGATGAAACAAAAGGTGAATAGGAAAAATAAGATGTAATTTTTTTTTTCAAGTTGACAGATTCTGTGAAAATTAAGACTCCTTGATCTGAAGCCAAGAAGTTGTCACTGAACAACCATCTCCCAAACCCACTGCTCCCTCTGGATTGTGTGCTCCCCAACTCCATACTGTCTTCCAGACTTTGAACTACTGATACAAACTCCTGCCACCTGTCTAAGCTCTTGGATTTTGCTACCCCAAAAACTCTAGCTTGACTTAGAAGGATACTGCTTATTGTTTTGGATCAGGATTTAGACCATGTCCTCTTTTTTTGCAAGGCTCTTATCATCAGATCCAATAATTATTGGAATTTACTTGTACCAACAAAATCCCAAGGGGCAAGGATGTAACAAGTAAAGCAGTACTGTAGTTTAAAAACATTCAGAGCTTAATGGGCTTTTATGGACTAGCCTGGAAACCTGACCACCATTTATAAAACTGTCTTTAGGGGGAAATGCTTTCAGAGTTCCAAACAAAATAAATGATTTATAAATGAACTTTTGTAATACTACCCATTCCTAAGCTGAGGATTTCTAGTACACCTAAGTGCTATAATTTGAGTTGTATAGTGCACATGTCCCAGTTTAGTACAGAACAAGAAGAATTGTAAAAATTGTTACATCATATTACTGTACTTTTCAGATACTTTTGCTCTTATGTACAGGATAAATACAAGTTTTTTTAAGGAATGTGTCGAAATGAGAAACAAAGAATTTTATAAGAGATGTCTTCTAGCCCAACATCCTCATTTTATATGTGAGAAAAGTGAGGTGCAAAGAGGTAAACTCTTGTCCAAGGTCACAAAACTTGTCATTTTTAACTCAAAGTAACATCAAAACAAAAACAACAAAGGATGATATGCTTAAAAATAAAGACAGTATGGGATAGCAGAAGAAAACCAACCAGTGACTAGCTCACCCAATTGTTTTCAGCCTCTGTTTCTTACCCTGGAATGTAAAGCACTGTATAAATCTTAAATTTCTCTGTAAATATATGCAATCGTTATAGTTGGAGTAATTAGAAATTATAAGAATTGAAAATGAAAGAACTGAAAACAGCAATAACTACTTTAAAAATCTAAAGCATCTGATAAAAATGAATCTCTAAATCCTTCTCTTGCTATTTTTACTCAAAGAAATTCACAAATGTTTTATTAGTGATCAGTTACAAAAATATCTCAAGCTAAAAAATACTTACAGTAACACAACCACTAGAAACTCCTCTTATGCTGCCAATGTAAATAGAGGTAAATGTAACATCCAAGTGTAAATCCATCTCATTACTGGATGTAATACAGGAAAAATTTTCCATGATGAGACTTTCTGAAAATATATTTGGTGAAACCTAGAAAAAAATAAAGGATAAAATAAACTACATTAAGTATTAAATGAATATCAAATACTGAAAAATTAATGTACAATTTCAGTTTTAAATGCCTTCTATTATACACATTTTACATAATGAATTAGTCTATACTCTTATCTAAAAAATAAGTTAAATTGAATCATTTCCAAGTTCTCTTCCAAATAGAACTACAATTCTATAATTTACCAATGCCTGCTGTTTACATAGAGAAGTAGTAAGTGACAAATCAAACTGCCATTTTGGTCAACATCTTGCTCAGTAAAAACAGTGAGTTTACCTTGCAAAAAAAGTTGTTTTAAATAACTGTCTCTCCCAAAATGAATTCCATATAACAGTTCTTAAACTTTCTGAATCTAAATCAATGTCACTGAAATTAATAGCTTTAGTTATGTGCTAAGGAAGACCACCCCCCAAAAGGTTAATTCATTTGGAGCATTTAATTGTAATAGAGGTCCCCAGCAAACCAAGATATAACTTCTGGTGAGCACAGGAATGGTAACTGTGTATATCTAAGACAGTACACTCTGTTATGCCAATCCTACTTGCTTTACCATTATGATATCTATATGCTTATAATTACCTATAGAGGCAGATGCTGCTCATCATCACTTAAAGACAGATAATATGTTGGTCCTATTCAAACCTAATAGATCTGTCCAAATTCTCTTAGCAACATTACAGTTTTAGGCTGACTTTCTTTGTATCCCCATCTGCCCAGCTTCACTCATATTCCCTTTCAGTGTGCCATATATATGAGACAAATAATGTTCCCTGTACTAGAGTCATGTGGTAATGCAGCTGCTGGCCCAGCTCACACTATCAGTACGGAACTTCTTCACCATCATGATCCTCTTTACTACCCTTACTCACAACAACAATGTGAAGAAAATGAAAGGCAGGAAACTAATCCCCATCACAGATGTCTGCTGAGATAAGCACAAAATAACCCCTCTTTCTACTCACAAGTAAGGATAATTTTCCTTTACAGGCATTGAGTTGAACTTTGAGTCTTAGTTGGCTCAGGGAGCTAAAGGCTTCAGCATTTTCTGATCACCTAAGTATAAAGTGGCCCCAAAGAGCTCAAGGACTCTAAGATACTTGATTGATAATTCAAGAAGGGAGCTTTCCTCAGCCCAATCAACTCAAGATGTCCTCGATGCTAATGCTTCTTTAAGAGCCTTCTTCTTCTGTGGCTAAGTAAATCTCTTTTTTGTTCTTCAGCGATGAAAAACCTATAAGCATCTATTTCATTTTGCTCCAAAATATAACATACACTGTCAGGGGATTGGCCTGAACAAAGCCCAACTCAAATTCGGACTTTTTTAAAAAGAGAATAAATGGAGTAAAAAGAAAGAAAAGTTTCACTGGGTCTTCACAATTTGTAAAACATAATTACAGTCTTAAAATGACAACTCAGATTTTCTTATAATCCATGTACTCACATTAATAGCTAGGGTGGGAAAGCTGTAAGGTATTTTAGTGTCTTTCTTTTCACAAGCATTGTTAGTGAGGATTTACAGTGCTTTAGTGAGGACCTCCAAGACTGTAACCTGGAAGTGAATATATTCTCATGTTTCAACACCAGAGACTTTATTCTGCAAAATTACACTCAATGTAGCAAATAAATGTTGTTATTCAGTCATTTTCAGTCATGTTCAACTCTTTGTGAACCAATTTGAAGTTTTCTTGACAGAGATGCTACAGTGGTTTGCCATTTCCTTCTCTAGCTCATTTTATAGATGAAGAAACTGAGGCAAACAGGGTTAAGTGACTTGCCCAGAATCATAAAGCTAGTAAAATCTGAGGCCACATCTGAATTCTGGAAGATGAATCTTCCTGATCCCTGGGCTTATCCATTGTGCCACCTAGCTGCTCCTAAACAGTAATAATCAAATTTATCTCATCACTAATTGCAACAATGGAGGGAAGTGAAGATCATACTCCCATAAAAGTGACTGGTGCAAATTTTAGTTTGGTGCTACCTGCTTCATTGTATTCTTTCTCACATAGTAGTACTACTTAGTTTCTTAATTTGATGTCATTCCATACATCAACTTGAATGTTGCTAAGGAAGTATAATTCATATAGAGGTTTTTAACTTGAAATGATCAACTGAAATTTTTTTATTATAAATTGTTCAATTGTATGTAAATACAATTCATGAGGATCTGTGATCTCGCTGATTTGGATATTCACTCCAAAAAGGCAGATTGCAACTCATCCACATCTGCCTATCCTGTGTTCCTCTTCTTGCCCATAAAGTCACCAGAAGGGATCTACTTAATGTGCCAGAGGCCTTTTTGAGGCTCTCCTAATACTGCAAAGATACCACAGAAGCATTAAGTTTATCCACCTGTCTTCTCTCATTGTGTCCTCACTACAAGCCTAGTCCAAATTCTTTTCCCATTACATATTTGTCTGGTTTCATCCTTCACCCTCATATGTTGCATTCTTCTCCTACCCACAATGTTCTTTTCCACTGACTTGTATGGTACTCATTATCAATTCTTCATAGGCTGTTGTGTTCTAAGCCTGACAGCTATATAACACCTGTAGAATATTGGTATTAAAATAATGGGCTCCTATTTGGGTGTGAAATTTGAGGGCATTAAAGAAACTACAAAATTTCCTGAAGGTATGCTCTCTTCCTTTGATTCAATTATGAGCCTAATATTATCCATTTATGTTTCCCAAATTATGAACAAGGCTCTCTAAACATCTATCCGACTACATGTCAAACCTGATTAATACACATTCTTCATTCATTTTTTTTTTCTGTGTAAGTGATCAGGTTAAATTCTTTTTAATAGTTATGATATCATTTCTAAGTTCAATCTATTCAAATATATGACCCTACTCAGATCCTAGTGGCTAGGATATAGTATCTACTAGCAATAATAGTAATCTATTTGCTCTCAAGTCACTCTCCCTCCTTTCTTGAGCAATTTGAGTCTTCCTTTCCCTCCCAAAACTTACTCTTACATTTAGGGATATAGACAGGTAAAAGATAGATACAAATACGTATATCTATCTATATATAGGTATAGATAAATAGGTATATCTGTGAGTGTGTATCTATACACACACACATATATGCATATACATACACCCAAACATACTTTGAAGATATTTAAGGGAATATATACATATATGAATACATATCTATATTACAGTATATACAAAAAGATAATGTCTTGTCTGTTTTTCATTTATCTACTTCTGTATGGCACCTTCTGCCACTGTCAATACAGAAGTCTGTTCAGACTGGAGGCCATTAAGTATTTTTGTGTTTCATGGAGAGTCAAGATGCAATAATTTTGTCCTAGATTTGCAATAATTTTGTTATACAAAAGCTTTTTAATTTCATATAATCATTTTTTATCATTTTTATTTTATTTTTCTGCTATTCTGTTAAATATCTTGGTTTCCAAGTTCATCAACCTACTCAAACACCATGAACTTCACTCCACTTTGGTTATATACAACAAAGGTCACATACCTGATCTTGTTATCACCCACCATTGTTCTACTTCCATAATCAAGAACCATGAATTTTTTTTACCTTAACATAATTTTCTATAATTACATCTCTCCCTATGTCTCATTCCTCCTTAACCTATCCTTCATCCTCAGTATGACCTACAATCTCTTGATTTCTCATTTCTGAGATCATCAACCCAGTTATGACACAATTCTCCAAAATCACCAGTCTTAACCTCTGACTGAACAGTTCAACTTCACACTTTCCCTCTGAACACCTAGTAGGTTTATATTGCACAAAAATCAAATAATGAGGTAAAAGACGCATGAACAAAAAATGTTAAGATCAGTTGTTTTTGTAGTGGCAAACAACTGGGCTGTACATCAATTGGGAAATGGATAAAAAAAATCATGATACAGAAATATAAATGAATACTATTATGTCATATTTTTAAAATGATGGATTTCAGATGTTAAGACCTATGTGAAGTAACAGAGAATAAAATGAGCAAAGCCAAGACAGCAATTTATACAATAAGAATATTGTATAATTTCTCTATTTTGTCATCTTTGCCAATTTGCAGGGCGTAATTCTTATATTTGGTATTCAAAACCTAGCCTCCTCCTTCCCTTCTTGGATCTTCTTACACCTTACACCTTCTAACCCCTTCCCAAGTACTCTTCAATTCAGTGACATTAGCCTCTTTCTATTCCTTGAACAAGACAAAATCCATCCATCTCCTGACTCATTATATATACTGCCCTGCTTACTATTTCAATACCTTTAATCAATAATATCATCATTTATGAAAATTTGAGCAGAGTACTAAGGAGAAGCCAAATGAGTACTAGGAGAATGGGATTGCTTGTTTTAGCAAATGCAAGGAAAACATACTTAAATAAATGACCTATAGGAATCATGAAGAAAGAAGAAATGTAGCCAAATCAAAAGATCCTTTCAGCTGAGAGTCAGAAATGACAAGATGAAGCAGCAGGGTTCTTTTACTTCAAAATGAGAAAGCAATTATATGTTTTGCTACAGATAACATGATTACATTATACATATGTGTATATATATGTATGTATTTATATATGTTATATATATATACATATAAACTTTTTAAAGTGCTTTTGATTGGAATTAATATACTTATTAATAAAAACAAAGATTTCTGGTCAATATAGATACTGTATCAGGATTGAGTTACCTGCACAGATTTAGATGCTGTCAGAATTGTTTCTTCTGACAACTCCAACTCAGATACTCTTTCCCCATCTTTAATGACAAGCTCGTAGCCTTGTTCAGGTTGTAAACTAAGTGTGTCTGAATTGTTTTGTTCAACAGGCCCTTCTTCATCACTGGAAACAATAACTAAAAAAGAAAAATGTATTCTTAAACTGAATTACTATTATTAATCACCAGAACAACCTTGTAATTGACATTAAATATCAATTAGATTAAATAATAACTTAATGAAGTCGTTATAACATGATGGAAAATTCAAAAACTGACTTGTCCTTCAATGCTTTACTTACATCTAGAATATATGATGTGTTTTCTACCAATCACAGGATCTTTTTTAACTCAAAAGGACATTTAAGAGAATCTAGTCTAAAACCTTTTATTTTACAAATGAAGAAACTGTACCCCAAATTAACTGAATAACTTGATCAAGATCACAAAGGTAGATGATGCAAACACAAACCTTATCATCCCCAATCCAAATCAATGTCATTTTGTAAATGCAAACTATGTCCCAATTCTTAAGAGATTCAAAGGCCTAAATAAATAAAAACTAAGGACTTTGCAGACTGGATTCTAGTTTGAACAATGAACTGTTCTATTTAACAGAAGATCACTGTACCTTAACTTCCTGAACATCAGGATACTGGCTCTTACAGGATCTTTTAATAAATGTACATCTTATGAAAATGATAATAGAACATCTTCCCCAGCAAGACTCATACTACCACTAAACCAAACAGACAGTATAACAATATCTGTGATACAAACAAGTAAAGCCTTCAGTCTCTATACAAGAGAACACATTCTACAATCATGACATAGAAAGTTGTTTGTTTTGGTTAGGGAGAGGTGAAGAAAAGCAAGAGGGTGATGGGGAGAAAGTCCAAAAATGATGGTAGTTCTCCAATGCTTTATGTGGTTCACTCATCAAATAACAGTTGATACTTACTTGGTTCAACAGAGACCAACAATTGTTTCTCCTCATACTTTCTGCTTCGCAATTTTCTTAGAACAGGAACTTCTGTCTCTGTCACCAACATACTGACATTATCAACAATGGAAGAAATCTCCAGAGCATCACCACAAACTGGGTTCAGGTTCTGAAATGGGCCGCTGGCTGAAGAGTCAGAAAAGCCGTCCTGAGCACAACTTACAATGACCTCCTGGCTCTCAAAGGAGGGAGGCTTCATAAAACTAATTTCCACAGTCTCCAGAGTGTTTCCTTGTAAGGCTTTAAGATCATGCAAGTAGTCATTTTCACTTGGATCACCACATTCAGAAGGCAATGAAGGCAATAAATCATATTCTTGTTCTTTCTACACAACACAAATAATGTACAGAATATACATTAATATTATTCAGATTTACCTTTTTAAGCACAAATTTTAATGCCACATTGCCCTTGAAGAAAAAATACATAGGCTAAAGATAAAAAAAAAAACATTTGTTTATTTAACTATAATAAAAAGAAGGTTTTTAAAGCTTTAAAAAACATTTTGACTTTTGTAAGTAACAAGAGAACAGCGCTGTCAGTTGCCTAAGTAGCAAGCACATCTAATTTAACAGGAGAAAGCAAATCAAGCAATTTGAAAACCAAGACCTAAACAGAAATTGTAGCTCTTTTATATTGAAATTCTAATATCTGTATTATTCCTAAGTAGTCCCAATATTAATCCCTTTGATATGGAAAGTATTTATGGGGCAATGAGGTGGCATGGTGGGTAAGTGCTGGGCCTGAAGTCAAGAAAATTCATCTTCCTCAGTTCAAATCTGGCCTCAGACACGTACTAGCTGTGTGATTCCATGCAAGTCACATAACCCTGTTTGCCTCAGTTTCCTCATCTGTAAAATAAGCTGGATAAAGAAATGTCAAACCACTCCAGTATCTCTGCCAAGAAAACCCCAATTGGGGTCACAAAGAGTCAGACATGACTGAAAATGAATGAGCAAGGCCATTTATGTCTACATAGATAAAGTGCCAGGTCTGGAATCAAGGAAGGTTTGAATTCAAATCTGACCTTAGACACTTAATAGCTTTTATGACCTTGAGCAAGTCACTTAATTTCCATTTGCCTCAGTTTCCTCATCTATAAAAAAGGAGATATTACCACCTACTTCCCAGGATTGTTGTAAGGATCACATGAAATAATTATTGTGAAGCACTTAGCACAGTGCCTGGCACACAGTAAGCACTATACAATGTTAGTTACTGTTACTATTATTATTACTGATCAATTATTAACCAATTAACTTAATCAAAAACCTAGTTTTATTAACCAGTTTATTACTGGTTAATTTGGTGAGGAGAGAGGGGGAGACAGTAAAACCAAGCTAAAAGCTTTAGAGCTGAAAAATACATAGGAGGTCATCTAGTTCAATCCACTCATTTTACATGTGAGACAACTAAGGCCAAAAAAAGGTGAAGAGATTTTCTCCAAATTCATACTAGTAGTAAGCAGCAAAGTTAGGATTTGAACCTCAGTTCTCAGATTCCTAAGACAGGTTTCATTTCTATTTAACTTACAACACATTGAGTAGAGAAGCCCCTTCTAGAACTGGCAGGATCAGAGAGTTCTGAGACTAGTCTATGTATTCTAGACATTAATTTCATATCTGCTTGGATATAGGAGGAAGAGGAGAAAGCAGGCAAAGAGAAGAAAGCACAGAATTTGTGTGGGAGTGGGGAAAAGCTCTTCTCTTGGAATATCCCATTATTAAAAGCACAAGGCCTTAATAAAAGTTAGCTGTATGCGCTTCTGCATATGAGGCATTTCTTTTCTCCCTCTTTACTTCAATATGTAGGGAAAGAAGCAAGATAGGCTCAATGATTTGTAGAACTGTACAACTTAAGGACATTTAGCATGTTAACAAAACAGTTAACAAAAGAAAACTGTGATCAAGACAACTAAAAGCAGCTCACTAAAGTGTTTCAAAGGATCTACAGTAAGCTTCCATTTTCCTAATGCCAAACAATCAAGAAGACCAAAGAGCTGGGTTCTTTTTGCTTTGTTTTATGTTGTATCAAGTAAGAAACAAATAAGTAAACATGCTCAAATAAGGAACATGTTCTAAAAAATCTAATTCTAAGCAAAATTAGTCAGCACAAAATCATTTCGATCTATAACACCTTTTGTAGTTATCCTACAGCATAATGATAGATAATCATAATGATCTCAGAGGAACAGGTTTTTTGTTATTAATAACAAGTAATATGAAAGACAACTCTTTCCAGTGAGAAAAATGACTATTTTTCCTATTATATTAATAATAAATTATTAAATTGGGATTGAGGTTTTTTTTTTTCCTTTTTCCTCATCCAGGGACCAATTCCTGTAGATTAATCAATATGTAAAGGACATTGCTGAGAGATGAGACTGCCCAAATCCTCTTTGATCTTGGAGGAGACTCCACCCAACTAAAAGACCTTACAAACAGAATCTAATTTAGGTGAATTCTTGCCCTTAGGAAGTAAATCTATGTCCTTGAATCGCCCCCCTCACAGTGATCTAGGGGAACCCAGCTTATGAAGGGCAAAACTAACCAGAATGCTATAGTAAGAGATGGATTCCTTTGTCGGGCTGGACCGAGGTGGGTCACATGATCAAGTCATATTCTCAGCAGTAGGAGAAGACTGTTAGCCTATCTCCTCATTAATATGTCTACCCCTAACTTAATTGTTCACCAATTATGGTTGATTTTCACCTGTCAGGGGAACCTCTTTTTCCAAAGATATTTAAGCATTCAGTAATCTCCATGGTTTTCTGTTTGGTTACCAAGACCACTGACCATCAATTTATTGCTTATCAAACTAGTCTAATTAATGTCTCTCAGGCTTTCCATTTGTCTCACCAGTATAATTTGGGTGCTGTGGATTTTATTTGTGATCTCTTCATTTTTCACAATATCAATTAAGCAGCACATTCTATTACCTAAATATTATGGATACATGGAAGTAAGAAATATAATTCTATATTGTCAAATTACAGCACATGAATACAGAGTCAAGTGGGAAATAAGTTAAATAATAAAAGCAGAAAGAGAGAGGCAGCATGGCATCGTGGATAGAGAACCGGCCTCCAAACTACATACCGGCTGTGTGGTTACGTGATGCTGAGGATGTCACTTAACTTTCCAGTGTTCCACACAACTTTCTTTGACTATATATTACCAAGAAGGTGCTGATCTGCAAGAGCCTCCGAAACCAATGAAATCATAGGACCAATAAAGACAGATTTATAAATTATAGAGTGATGAACAACAGGATTTATTGAATCTTCTATAAATATACCATCCATAATTTAACAATATCAAGTACATATTAGACCCACCTAAGTCCTGTAAACTTACTGACTGCAATGTTGATTCCTCCAGAGAAGGAGCATTACTGTATTCAAGAACATGACTTCTCAGTCTTTTCTTTGTCTTCTTGGCAGTTGGACAGGGGACCACTTTTGAATCAGAATATATATCTTCTTGGTTTCTGTTTACCTCTTCTTGATGCTCACATTCTCTGTTTCCGGTATTAAAGTCTTAAAAAATAAAAGAGGCATAAATATGGCCAAAATGATATAGGAAGAATCCTACAGCTATGTTGTATTCAGACTTCATTAAAACAGAAGCTTATTACTGAGCTGTACAAAAGAAGACATTATACTCCTTATTGCTTATTTACTATTTACAGAAATCAAGTGTTTATTGTGCATTGAATCTTCAAAGAATAACCAATGGGGGAGCAGAAAACTGCAAAACAAGATACTTTGATGCTTCCAAAATAATGAGTAACAGTTGATGTCTATGATAATTTGTCTTAATTTTTTTTTATGTCAGGGCAATCTAGTAAAATTTGTGAAACCTTTTCTAAATGGTAGTTTTAATGCATAAAACAAGAGTGGATTAAAAAGGAAATCAATCATATTAAAATATAGTTATCAAAGTACTTTCAAAAAAACAAATTCATGGAAATAACTCCTGCTATATATTTCACTAACTGTATTCAATTGTAACATAAAATCTGGTATATTTATATATTCCTTAACACATGATTTTCTGGGTTATTAAATTGACACTCTCTTTTGAAAACAGTCAATAAGGGTCAGAGTAGAAACCTCAACTTTTATTCTAAAAGCAGCATGTCTGCATAATATAAATTAGATGATTTAATTCACAAAGTATCACATAAACACTTAACAGTTTGTTTCTACTCAGCACTGATGAAATTCTTTTAATTTTACATGCTCCATTAAGCAGGCATGAAGATCAGAAGTCATTTGAAAGAAAAAAACTAAAAGATTTGAAAAACCCAGAAATTAAAAAAAACAAAAAACACAAGTATGTTATTTAGAAAAACACTTCAGACTTTATCCAACCACCTGTCTCCAACCTCTCTTTCCCTTCCAGTGAGCCCTTTGTTAGTTTCATGTGTTCGTCCTTCACTGCCGAAGAAGACTATGCCATCAGAGAAATAATGACATGACTTGTACTTGACTTTGTTTTGAGTGAGGGAGGGCTATGCAGGTCACCAGCCTCACTTCTCCTCCAGAACCATCTGAATCCAGTGACCAGATATTCATCAGGATGACTGGAGATGACCCAGGATAAAGCAATTGGGCTTAAGTGACTTGACCAAGGTCACACAGCCTGGCCACAAGATGGATCACTTCCATCTGACCCCTAACCTCTATTTTCATGCAGCAGTTCAACCCTTTTACACCTCCATCATCAATCTGTCTTCCCATATAACATAGCAGCTATTCCAAATCTATTCATTTTTCCTCCAGCTTCCAATGTTTACCCACCTCTCACAGCTGAGGACCTTGTCTCATACTTTACTGGGAAAAAAAACTGAGACCATTTGCTGAGACCTCACTCTTTTTCCCTCCTCCTCATCTTACATCACTCATATGCATTCCCCAGTATTTCCTCTTTTAGCTCTCCTTGATAAGAGAAAGCTTTCGATAATCTCTTGATCTCATCTCCTTCAATCTTCTCCAGAAAATTGTTCTCTCTACAATCCCTCCCCACCTCCCAATCTTCAATATCTCCTTCCCTCCAGGTTCTCCGAGGCCAACAAACATAACTATGTCTCCCATACTTGATTTTATTTGATATTACTCTCCCTGCTAGCTATCATACCATATCTCTCTTTCCATTTTCTGCTAAACTCTAGCCATCCACTCTTCCTTCAGCAGTCTTCTCTTTTCCATATCGTCTCTTCTCATTCAGTTCTAAGCCTTCTGCAATCTGGTTTCTGACTTCATCATTAAAATGAAACTGCTCTCTCCAAAGGTCTGTTAACTGGCAAATCTAATGACTTTTTCCTCAATGTCCAAACATTTTAACCTCTCTGCAGCCTTTAACAGTATTGATCACTCTCTTCTCTATATTTTTGTGTCTCTGCTCTCTCCTGTTTCTCTTGTTTTTCCTTCATAGTCTCCTTTGCTAGATCTTTACGCAGGTTTCACCCACTATGGGTGGGTTTCCTTCCCCCCACCCACCTCAGTCTGTCATGGGTCCAGTTCTCTTCTCCATCCATACTATTTCCAATTAGTGATCTCATCAGTTCCCATGGGCTCAATTATCATCTCTGTGCAGAGAATTCTCGTATCTATGAATTCAGCCTTAATCAGTTTTTTTTTTTAATTCCAATCCTGAATCAGTAAACGCCTTTCCAAAAGCTCAAAGGGGATGTCCGATAGGCGTCTCAAACTTAACATGTCCAAAACGGAATTATCTTCCCCACAAAAAATCCTCTCTTCCTAAAACTGTGATTATTGTTGTTAGTGCCACTATACTTTTAGCCATCCAGGTTCAGAATCTCAGTATGATTATCAGCTTCTCCCTCAACCTTACCTGATCTATGCAAATATGCAGTCAAGTCTTGCCATTTCTACCTTCCTATTTCCCATAAACCCCTTCTCTACACACATAGCCACCACACCAGTAGGCCCTCACCACCTCATGCCTAGACTACTGTAATCACCTCCCTATAGATGTCCCTGCCTCTGTCCCCATTTCAATACTTCAACACAGCTGCCAAATGATCTTCCTAACACATGGATTTCTCCATCCTCTACTCAATAAACTCAAGTGTCTCTCCATTATCTCCAGGATCAAATATAAAATGTTCTGTTTGGTCTTAAAAGCCCTTAACAATCTGGTTTCTACCTACCTTTCCAATATTCTTACACTTGATTCCTTTGCATGTATTCTACAATCTAGCTATACTAACTTCCTTGTTTTTCTCATATACACAAAACTCCCATCTCCTGACTCAAGGCCACTTCACTGGTTACCCTCTCCCAAATTCTCTAGCTTCTTGTCTGAAATATCTTTCTCTGTCCATCCCCTTCCTTCTCTCTCTGTTCCCCTCCACTGCTAGTTTCTCTCCTCTGAGAGATTAACTTGCTTTTGCTCTCTCTATATATTATAGACACATGGGTTTTTTGCATGTTGTCACACTCATTAGAATGTGAGTTCTTTGTTTTAGTGATGACTTAAATCCCATTTTAAAAACTCATTTCAAATATATTAACTGGAGAAATAGAAATTTTGCAAGGCACATTTACTAAACAAGCATGAGACCTCTGAGGCTTTAATTCAGAATTATCATGAACTTATGGATATGTATATCAAATATATAATAAAATGTTAATGTCCCCTTTGTTGGAACAACACCAATAATGACTGTCATTGTAAAATAAATATGTTTTAAGATCAAACTTCATAGAAATCCTTTACATTCCACTGGTTCCCTCTGAGAGACAAAAAGCAAATATTTTTCATGTTTACTTCACTGCTCTCTCTCTAATGCCTCAGTATTCCCTTGAGATCAGACACAAATGAGCATAATTTGTATTTAAATAGTCCCTATTTTTTCCACAGAAAGAGGCAAATTTTGAAGGCTTAAGGAATTGAGTGGATAAAAGCATTACACTTTTACTATATTTTTATATTTCCATTTTACTATGTAATTGTATTAAAATATAACTATAAAAAAGTACATTGCACATGTGTATGTAAATTTCTCACTTCATATGCATAATGAAATCATATAAAGTAAAAGTTTATCTCTTTAAAGGAGAGCTTCTCAAGATGAGGTTAATAAAAACCATGAACATATCAAAATATTTTAAAAACTGTATTGATTTCCTTTGCCATCCTATGTATTTTAATTTATATATTTAAAAACATCATTCTGAGAAGGGATCCATGGACTTCCCCAGACTGCCAAAGAGGTGAGAGGTATGACCACAAAACTTTTTATACTGGTTTCCCTTTTGGCTTTTTTTAAACTTATTTCCCTAATGTAAAAGTAGTGTCTCAAGTTACTTTTGGTATTACGAGGAAAGTAGTGGGTTTTTTTTAAATCTAGTATAATTTAACAGATGCACTGTCTTTTATATCTTGTAACTCGCAAAAAAATCAATCAGAAAATAATTTCCCATAGGTTGTGCCAAGTTACTGAAATTCCTAGAGAGAGTTAAACATATTAATTCTTTTACTAAAAAGTTCAGATAAAATTTAATAGTATATTTTAACGAGAATTTTGTGGGAAGTAAAGAGACAAAAAAAGGAACACAGCTCGTTATTTCAACCATCTATTACCCCAAAAAAGAATTACCTCTTTTCTGGACTGGTTTTTACCTTTAAAATTGTTTCAAAATAGCCTTGTAATAATATCATTTGACAGAAGTTTACATGAAAAGTATTTCACAGTTAGAAGTAAACTATGAAAACATTAAACCAGTTGACTGCCACACACCTGATCCAAACTGTTACAGGTGCATAATATGACCATGAACTATCATAACAGGAGTCATTCCTTAAACATTTCACAAACATTACTATGTGGCAGGCACTTTTGTTGGATGTTGGGGATACTGACTATTCTATCAGCATCAGTATAGCTCTATAGGTTTAACCCCTTATAAAAAACCTAAAATAGTAGATTTCAGTTTAACTTGGATAAGTAGTTACTAAGTTAAGAAACATGTGTCTTTATTTTAAATAAATTCTATGACTCAATATTTTTCATGATGACAACTATCCTTTATTCTAATGTGCATTTTAAATATAAGAAAATATAAAATATTTTCTTTTAAAATAAACATCAAGTTCCTGGAAATGCAATAAGCAAAAGGTCAAATTCTAAAGAGCTCTGTATGGTTTACAAACCTTTAGGTTCCATATCAGACCATCTTACAAGGGAACTGTCATTACTTCTTTCTTTTTCTTTAGTCAATTCACTTTGTTTTGCAAAATTATCACTTGGATTCTTCTGGGACTGTGAACACCTGAAAAACAGAATTATGCTGATTCTAAATTCTCTTCAAATTTGGATGAATGTGGAAACAATGCGGTCTATAACTGGAAAGAATGCTAGACTTAGAGTCAGAAAACCTGGGTTCAGATCCTGTCTCTGCTACTTACTCTGTAATTATTCAGTGGACAAGTCATGTTAATCTCTCTGGGCCTCAGTTTCTTCATTTGTAAAATGAAGGGATTGAATCAGGTGATATCTAAAGCTCCAAATCTATGATCCTATGACTAAGTGATACACAGAAGTAATATTGTGTAATTTTAAAAGATGGTTAATGGACTAGTCCAATGGTCCTCAGTGGCATCTCCCACAGTGTCTCACAGAGCTTAGGGATAAAGTAGTAAGTATATTGGGTTAGGGGGGAAGTGGACCGGGGAGTTATCCAGAAAGGCAACTATGCAACTGACTGTGCATCAGTCTTCAAAATTCCATGGTCTCATACAAAAGCTTCAAGTTTATATATGGCAGCAAAATAAAAATGTAAATAAAGTAGATAGTGAAGAAGCTTTGTTGCAAGGCTTGGTTTGCTTTCAAAATCAATAACATACCATTAAAATTACTGAAGAAGCAACCAATGAAGATGAAAATATGACAGCCAAATACATTTTGAAGAAAATCACTGAAGGTGGAAACTCTGAACAACAAGTTTTTAATGTGGATGAAACAAGCTTAATCTGGAAAGGAATACCTTCCAAAACTTACATTTTTAAGAAAGAAAAACCTCCACCTGGACTTAAAGCATCTAAGCATTGCCAAATACATTTATTGGAAGGTTATGCAGAAGGGGATTCTAAATTAAAATCAGTGCTTGCTTATCTTTAAAAAAAGAAAGAACTATCTCCACCCCACAAAGAGGCATCATTTTGGCAGCTTATAAATATAACTCTTTTAGATTGGATTTTATAATTCCTCTGTGATTTTTAAATTCTGTCCATGTAAATCTGTCTTTTTTGATGATGAAATTAGGAACTACTTTTAAAAACCAGTACAATAACACTTCAGTACCACAAAACAATAGGGATATGCACTTGAGTTGGCCCTAATGACTTAAGAGAAGAGTATGTATTTTACCTTAGTCCACTGTAGGATTCATTTACTTTTTAACCTGAAGAATATTGTCTCCCCCAACAGAATGTAAGTTCTATAAGGACAGGGATTGTTTCATTTTTGTCTTTATATCCCCAGCACCTCATATACTGTCTGGCACACAGAAAGCCCTGAAAAATTCTTATTAAGTGAAAATTAATAACATGTAACTTACACATCAGTTTAAGGTTTGCAAAGTGTTTCACACATATTATCTCACAGCAATCCTACAGGGCATTTATAGATGAGGAAACTGCGATTGAGGGAGTTTGAGATTTGCTTAGGGTCACACAGCTACTAAAAATCTGAGCAAGACTGAAACTCAGCTTTTCCTGACTAGTCACTAGTCACTATTTACAGTCTAGTACTAGTCTATTACTAGTATAGAACTCTATTTACTGAGCCACAAACAGTAAAATGCTATACAGAGTGACAGATTTCCTCAGATGGAAAAGTAAAGTAGATACTTCAGAAGAAACAAAGACTGTTATTTGATATTTAACACTAAATCATGAACAGAACAGAAACACCAAAAAGTATTACATTTCATTTCTTTGGAACAAAAAGTTTTAAAATATATAAATTCATCTACTAAATTGACATCAGGCTAATGTCCAAAGACCTGAAATATTACTGACCATATGTCTTCCCAAATGATTCAACTGATTAGCTACTTATTGCTATTCTCATTAGAAACTTAACAAATAAATGCTGAGTCTGAGAACACCAACTAAAAATACAGCCTGCATTTGAAAATGTCAAACATTCCTGAAGATAAATGTGAATGAAATTTTATTTGGCAAAGTGTAGGTTATTGTTTCTATGGTCACTGACTATACTAAAAACTGTCAGATACTATGAAAATTTCAGCTCTCCCAAAAGAAGCACCTTTCTCAATATAAATTCAACACATTTTTGGCAATAACTGAAAATGCCAAAAGAAAGTTATCTTCCAAAGACCTTGGGAATTAAACTGTACTCATTTTATAAGATTCTTGGTATATTTCATATTGAAAATATGAATAAAATGGTAAACAAACCAGTATTGCTCAACATTTTTTCAAAAGATTTGTCAATCCAGTCCTACTCAAACTAGTCTACAGTCTTAGTTGGAGTTGACCAAAAATTATGTGAACAGAGCACAAGTTCCAGCAAGTCAAACCAAACTGGAAAAAACTTTTGAGAACTGACCCAGAAAAGGGGCATATATATATATAATTGACTTTTTAGAGGTTTATCATGGGAAAACTGGTTACCAGGCAGGCATTTTTTCTTAGATGTCATTGAAAGTCATGAAAATCATCTACAACAGAGGAGTATTTAAATCATAGGTCTTTCAAAATACTGAAGAAACTTTGCACTTTTTTATTTATACTAAGAGCTTTTAATTCTCATGTTGCATGACCAGAAAGGATAACACATAAATATAATTAAGTCTCAAAGGAGTGATAGCTGTACAACATCATTTATTTTGCCCTCCAACTGGAGATCCATATCCTTTGGTAATACCAACAACTGCATTGATCCTTTAAAAAGACCAGGTGAAGGGAGCTCTAGGAAACGGTACATCAGAGGGTACCAGAAGGGCTTCATGTCAATCAGCAGCTGCAGTGAATATTATTTCTTGTGACAGTCTGTTTTGGATGAAGTCAAACACAAAAAGATTAACAGATGGATCTGTTTAATCATGGCTCAGTGCTACATAATACTATTTGGCTGGCATTGAGATGGGCTGACTTGCATAATATAGCCATTAACATAATACAAAAAATTGACCAGAGCAGCAAAACCTATACCTGATGTAAGAATGACCTTTCACCAAGTATTGACATTCATGCAAGATTAAGGCAGGATTGCATATGTCTTTGCATACACAATCTAGCCATAGTGGAGCTCAACCTTGGACTCTCTTGATAAAATATTGAACATGAATGAGTTTGCCAGATGAGCAGGATTATATTTTAATAGAGAATAAACAAAGATTCCAGCTATGAAGTTTTAGATAGATATTGCTTATCCCTTTATTCTTATGTTCTTTAGTGCTTTTAATAGGAATGGGTGCTACATTCTATCAAAAGCTTTTTTAGCTTCTAGAGATAATCACATGATTTCTGTTGGTTTTGTTATTGATTTGGTCATTTATGTTGATAGTTTGCCTAATATTGAATCAGTCCTGCATTCCTGGTATAAATCCCACCTGGTCATAGTGTATAATCTTTGTGATATATTGCTGTAATCACCTTGTAAGTATTTTGTTCAAAATTTTGCATGAATATCCTTTAGGGAAATTGGTCTATATTTTCTTTCTCTGTTTTAGCTCTTCCTGCTTTAGGTATCAGCACCATATTTGTATCATATCAGGAGTTTGGCAGGTCTCCTTCTTTGACTATTTTTTTCCAAATAGTTTATATAGTATTGGAATTAATTGTTCTTTAAATGTTTGGTAGAATTCACTTATGAACCCATCTAGCCTCAGGGACTTTTTCCTAGGGAATTCATTAATGGTTTGTTCAATTTCTTTTTCTAAGATGGGGTTACTTAGGCATTCTATTTCCTGATCTTGATAATTTATATTTTCACAAATATTCATCCATTTCGCTAAGATTGTCAAATTCATTGGCAATTGAATCCAACTATTGGGGAAAGAACTCACTTTCTGAAAAATTGCTGGGAAAACTGGAAAGCAGTCTGTCAGAAATGAGGATGAGGCATATTCCAATATCTTACATCCTATGCCAACATTAGCTCAGGAAAGATATACAAATTAGACATAAAGAATGATACCACAAGAAAATTAGGGAAACACAGAAAAAAACTGCATTTTTATGCTTATGGTTGAGAGAAGAGTTTATAACCAAACAAGGGAGAGAGAGTATCATGGAAGGTAAAATGGCTAACTTTTATCACATAAATGTAAAAAGCTTTTGCACAAACAAAAGCAATGCAGCTAAAATTAGGAAGAAAACAGGAAGCTAAGGGAAAATGTTATAGCAAGTTTCTTGATAAAGGTCTTATTTCTCAAACATATAGGGAAATGAGCTAAACTTACAAAATAAAAACCATTCCTAAATTGATAAATGGTCAAAGATTATGACAAGAAGTTTTCAAGAAAAGAAATCAAAGCTGTCAATCAACAGTCATGTAAAAATGTTCTAAATCATTAATTATTACAGAAAGGCAAATTAAAATAACTCTGAGATACCACATCACACATTAGATTGACTAACATGGAGGGAAAAGGAAAATGACAAATGTTGGAGGGCATGTGGAAAAATAAGTACACTAAAAGCACTGTTGATACACCTGTGAACTGACCAACCATTCTGAAGAACAATTTGGAACTATGCCCAAAGGGCTGTAAAACTGTGCATACCCTTTGACTCAGCGATTCCACTACTAAATCTATATCCCAAAGAGATCAAAGAAAAAGGTAAAAGACTCATAAATACAAAAAATATTTATAGCAGCTCTTTTTGTGGTAGGAAAGAATGGGTGAACAAGTTTTGGTATATGATTGTGATGGAATATTATTGTGTTGTAAGAAATGATGAAGGGGATGGTTTCAGAAAAACTTAGTAATACTTAAATGAGCTGAGGCAAAATAAAGTGAGAAAGAATCAGAACATAGTACACAATAACAGTAATATTGTAACAACAATTAACTGTGAAAGATTTGGTTACTCTGATCAAAACAATGATTAATGACAATTCCAAAGGATTCATGATGAAAAATGCTATCCACTTCCAGATGGACCTATTGGATATTAAAAGTTTTTCTTTTTTTCCTTAACATGGTTAATGTAGAAATGTTTCACATAATTTTGTATGAGTACCATATATCTTACCTTCTCAATGTATGCAGGAGGAGGTGAAAAGAGGAAAAGAATTTAGACCTAAAACTAAAACTTAAAAAAATTTAAAACATTTTAATGGGAGAATTGTGTATTCCTATTGATTAAAGGTCCAAAAGGGGATAACTCTCTATCCAATTTCAGGTTCAAGATCAAGAGATTTACTTGATGACAGAGAACACATACCTCAACCTCAGAAAGACAATGGGGTTCTATGTTGCAAATTCTTCCAGGGAAAGAAGAAAAGTATCAATATCAATGAATATGATCAATAATCTAGATAAGCTGAAATTAAGACCCTAGCAAAAATTAGATGCCTTTTTTATTTTAAGTGTCTTTTTTATTTTAAGAATGTATGGTACCCAAGAGTACCTTCAATCTCTCATAGAGAAAATCAAAAATAATGGTAAGAGATAGCTTCAAAAAGCCAGTATTAAACTCCAGTATCTCCCTTACAAAATGAGGGGAATGAATATACTGCCCCTAGTTTTGGTAGCACTTATTCATGGGGTGAGACTATTGGCTTCAGTTGATCAAGGTAAGCTTTTTCCTCATTTCTTCAGTGACAAAGTAAGAAAAAGAATGATTAGACTTCCACCCTCAATATCGCCCCATAGGAAAACTTTTCTACATACTTAAATGGCTCTATAGAGGGACAATCTGGGAATGAGTGTACAATTACCTCAAACATTTGGTTCCAATTATGACTAGACTCCCATTGGTTGTCCACAAAATTTCTTCCAAGTCGACATAACCAATGTCCTCTTATCTCTGTAGCTCAATGACAGCCCTTGGGTTCCAGAGGGGGAGGAAAGGACTTTAAGCCATGTACTTAGACTCAATTATTTAGCAAACCTGACCAGGGTAAGATGTATTCCATTACCTTTATTGTATTGCCCTCCACCTTTTAATTGTTTTATGAAAGGGATCCTTTACTCATTTTGCAGACTTGAGTTATTCCTAGAGTCAAGTTAGAATGAGGTCTTGTTGATTGGGGCCAAGAGAACTGGCTCTGGAAACAAGTGTCATCATCATTGTAGGCATCAAATGAAGCACTCCCATGTCCTCTGCCACTGCAGTACTCTGTTGAGTGGGACTATTATACAACAGTGTGATCTCATTTTAAATAGAGTAGTGAAGAATATCAGAGTGCTGGAAACTATTGAAGTTTGGGTAAGTTTGACTATTTCAGGGTTGAAAGAGGCACTTCAACTAGACTTAGTAATTCTTGACCATAAAGAACCATATTGTTACTGTCATTGACATTAGCAAAATTGGCCAGGGCAGGTAAAATTGAAAAATATCAACTAGCACAGCAGCATCTGGTTCAGCAAGGCTGGAGAACATATAATAACATGGTGATAGAGCTCTGTAAGGTTGAGGTTCAATTAATGATTTGGTACTATTCAAACTGAAAATCATCCCCAGGTATACAAATCTCATGAGGAAATCTGATGGCGTAGAGCTCCATTACATTGGGTAGGACATGGAGATTTATCTATAGACAGATAGATAGATAGATAGATAGATAGATAGATAGATAGATAGATAGATAGATAGATAGATATCTCAAGCACACCACCAAAGTCAGGTAATACATTTTCATATTTTTTAATCATTTAAGCAGGGAAAAAATGAGTTTATCTTCAAGTCAAGAAGCAATACAATGACTACTTTTCCTTTACAGAGAACTGTTATTTTGTTCTTTGTTTGGTTTGATCTATATTGTTCTTGTTCAGTTATTTCAGTCATGTCTAATTCTTCATGACTCCATTTGGTGTTTTCTTGGCAAAGATACTAGGGTGATTTATCATTTCCTTCTCCAACTTATTTTACAGATGAGGAAACTGAGACAAACAGAATTAAGTGACTTGGCCAGGGTCACAAAGCTAGTATATGCCTGAGGCCAGGTTTGAACTGAGGTCTTCCTGACTCCAGGTCAGATGCTCTATCCACTAGGTGCCCTAAATGAAATATAGATTTTATTTTCATTTAAATCTCATGTTATTATGTCAGGTATGTGACCATATTGCATATATATGTATATACATACATATGTATTATATATATTTATATGTCAGGAAATTCTGAGATGAATCATACAATAATAATACCTGCAAATCTATGCATTTTAAACATTATTTGAATAAAAGTAAAATTAATATTGCATAACCAGAAAAGATGGTTATTCTAATATTAGTTCCAATGCCTTGTCCACATTTTAACTAGACCTTGCATTTTTCTGATATTGGAAAAATAAACAAAGCACAGAGGAAATTGATGACTTTCCACCTAAACAATTCACAGACAAATTTTATCATTACTAAACCTTCCTTCTCATACTTCTTTCTTCTCTTCTGGGGTCACACATCATACCACCTTCCTTTCTCCTGACCACAAGGCTCCCAGCTTCCCCATCATATTTTCTCCTGCTCATGCCCATAACAAGGTGAGTTCCTCACAGACATAGGTCAGGACCTTGAAAGTTGACCTTGAGCCTTCTGATCAATCACTTGCTTTCCTCAGCAGAACTTTCCCTACATTCCTTTTACTCTCCCCATTCCACTAATATTGAAGCCCCAGGTTCATAAGAATAAACCTTCCTATGGTTTGCTTCCTCATTCCTGAGCTCTACAAGACAATGTCTCACTCCAGATCTGCCTGGAAACCTTCCACTGTGCTCTCTGGAATACCTGCTCTATAATGAAAAAATTTAACATCTTAAACCCCTTCCTCTCTTGCTCCTTCTTGTTCTTCTTGTACTATTGTCAATTTCATCTTACCAAAACCTAACACTAAATTATTTCCAGAACTCACCTTCTTCAACCCTACACACATACTGATGAATGAAGCTTGAGAAAGTCAAGAAACTACTGGATTCAGTACAAATTCATATTATCTAATCTTAACAAGACCCTCAGCCAATCTTTCTACCCCTTTCTATTTACCCTTCATAACATCAGCTAGTCTAAAACTTCTCAAGACTGTAGCATCATCCTCTCCTCACACCTCTTAGCAAAAGATTTAATCTCATAACACATCAGGGGAAAATGAGGCTATTTCCAAAACTCCTTTCTTTCTCTTCTTCACTTCTCTCTAATATTATCCCCCAATAACTCCTCCTTCATTCCAGTCTCTGACAAAGAGGTGATCCTTCTCCTTCCCAAGCCATCTCTTTGATTTCATTTTCTCCCACCTTCTCTAGCAAATTGTATTCATTATCATCCCCACTCTAGTCTTCAATCTCTCCATATCTATTGATTCTTTCCCTACTAACTACAAACACACCTTTGTCTCTCCTATCCTTAAAAAAACTCTCCCTAGATTCTGGCATCCCCCCTAGCTATCATCCTATATCATTCCTCTTTTTCTTAGATAAAACTCCTTGAAAAAGCTATCTACACTAGATGCCTCCACTTTCTCGACTGTAAACTCTTTGCAATCTAACTTCTGACCTTATCACTGACCTGAAATTACTGTCTCCAAAGTTATCAACAATATCTTAATTGCCAGATCTAATGGCCTCTTCTCACTCTTCATTCTTCTTGACCTTTCTTCAGTCTTCGATAATGACCATGCTCTCTGCATGCACACTCACTCTTCTGCAGATATTCATGCACTGCTCTTTCCTGGCTCTTCTGCCAGTCTTACTACTCCTCACAGCCCAAATCTCTGTCCTGGGTCCTCTTCTCTTTTCTCTCTATACTATTCTCATATGGTGATCTCATCTTACAGTTTCAATTATCATCTCTCTGCTAGTTTTTATCTTCCTCTTGAGTTCCAGCCCCATATGACCAACTTTCTATTGAATATTTCAAATTCAATCTCTCATAAATATCTAAAATTGAACATGCCCAAAATAGAACTCATCATCTCCTCCCTAACTAAATCCACCTCTTCTGAGTTTTCCTCTTCCTCTCACAGGCATCACCATCCTCCTAATCACATATGTTCTCAGCAATGGCATCATCTTCAACTTCTCATCATCCCTCACACCACATATTCAATTGGTTGTTGAATCTCATCATTTCTAATTCCACAATATTTTTCATATATTCCCTGTTTTCTCACCATTCACACAGCAACCACCGTATTTCAGGCCCTCATCACTTCTCACGTGAACTGTTACATCACTTTTCTAACTGGTTTGCCTGCCTTGTTTCTCCTCCACTTCAATATATCTCCCATACAACTGCCTAAGTGATTTTCCTAAAAATTCAGGTCTGACTATGTTGCCTTGCCCTGCTCAATAGACTCCAGGGGCTACAAGTATAAGGAATAAAACAATCTCCACTCTCAGGGACGATCCACAGTAAAATGTAATGAGTGAATTTATAAGCATATGTAGCAAAACATAAAAGCTAATAAATATAAATGTACAAAATAGTTAAAGACAAGGTAGTTTGGAAAGGAAGATGAGTCTTAGCAATCTAGGGAATCAAAAAAGGAATGAAGAAGATAATGCACTACATACATTTTAAAGCAAGAGCATTCCATGCCATTCCATTCTAGTATGAGAAACAGACTGATTCTTTGGCTGGATTGAAGAATGCAAGGGGGAAAGTAACATCCAACGAGAAAAGAAAGACAAACTCCAAAATAGTCCTAAGGCCTAGAAGCAGATGACCAATATAAATTTTGATGTAAATAATCCTTTTATTCTTGTTTTGTTTATTATAATTCCTATAATAAAAAGCTTACCAACATACCTAGCAAATATTTACTTTACGTGCAAGTAAAGCCAATCATCTTAAATTAGATCACATTTTAACTAAAACTTAGAGAAGTAGAGAATTACCTGGGATGCTGAGAGGTTAAGTGACTTGCCAGGGTCACACACTCAGTATCAGAGGCAGAATTTGAATCAGACCATGCTGACTCCAAGACTGACTCTCTGTCCATTTTACCATTTTGCTTATCTAATAAAGTGTATAACAAGTAGTAAATAAAAGTAATCAATCTAAAAGTAATATACTGACTCTAACAGGCAATGGGAGAGAGCATGGTATCCAATCAATCACAATCAACAAACACTGATTAAACTACAACTACAACAGGTATTATACCAGACAATAACAAAGGCAAAAATGAAACAGCCCCTGTCTGCTTTTAAGGAGTTTACATTCTGTCAATGGAAACAACATGCACACATATGATCATAAAAATACACACACATTCACATATATATACATATACACACATATACATATACACACACTATATATATATACATATATATGTATATATATATCTATACAGAATAGGAGGAGGACAAAGGAAAAGAGGGAAGTAGTAGTTGGGGAGGGAAATTAAGAAAGTCTCTTACATATTTTGGAACTTTAGCTGAATTTTTAAGGTAATTAAAGATTCTAAAAGGCAGAGGTACAATGTATTCCAGAAATGTGAGACAATCTGTGCAAAGGCACACTGATAAGAGATGAGCAAGATATTGTTATGTGAGGAACTGGCAATTAAACTATTTGATCAGACCACAAAGTGTGTGAAGGGGCATAATAAATAATAAGCCCAAAAAGGTGTGTAAGAATTAGATTGTGAAGGGCATTAAATGCTAAAATAGAAAAGTTTGTATTTTATCCTAAGGCCAATTAGAAGTCACTAAAGCTTTCTGAGCAGGGGAGAGAATGGTTGGACTTCTATTTTATGAATATCAACTTGATAGCTGTATAGTATATGATAATAATAATAAAGTAACACAGTACTTTAACTTTACATATAGTATCTCATAGGGTTATCACAACAACCCTGTAAACTAGTTGCTATTATTATCCTCCATTCATAGATGAAGAAGGTGAGAGAGTAAATCACTTGCTCAGAGTCACATTTTCTTGTAAATGTCTGAAGCAACATTTGAACTCAGGTCTTCCTGATTCCAAGCACAGTTCTCTATACACTATGCCACTAGGGGAGAAAGTCTGGATGAGGAAATCAATTATATAGTCTAGGTGAGCAATTATAAGGGATTGAATTAAGATACTTATGGTATGAGTGGAGAGAATGGAATCTGATGCAACAAATGTTAAGGGAGAATTAATAAGACATGGTAAGTAAATAGATGGTAAATAAATGGGTAAAAAAAGAGTGAAGAGTCAAGGATTACAACTCTCAGGTTGCAATCTTGATGACTAGAAAGAAGGTGGTAACCTCAAAAACATAAGGAACTTAGAATAAAGAGTGAGCTTGGATTTGAGATAGCCATAAGACATACTGTTGGTGATGGCAGTTGGTGAAGTGGAACTATAATTTAAGAGCGACAAAAGGGCTAAAAAAATAAATCTAGGAGTCATCGGCATAAAGATGATAACTAACCAAGGGAAATGATAAGATCCCTGAGAGATAGTATATAGAGAGAAAATAAAAGGGAGACCAGTCCCTTGGGGCACACACACATTTAGGAGATAGGACACAGATGATCATCCAGCAAAGAAACAACCAATAGTAGTAGTAGTAGAAGATGAACCATGAGAGAAGAGTGTCATGAAAACCCAGATAGGTTCAAGTACCTAGGAGAAGAGAGTGATCAACACTGGCAAGTACTTCTGAAAAGTCAAAAAGGATGAGAACTGAGGAAAGGTCACTGGATTTTATAACTAAGATGTTTGTGACCTTGAAAAAAGTAATTTCATTTAAATGATCAGGTGACGTGCTTAACTTTAGGGGAATAAGAAGGGAGAGGAGAGAGAACATAAAATCAGCAGGTGTAGACAGCTTTTTTCCCCTGGGTATTTGACTGCAAATAGGAAGAAATATAGACTGCGGTGTTGAGAGCAATGTTGTCATGTGTGGATTTTTAAATAATGGAAGTGGCCTGGGCAAATTTGTAGGAAGTACAGAGTTAACCAGTACACAGAAAGAAATTTAACGTTGGGGGGAATAACTTAGGGGTAAAGTGCAAGAGGAAAAAGAAAGTAATGAGGAACAGGGGTAAAAATGAAGAAGTTGGTGTTGGCCAGAGAAGACATTTCATCAGAGAATAAAGAAGGAAAAAATGGAAGATAATTTCAATGAGTTTTGAGATGAAAAGGTGAGAAGAGAGAACTCATGAAATCACCTCTAATTTTTCATTGCAGAGTGAAGTATGCTTCTTTGATGATAAGAAGAGGAAGAGAAAGGAAGAGAGAGAGACAGAGAGGAAAGGCGATATCAGTCAATTGTTGTTTGTCCATGGTTTAAAAAAAAGAGAATCGGGAGGAGCCAAGATAGTGGAGTGGAAAGATACACATATGCTAGCTCCTAACCCACAGCCCATAAAATACCTGTAAAGAAGAACTCCCAACAAATTCTGGAGCAGCAGAAGCCACAGAACAACGGAGGAGGAGGAGATATCTGTTCCAGAGGGAACTGAAAAACTGACACCAAAGGTCTGTTGCGCACCGGATCAGAGCAGAGTCCAGCCCTCCCTTGGCCACGTGGCAACAAGGGGACCAGATCCAAGCAAGCTTCAGGGACAGGATCTCCAGCAGCTATACAGGTCCATCCACCCACAGACGCCAAAGGTCAGTGAGAGGGTCTTCTCTGCTTGCCAAGAAGGGAGTAGGGTGTCTCCATAATTCAGAACCCCTTGGGAGGCAGCAGCAAACAGGGGTTCCTAAAGCAGAAAGGAGCTTGGATCCATTATTGAAGGTTTCCACATAAACCCCCTGAGGGATCTGAGCCCTGTATGCCCACCCTGCCCCCACCTAAGCACCTGAATTTAATCTCACACTGAATAGCAGCCCCAACCTTGCTGAAAGCCCAGAGGCTGGGAAGCAGCATTTGAATCTCAGACCCCAAGTGCTAGCTGGAAGGAACTGGAGGCAAGGTAGGTGTGGAGAAGAAACTCAGAAGCCAAGTAACTGGCTGGGAAAATGCCCAGAAAAGGGAAAAAAAGTAAGACCACAGAAGGTTATTTTCTTGGTGAACAGATATCTCCTCCCATCCTTTCAGAAGAGGAACAACAATGCTTACCATCAGGGAAAGACACAGAAGTCAAGGCTTCTGTATCCCAAACATCCAAAATAAATATTGAATGGGTTCAGGCCATGGAAGAGCTCAAAAAGGATTTTGAAAATCAAGTGAGAGAGGTGAAGGAAAAAATGGAAAGATGGGAATGAGAGAGATGCAAGAAAAGCATGAAAAGCAGATCAACACCTTGCTAAAGGAGACTCCAAAAAAATGCTGAAAAAAATAACACCTTGAAAAATAGGCTAACCCAATTGGCAAAAGAGGTTCAAAAAGCCAATGAGGAGAAGAATGCTTTCAAAAGCAGAATTAGCCAAATGGAAAAGGAGGTTCAAAAGCTCACTGAAGAAAATAGTTCTTTAAAAATTAGAACAGAACAGATGGAGGCTAATGACCTTATGAGAAACCAAGAAATCACAAAACAAAACCAAAAGAATGAAAAAATGGAAGATAATGTGAAACATCTCACTGGGGAAAAAAAAACAGCTGACCTGGAAAATAGATCCAGGAGAGACAATTTAAAAATTATGGAACTACCTGAAAGTCATGATCAAAGAAAGAGCCTAGACATCATCTCTCATGAAATTATCAAGGAAAACTGACCTGATATTCTAGAACCAGAGAGCAAAATAAACATTCAAGGAATCCACTAATCACTGCATGAAAGAGATCCAAAAAGAGAAACTCCTAGGAACATTGTGGCCAAATTCCAGAGTTCCCAGGTCAAGGAGAAAATATTGCAAGCAGCTAGAAAGAAGCAATTCAAGTATTGTGGAAATACAGTCAGGATAACACAAGATCTAGCAACTTCTGCATTAAGGGATCGAAGGGCATGGAATAGGATATTCCAGAAGTCAAAGGAACTAGGACTCAAACCAAGAATCACCTACCCAGCAAAACTGAGTATAATACTTCAGGGGAAAAAATGGTCTTTCAATGAAATAGAGGACTTTCAAGCATTCTTGATGAAAAGACCAGAGCTGAAAAGAAAATTTGACTTTCAAACACAAGAATCAAGAGAAGCCTGAAAAGGTAAACAGCAAAGAGAAGTCATAAGGGACTTACTGAAATTGAACTGTTTACATTCCTACATTTGGAATATTTGGAAAGACAATATTTGTAACTCTTGAAACTTTTCAGTATCTGGGTAGTTGGTGGGATCACACACACACACACACACACACACACACACATACACACACAGAGACAGAGAGCACAGAGTGGATTGAATAGGATGGGATCATATCTTTAAAAAATGAAATTAAGCAGTGACAGAGAAATATATTGGGAGGAGAAAGGGAGAAATGGAGTGGGGAAAATTATCTCTCATAAAAGAGGCAAGCAAAAGACTTTTCAATGGAGGGAAAAGGGGGGAGGTGAGAGAAAAACATGAAGTTTACTCTCATCACATTCGACTAAAGGAAGGAATAAAACGCACACTCATTTTGGTATGAAAACCTATCTTACAATATAGAAAAGTGAGGGAGAAGGGGATAAGCAGGGTGGGGGGAAAGGGAAAGCAATGGGAGGAGGGAGCAATTTGAAGTCAACACTCTTGGGGAGAGATCAAAAGAGAGAATAGAAGTAATGGGGGGCAGGATAAGATGGAGGGAAATATAGTAAGTCTTACACAACACAACTATTATGGAAGTCATTTGCAAAACTACACAGATATGGCCTATATGAGAAGTTGGAACTCAAAGCTTTAGGAACAACTGCACTGTTCTTGCTCCTAGGAAATAAGAAATACAGGTAATGGGGTATAGAAAGGTATCTGACCCTACAGGATAAAAGAGAAGATGGGGACAAGGGAACGGAGGGATGACAGAAGAGAGGGCAGATTGGTGATAGGGGCAATTAGAATGCTCGGTGTTTTGGGGTAGGAGGAGGGGACAAATGGGGAGAAAATTTGGAACCCAAAATTTTGTGAAAATGAATGTTAAAAGCTAAATAAATAAATTTAAAAAAATAAAAAAGAGAGAGAGAATCAATGACCTCACAAGATGATGAACTGAAGTGCGGCAGAGCTGCAAAAACTCATCATCTCTCTTCCAAAGTCATTCAAATTCAGTGAAAGCAAAAACAAAAAATCCAATGGCAGGACAAAAGTCAAGGCAATGACCCAGAATGCAGCGGATGACCTCAGCATCTTCCATGACTAACCAGGCTCTAAGCACTCCCCAGAGCCTACTTCAGCCACCTTCATGGCTATTGGAATGTATCTGCCCATTCTCCCAGAAGAAGTCTTCACATACTTGAGGCAGACACCCTCTGACTCATCAACAGATCTGAGGCCTGTTAGTCACCCTCAACCTAGTTTAGTACATCTACAGTTTTATCAGGGTCTGGGCTGCTGCACAAAATAGTTAATTAGGGAAGAGGAAAGGACTGCCTTGCAGCAGTAAGAGCTCAGAGAATGTGGTGGATCTATAGTTATCATGGTTGTATGAATTCTTCCAATGCTTTTCACTTGACTTCCAACACCATTCAGCAGCCAGAATTAGGAATGAAACAAGAAGACAATAAGGGTAATACAAAGTTGGAGTTTGGTAACACATGAGTGGTGACAGGACAAGGGACAAAGGGAATGAGAATAAAAGCCAGCACAAAGTTGAGATGATTAACTGTAAGGTCAGACTGGGGAGGAAGTAAAGACTGTGCAGGATGATAGCCTAAGAGAGGACTGAGGGATAAAAGGACTGCAGGTAGTAATGAAAACAAAGAATTTATTTAGAAGGATTGAGACATAGAGAGATATAGAATGATAGGAGGATATAGTGAGATAGCAGAACTTCAGTGGAAAACAGCGGAACTGTGGCTGCTGGTTGAAATGAAGGGTATAACTATTCCTGCATGTGGCTGAAGTAGAGCTGAAAAGGTTGGAGAATTGAGAGCCTATAATGTTTGAGGGAAAACCAACACATATATTAATGTCCTCTAGTATGAAGATGTTCCTATCCTAAAAGTCAGGTGCTAAACACCTTGAGAAAGGAGGGAGGAGGAACCAAAAGAGAATTGCCACTAGATGGGGTAATATATCTCCATAGAGTGGGCTTCAAAGGAGAACAGGTTCCTAAGTGACAACTGTCTGGAACACCCAAGGAAGCAGCAGAGGAAAGCAAAAAATAGACCTATTTCTCCTCTTAGTTCAGTGTGTCAACACAAAGAAAGGTATATTCATAACTGAGGAGAATCGCCAGAGAAGCAAATATCTTCAGGCGTGAGTCAGATTTTCATAAGTGATAAAAGATGGAAGAAACACAAGAGGAAGATGCCCACGATGCAGGAAAGCTTATTAAATAATACGATGAATACTGCAGAGTAAACAATGGAAGGGATAGGCAAGAGCTAGAGTAGGATAGGGCTGCGAAGTATAAGGGTGTAGAAATGGAGAGTAGTAGCAAAGGAGAGGGATAGCTTTTGCTCACTCAGAAGTTCCACATTATCAGGATTGGAAGAGGAAGATTGGGAGTTGGGGCTATGACTCTCAAGGGTCCTCTGAATGACAAAGCAACTTTGTTCTCTTCCAAGAATTAGGAAGAAGGAAAACTCTCCTGTCTTAAGTACAAAAAAGTTTAATATCTGAGTATTTGGTCCTTACTACAAGACCTGAATGCTTGAAATATGAGGGTGCAATGACTAAGGGTAATCCTAGAGGTGAAGGGGAATGGTGTCTAAGGTTTTGGGTTGGGTCTTGGAAGTAAGAAGCAAGGTGTATAAGGATTTTGTCTTAGAATGGTTCTGCTTCCACAAAACGTGGTTTTTCTGTAGTCCCAGTATTGTCGTAACAGAATACTGAGGTACAGGCTTATGCAATGAGTCATGGCAGAGTAATAGTATATATCAGGGACACTAGGACAGTAGGTTGAGGGGCAGAGGCTAAAGATACCATTCCATATAAGAAGACATCAATGATTCCTATGATGACTGACTCCAGCCAATTGCTTTTTAGCCTCATCCTGGATTTTATGTGTTAACTGACTTTCCAACATTAAATACATAATCCTATGCAATGTCTATCAGTGTAAGGACTATTTTTAAGCCACTGTTGTGGCCTCACTATCCCCTACTTCCACTAATGAATCATTTGCCACATGTTCTCTTGGAGAATTAAGTAAAGGCATTGAAAAGTAAGGTACAGAGGTTAATTAGACCTCACTGAATAATAAAATAATATAATATAAAGTATAAAAAAAAGATCTGCCTAATTATTGACTCTCATTAATTGCATTAATTTCCATTGCAAGAATTTTATTTTCAGTGCAAAGATCCATTACTTATATTTATAACCTAAATGCTATGGAGTGCTATATGATTCAAGACTAAGAGGTTGAAAAGCAAACCTAAACTGTACCTTCTAGAGGCTAGAACTCTCATGATACTTTTAATATAATAAGATTGTTGTCTTTTTTTAGTCTTTGACTAACTGTGGGTTAAATTTTGCTTTCTCAAAATGAAATAGTGTAGTTTAACAATCAGACTAAAATTTACAATTAAAAACATACCAGTCAGAAATCATTTTAAAAAAAAGTTAAGAAGTATTCTTTTAAAAGCCAGGAAGATTTTCCACACTTTTACTAATAATCTGTTCCAAAAGAATAAAAAGAAAATTAGCCCACACAAAAATGGAAAATGATTACAAAGTCAACAGAGAGAAAATAAAATATGAAAAAAAAAATCCTTCATTTTCTATATTAAAGCTTTGGGCTCCCTCTAGTGAAAATCTGTAAAATTATATTAGTGAAATTTAAAACAGCAGTTTGAACTCCTTTCACTAAATAAGCAATATTGCTTGCCTAGGAACAAAACATAATGCAAAAAGCTGTTTTAAAGTAATTTTTTAAATCTATATTGCTTTTACCATACACAAACATTTTCAAAAAATAATTCTCATTTCTATCTACATAGTTTACTATACAGTTAAAATTTGCTTTTTTAGGGAAAAGCTTTTTTAAATTATAATTTTTCACTTCACAGAAATGCCTCTTAGAAGCATTTATGACTATCTAAAGAGAAGTATCTGCATATGCGTGCATAAGGAGCAGTAGTGTTAAACTTAAATAGAAATGATCCCTGTAAGCAGGCATGTTAGCTTAAAAAACCAAAAATTAACATCTATATTTTACTGATTTTTTAAAAATATTTTCCAATTACATTTTAATCTGGTTTAATCACAAAGTCTACAGACCAAATCTGACACATGTTTTCCATTTTATCCTACATTTCTCTTTTAATCATACTCATCTACATGAAACCCCAAAATTGTGAAGTAGAATAACAGTCTGGCTTTGAAAATTTCCTATTCATCTTCTTTGACCACTTATCTATCAGAGAATGGCTCTGAGCATTATAAATTTTAATCTCTTCCCTATATACCTTAGAAATGATACCTTTATCAGAGAAATTTCTTGCAAAGATTTTTCCCAATCACCTATTTTCCCTTCAAACTATACCCCCAAATCACTAAATTAATGCATAGTACTTGAACTAGCTTTGCCACTTAGGTCCTATAACTTATAGAAATAAAAGAAAGACATAAAAGTTTGATATGTATAAAAAATGGACAAGAGGCTATTCCAAATCACTAATAAGAGAAATACAAACGAAAACAACTCTGAGGCTTCATCTCCTAGTTATTAAAAAGGTAAAAAAATGTTTTTAGAAAATAGAAAGAAGCAACATAGGAGGAGTTATAGAAATAAAAACACACTAATGCACAATTGGTAGTGCTGCAAATTAGTCCAACCACTCTGGAAAACAATTTGAAATGCTAAAATGTTCATATCTTCAAACCAAGAGAAGTCACTAGTAGGCTTAAACCCTAGGGAGGTCAAAAATAGAAAGAAGTAACATTCTTTATGATATTAGAAATAAAGTAAATGGGTCAATTGATTTGAGAATGACTAAATACATTCAGGTAAATTATTCTAGGCTGGACCTGACAGGCTAGCTCTCTGACAGTCTAAGTCTGATATTGGAGTGAAATGAGACAATTACCGGGGATGCAACAGTTAGTAACACTTAATAGAACATTATTTTGCTGTAAAAAATAATAAATGCAAAAAATTCAAAGAAGCATGGAGAGATTTACACTCTAAAGAGCAAAATAAGCAGAACCACGTAAACAATGCATAATGACTACAACAATGTAAATGGAAAGAACAAAAAACCTAAGACTAGCTGCCCTCTTCAAAAGGCCTAATAAGCAATGTCCCCTAAGAAAGGATGAGAAAATGTACCTTCCTCTCCCTTCATTGGAGAGATGGGTAACTGAAAGTGTGAAACACTGAATACACTGTCAGCCTCTGTTGATGTGTTGGTTAATTCGCTGTGAACCGCTTTCTTTTTTAAAGTTCTCTTAAAATTTTGTTGTTGTTTGAAGAATTGGATCACTAGATAGGAAACCAGGGAGGGACAGCTTGAAAAATGAAGATGGCATAAAAATGAAGTATATCAGTTTTAAAACTTAAGTTGCATAGGGGGGAAAACAATTAAGAGCTTTCAAAAAATGAAATGGACTTTTTTGAGGTGGGGACGTATGGCAGACAAGGTTAGTGAGTTTTCCATCACTGCAAGTCTTTCAGCAAAGACTAGATGGCCTCCTGTAGATGTTGTAGATGGGATTTTTTTATTTGGGTAAGGGTTTTCATTAAATTAACGCTATGTTTTCCTTTCAACTCTGCAGTCCATTTAACCTTTCTAAAATATGACTCATAATAGTAGCATACTTTCTCAGCAGATAAAAGAGAGGTCCACTGATATAATGTGAATCGTAATAAATTTGAAATTATATTTCCTGTTAATAATTTATATCAAGATAATAACTGTCACTTGCATAGTATTTAGTAGTTTATAAAGTACCTTTACATACATTATCTAAACTCATCTCAAGAGCCTTATGAAATAGAGTAATTCTCATGCTATATATGAAGAAACTGAGACAAAGAGATGTCAAAAGACCTTTCCAAAGTTGCATGGCAAATAAATGACAAAGTCAGGACTAGAACATTGGTTTTGTTACACCTAAACAGTTTCTAAAGAGTTACTCCTAAAAGAGTTCTTTCTATTACAACTTTGTATTTTTTATAATCTAAATCAGGCAATCAATAAAATCATCTTTTTTTAACTTTTTGTTACCTACAAATAATTTTCTCCTTTTCTCATAGTAAATTAAAATAAATATAAAAGTATTAGTTGTACCTAAAGGGAAGGGAAGAGCAAGACAATTAAAAGCCTGAATACCTTGACTAAGTAATTTAATGTACAACTTTTACAGGAAAAATTCTGTTGACCAGCACTTCCAATCAACTAGAAAAAAAGAAGACATTTCTGATATTCTCCAACATAAATATTCAGCCAGGTAGCTATAGTGGTACCACTGAAATCCAATACACTATTCTTTTTTGCCCCAATAAAACGTTTAACATACTTTGAAAGGGACTCAGTTTTTAAAAATTCAAATTGTCTATGAAAATTCAGCAGAAGAAAACAAAAGCAAACTAAAAAAAAAAATTTCCACTAACTTCAAACACATGGAAAGCTAGGAATGTCAAAAGTGAATTACATATTGTAACAAAAAGGATTTTTTAGAAATATCAGATGTCAAAAGTAAATCCAAAAACTAAGTGAGAAGGAAGTAATTGAGTATTCATTAATGAAATTAGATTTAAAGAGGTACTAATAGAAAAGCAAATCAGAATTTTTCTTTGAATCACTTAACTAGAAAAATTGATTTTTAACCCAGAAGAAAACAGTAATCTCTGTAGTCTAAAAGCAAGAAGGTATGAAGAGAAGGCTTTGGAAATTCTTAAGAAAGAGCAGACAAATGAGTAAAAGTTCTAACATTCGCTAACAGGTCTTTTCCCTCTGCTCCTCCCTTTCTCACCCATTAGTCCTACTTGGCTACTATATTCCAAAGTCCCTGTTCAGGTCTGAGTTCAAGTTTCTCCTTTCCTAGTTAATGACTCAGAGGGAACTTTAGATTCATATTTCAATCATTGTGTCTATTCTATCAAGTACTTTCTTTCGTCCAGTGGCAAATTCTGTATATTATATTAGTCAAATGGCTTTTGAAATTTTAAAAAGTCAGGGAACTGTTGCATTTCAAATCCATGCAAACGAATAGGATGAAAATTGTGCTCCCACCAGGATAATGTCACTGATTGTTTGTTTTCCCCACCCTGGGTTATCAACTGCCATTCAGAAGAGTTAAATATCTGTGGGAGAAAAAGGAATTTTATGAGTAAATACAGTAATCGTATTGAGTAAAATTAACCACTAAACATACCTTTCAGATAAAAATGGGCTCTTGTGAGGCTCTAGCTTTTGACAAGTTTCTAGGCTGTCAACAGATGATGAAGGAAGTTGATTTGATTGCATGTTGTCAGTTTCACACAAATTAGCCTCAGTTAGAGGGAGGGTCTTTATGTATTTTCTTCCTAACTCCGTTCCCAGGACATTCCTCAGTATAACTTTGGGTTGCCTGTCATACACAAAATAACACACACTGTACTGTGCTGAAGTCTAAATGAACTTTTAATTGCATGAAATTGGATTCAGACACATTTTTATCTCAATTCAAATAAGTTACAATTACTGAAATTGATACATCTTAGAAATTTCAATTGATAGAAAAAAAACTGTCCATATGTACAATAACTTTTAAGAAGGTTTTTGTCCATTGATGAGCAGTAAACATGCTTCCCTTGAAGGTACAACTGGCCTTCTTAGGTAGCTGCACAAGTTTACAGTTGTCAGTTGTTCAAATATTCCCTGTTGCAGTATGTAACATTTAGTAGAAAGCATTTTATAAAGGAACCAACCCAAATTTCACTCAGTTATTTTTCTCATTCTTAGAAAATCCACACTTTCTTAATTAGTGATGCTTTATACTAAAAAAAAAATACAAAACAAAATTGCCTCATACTCATATCACTAGCATTTATGTCATTCTACTTACAAATACAGACTATTTAGTCTTAACAGAAAAGCATAGGTAAGCATGAATATGTGGTGACTAAAGGCTCTGGAAGTAAAGCAATAACCTGATGGTTGGTTTAACTGTCACAAGTTTCTTCCCCCTCTGGTCCATCTTCTACTCAGCTATCAAAGTGATCTCCCTAAAGTATAAGTCTGTGTTCTTCCATCCGCCACTCAATCAACTCCAGAGGCTCCCCATTACCTCCAGGATCAAATATAAAATGCTCTTCTGTTTGTCACTCAAAGCCCTTCATAACATCCCCTTCCCTTTTCCTACCTTTTCAGTCCTATATACTAAAACTCTGCCCCCAGGAACTCTGCCACTCAGTGACACATCTCCCTCCTCAGAGCATCCCTCTGACTGCCCACCATGGCTGGGGTGCTCTCCTCCCTCCTCATCTCTGCCTCCTGGCTCCCCAGCTGCTTTAAAGTCCCAGCTAAAGCCTCTCCCAGTCCCTATTAATTCTAGTGTCTTTCCTCTGCTGAGCATGTTCTATTGATTCTGTATCTATCTTGTTCGTAATTATTTTCATGCTGTCCCCCCATTAGATTGTGAGTTCTTGAAGACAGGTACTATCTTTTCCCTTTCTTTGTATCTCAAGCATTTCACACAGTTCCTGGCACATAGCAGGCACTTAATAAATGTTTATTGACTGACTAGCAGAGAAATGTTAAGTGACTTGCCCAAGTTTACAGAGGTAACAAGTAGAAGAGATAAGATTTAAACAAAGCTGCACTCAGGGGTGTTAATAGGCCCCATGTTTGACACCTCTGTTCTAAGAAATGAGTCTAGCAATGCTGGTAGAAGAACTTGACTCTCCACACGCTACCTGAATTTTGTGACTTCAGGCAACTTAGGCCTAGCAATACTGTAAAGTATGAAAGAAGGCAATAAGGGCAGAAAAGTAAGCTAGTCAGGTTGAGTCAGTGGGAATGTTTCTTTAGTTGAATCACAGGGGCTGGACTCCAATCAAACATCTCTAACTTCCTTTCAGACATCTATCTGTCCTGTATACCTCTTAAAATTAACATGTCCAAAGGGACAGCTAGGTGGTGCAGTGGATAGAGCAAAAAAAAAAAAAGTCAGGAGGACCTGAGTTCAAATTTTACCTCAGACACTTGACACTCACTAGCTGTGTGACCTTGGGCAAGTCATTTAACCCCAACTGCATCATCCTGGATCATCTTCAGTTATCCTGATGAATATCTGGTCCCTGGATTCAGATGGCTCTGGAGGAGAAGTGAGGCTGGTGACCTGCACAGCCCTCCCTCACTCAAAAGAAAGTCAAGTGCAAGTCATGTCATTATTTCTCTGACAGTATGGTCTTCTTCAGCAACAAAGAACATACACAACATATCCAAAATGGAACTAATATCCTTTCCACTAAACCATCCCCCTTTCCTACCTTCTCTATTACTGAAAAAAAGCAACACAATCCTCCCAAATCCTCAGGCTTGAAACCTAGGAGTTATCCTCCACTCCTCACTATCTCTTATCCCTAACATTCAACCTATTGCCAAGACCTATTGATTTCATCTTTACCTCTCTCAAATATGCCCCCTTCTCTCCTTTCATACTACTACCACTCTGGTGCAGAACCTTATCATCTCACATCTAGACCATAACCTGCTAATGGGTCTACCTGCTCCAAGTCCTTCTCCACTTCAATTCATTCCCATTCAGACACCAAAATGATTTTTCTAAAGCAGAGCTCTGACATGTCAGTCCCATGCTCAATAAACCCCAGCAGCTCCCTATTACCTCCAGGATCAAATACAAAATTCTGGTTGCTTTTCAAAGTGCTTCATAACCTAGCCCCCTCCAACCTCTCCAGTTTTCTTACACCTTACAACCTGACACATATTTTTCAACCCATTAATACTGGTCTCCTGGCCGACATGAACAAGACACTCCAACTCTTGGTTCCAGGCATTTTCCCTGGCTATCCCCCTGGCCTAGAATAGAATGTTCTGTCTCCTCAATTCTATCTACTGATTTCCCTGACTTCCTTTAAGTCCCAACTAAAATCCCATCTTTCCCTCTCAATTATTTCCTATTTATCTTGTATGAAGTTTGTTTCTGTATATTTGTTTGCATCTTGTCTCCCCCATTTGATTTTGAATTCCTTGAGGACAGTGGCTGTCTTTTGCCTCTAGCATCTCCAGAATTTAGCACATAGTAGGCACTTACTAAATGTTGGTTGATTTATTGATGACCTCTCACATTTGCCTGTTGGATAACTCAAACAAGGAACTTAAACTATGGAAATGTCATAGACATCTTTAACTCAACATATGCAAAACAGAACTTGTTATCTTTCCCCAAAACACCTCCTTGCTTCCAAACTTCCCTGCAGCTATTAAGAGTACCACTATCCTTCCAATCACCCAGGCTTAAAACCTAGGTATCACATCCTCTCTTCTTCATTCTCTAATCTGTTGCCAAGACCCATCAGTGGGGGCAAAAGGCAGCTTCAGTGGACTGAAACTGCAGCCTCAGGTCTGTTCATAGTGTAAGGTAGAAAAAGGAAGAATGGACCAGTCCTTCTCCACCCAAAGATCATATTATACCAGAAGATAAACAATAATGCTGAACCTTAAGTCAGAAAGACTCATCTTCCTAAGTTCAAATCTGGCCTCAGATATTTTCTAGTTGTGTGACACTGAGCAAATGCTTACCCTTGTTTGCCTCAGTTCCTCATCCATAAAAGGAGCTGGAAAAGAAAATGGCAAACCACGCCAGCTATCTCTGCCCAGAAAACTCCAAATGGGGTCACAAAGAGTGGGGCACAACTGAAAAAACTGAACAATTGGCACTTTACTATGAAAACTCTTAACTCCGCTGGTGGAGGTAAGTGTGAAGAGGGTTGAAGCTTATTAGTTATTGTGAAGTCATGTTATACAAGCTAGCAGGCAAACACATGAGGTGAACTGAGGAAGCTGATAGATGTTTGAGAGTGTATGCATTTTTTGCTTGGTTCAACTGACTACAGTTTTTTGTTTCTCAATAATGAAATCATGCATGATTCAATTCAAAATTTGCTGTACTGAAATTGCTCCCTAATATATCAAGTTTTCAAAACAATTATTATAGCAGAACTGATTATAATAATAATAATAGTTTATACATACTAGGCCCTTTAAAGTTTGCAAAATACTTTATATACATTATTTCAGTTAAACTTCACAATCACCCTATATTGTAAGTACTAAAGATATTATTATTTCCATTTTGCAAATAAGGCTCATAGACCTTAAGCAACTTACTCAGGATCATCACACAACTAGTAAATGTCAGAAGTGGAATTCAAACTTAAATCTTTCTAAGGTCAGCATTTTCTCTACTATACCATTAGAAAGATAGGATTAATAAGATCTGGGAATAGATTGGATGTGTGGAATGAGAATGGAAGCATCAGATTCCTACAAAGTTGTGAATATGTATATGTATGACTAGGGGAAAAGTAATGCCACTAATGACACAAGGAAGTTAGAAAGAAGAGCAAGTTTAGGGAGAAATATAACAAGATCACTTTTGACTCATTGAGTTTGAGGTTCAAGAACATCCAAGCAGGAGTATCTAATGGGTGGTTAGTAAAAGGCCTCTAAAACATTACATCTGATCATCTGAATCTCCTACTCAAGAAGCTTCAGTTACTCCCTCTTGCTTCAAGGAAAAAATACAAACTCCTATGTTTAGCATTTAAAATCCTTTACAATCTAGTTCCAAACTATCATTTTAGACTTATTTCACACTGTTAATTCTAGCCAAAATGACCTACTTACTTTCCATCATACATGATCACCACCTCCTGCCTCCATAACTTCACATAGGCTATCTCACATGCAATCTCGAATTTCCTTCCTGGCTATTAGCATAGTATATGTCAGAGAGGAGAATATATATTTGGGAGGGAAAAAACACAGATGGTATAATTAGGGAAAAAAAGCAACTGGGAAGACATCAGTCACTACTACTAATCATATACCTACTTTCTTATCTCTACAAAATCTTAATTAACAATGATATACACATTTATTGAGGACACCCTTGATGAAAATATAAGAAAGAAAAAGGAGGGTTTTCACACACAAATTTCTAGAGCAAACTACATTTTCACAGTAATCAAACCAGTTAAAAGGTACAAAGAACACAAAATCCCACTGTTTTTACTACTGATAACAAAATAGCACTTAATTCTGTAGAATAAAACCCAGTTTTAAAAGCTCTCTTCAATATGATGTCTTCTATTCATGTGTTAAGATCACATAATAACAGCTGCAACCATAGATGTAACTTTATTCTGTTGATCACTGTTTGCTCTGAAAACTGTAATTAAGTCAATACTACCATCACCTGTGTAAAGAGACTGTTAATAGACTATTCTAGTATTCCATTCACTATCTTTGTGACTTCTCAGACCAAAACTCCCTTCCCTGTCTACCACTCCCCTATGTAAATTGTCTCTGCCATCAGAATGCAAATTCCTTCAGTCAGAGACTCTTGGTTTTGTATTTGTACCCTCAGTGCTTAGTACATGGTAAGTGTTTAATAATGCTTGTAATTAATTTATTCAATGATCCTTTGATTATCAATATGAAGCAAGATATAAAACAAAGAAATGCTCACCAAAGGCAATCATGATTAAGAATGGATGTCTTCCACACAGTCCCAGCAAAAGGATTCCCATAAATAATAAGGTCCTCTAGATTCCTGATTATATCAATTCTTTTCTAAGCCTCTCCAATCCACCCAGTTGTTAGTCCTCCTTCCTCAATCTGATTTGCATATGTTTATCCATGTACATGGTGTATCCCCCCATTTCCCAAGAGATTCTAAGTTCCTTGAATGAAGGGATGACTTTTTAAAAATAAATGTTTACTAAATTAAACAGAAACCCCAAAGTTCTACAGTAAACATGTTAAACTTACAGTCTGCAGACCCCCTGGCCTACATTCACTACCCAAAACAGATTAAATATAGTTGGGAAATGTTTCACATAGTAAAGAAACATATAATACAACATAATATTGAGTTTTTCTAACTCAATATGCAGCTGTGGGAATCAGTTTCTATTTGAGTTTTATAGCACTGTCCTACAGGATCTCTTCAATAATATCTACTGCTACTAAGAAGATCAAGTTAACAACACAAATGAAAAAAAATCAAATGGATAAAATACGCCAGCTGTCTAGTCTATGACACAAGACTGAGCGAGCAGTGTATTGAGTTAATCCATCAATACACATGAGTAATGATGTCTTGGAAGGAGGGAAAATGGGCTAGATTGAAGCTAAAAAAGCTGGATGGTGTTTTCAATGATCTAAAGCTCTTCCTTGAAACAAAAATTCATCATCTTCTGAATGCCAATTTTACCTCAATGACACTATATTATTGCAAATCATGAAATACTACAAAATCTGAGGAATCAAAATGGCAAGTGATGTAAAGGGCAATGAAGAGATGTGTGATGGCCATAGGCTAGCATATTACTGATGAAAATTCCCCATGCATCCCCCCTCCTTATCTCCACCTCCTGACTTCTTTAGTTTCCTTCAAATCTTAGATACAATTCGCTCTTCTATAAGAAACTTTTTTCAATCTCTCTCAACTATAATACATTCCTCCTGTTGATTTTCTCCTGTTTGTCTTACAATTTTTTTTGCTTTATCCATCCAGTACCTAGCCCTGCATATAGTATGCATATAATAAATGTTGAATGCATTGTGCCTGCATATGTACCAGAGATGGAGAAAGAACTTATATCAAGAAATATCTTCTAAATATTTTATCATAGATGCAAAGATAATAAATCTTCCTGTTACATTTATAAGGCAAGTAACAACTTGAATTTCTCTCTTTTTAAAAGATAAAAAATTACTCCTAATAGAAAAAGGTTACTTCCAAATAGAAAAAAAGAACAAAGGATCACATGCTTATCATAGTGATAATATAACTCTAAGTGGTATATCTGCTGTTTGAAGGAGGAAAGGCAAAAGAAAACAGAAGGGCTAGAGAAAATGGCAGGGCTGTTTCTTTAATCAGTCAATCAAATAAGCCAAACCAATCAAGTTGTGTTAACAGATAGAAAAGTTCTAAGAATCCAAGAAATCGAAAATAAACTAATAGAAAATTTTTGATATCACATTGCCTAGAAATCAGTCCCTAGAAAAGCTTGATTCCAAGTTCAGATGCAAACTAAGTCAGAGAGAAATGCTCTACTTAAATTTAAAGGGGGAAAAAGTAGGATTAGCTTAGCTAATGACTGATAACAGTTAAGACATAGTGAGAAAGTTGCCTAGCAAAATCTGTTTACTTCTCTAAATATTGCTCAAAGTAAATATTTTTTAAAATACATTATTTAGTAAAACTATTTATGTCCTGCTATTTAACTAGAACATGCAGTCTTTACATAAATTGATAAATAAATGAAAAATTCATATTCTAATCGGAATCTCAGATAAAGAACATACTTTGTCCTGTATCATATACCTAAAGCACCAGCACTTACCTGGTGGAGGTGTATTGCAATTGTAAGAAAAGTACAGGAGAAAATAATTAACCTCATGAATGCTGGATATGCAAACCTAAATATATAAAGTGAGGACCATAACATCACACACTAAAAATTCCCAATCTAAATTCCTAGTTTTCAGTCCCACATGCCACATAAAATTTCTAACAAAAGGACAATTTTAACATCGTGTTTTTTTAAAGTAAAACTATTAACAGTTTTTATCTCCTTTTAACAGCAGATTACAAACCCAAAAAAATATGAAAGTCAGAGATGATAGAGATAAGTATCATGCAAATTATGAAAATATGAGGAAGAGGTTATATATTATGTAACATTTAGAAGGTGGTTATGTATTTATCTGCATGTTAAATAGCTTATTTTCTCTATCACATATAATGCAGAAGCATCTAACAGATGTACCTTGCTTTACACAATAACAAAAAAGTGATCCTAAAGAGTTATAAGTAAAGTGAATTTTAGAATACTGAAGCATTTAAAATTCAGCTGCAAAATACATGATCTAAAGATTCTATGGTGAATCTTTTTATAAAGTTTAGACATCCTCTAACTTTCGTATTTCATAAACTCTTATTTTCATTTATCAGATTTGCTTAAAGAAGGTACATCTGTATAAACAGTCTATGAGAAGCAATTTTACTTAGGACTAAGGAGATGTATTATTTCAAGTATAGTTGGGAAATGTTTAACATAATGAAGAAAAATATAATACAGCATAATACTGAGTTTTTCTAGCTCAATATGCAGCTGTGGGAATCAGTTTCTATTTGAACAAAACCATTACTAGAACAAAACCATTACTAAAAAACGTACCTTTCAGATAAATAAAGGCTTTGATGGAGAGGGTTTAATTTTTTATGTATCGCTAGACTGTCAACAGATGTTGAAGGCAGTGAGTCTGATTGCAACTTCTTGGTATCACATAAATTAGCATCAGTTCTAGGTAGAGTCTTAATGTATTTTCGTCCTGAATCCGTCAATAGGACATTCGTCAACATAACTTTCAGTTGCCTGTTGTACATATAAATACATAATAAATATAGCACTTATAATGGTATAATACATCAAATTCAACACAAAATGTGAGGAATTAGGAACTCAAAGATACAAACTTCAATTTTTTAACTAAATACTACATCCAACTATTGGTTATTTTAAGGCAAAAGCTTCCTCAATAACTTTTGGACTACCCTAAAACTGAAATCTGCTTCACTTAAACTGGATTTATTTTCAGATTAATCCAAATGCAGGTTCATAGCATATTTCAGTTCCCATTCAAGTATTTACAATTAGAAAGGGAATATTTTTTATATAACACTAAAAATACAATTCAGAGCATATAATTACCAGGCAAAATTTTCATTTTCCCTTGAGTTCCCTAAAATAAAATTGTTTTTGGCTTTACCACTTCTGTTAGAAAAACTGTTAAAGCAATGAGCACTGAGCAATGAGTATATCAACTAACTCACTCTCTCTCTCTCTCTCTCTCTCTCTCTCTCTCTCTCTCTCTCTCTCTCTCTCTCTCTCTCTCTCTCTCTTCTCTTGTGCTCCAATAGTACATCTCCAGACTCCTGGGTATCTTCACCTACAGGACACATAGGCATTTCAAATTCCAAATATCCAGGACTCATTCATCATCTTTCTCCCTAAACCTACCTCCTCCTCCTAGCTTCACCATTCCTATCAGGGACACCATAATCTTTGTAACAGTTCAGATTAATGACTTAGCGTCATTGAGGCAGCATGGCACAGTGGAAAGAAAGCCTGCTGGATTTATAGTCAAAGAACTTTGGCAATTATAACAAACATTTAATAATAAATATGCTTCACATACTAAGTACAGAGCACTGTACAGGGCACTGGGGAGATTCAAAATATAGATAAGAAATGCTCCCTGGCTTCAAGGAGTTTACAATAAAGGAAAACACAATGCCAATACAGAAAATAGCTGTGACACAATATTACATGACAACTGCTTTGGAGAGTTGCCAAACAGTTGTGTGAGATCTGAAGGAAAAATCTATTACAAAATAGATCACAAAAGATTTCCAAAGGAAAGTCACATTTGATCTGAGTTTTCAAGAATGGGAAGGAATTCTAAGAATTCATCATGAAAATAAACTGAGGCAGGACATTCCATGCCTAGGAAAGACATAAGGGTATGAAAGCTTGAAATATATTCAGAGGACAAAAAGGTGTCCAGTTTGGCTAAAGAATAGGGTGCATAAAGAGTAATAATATGAAGGGAAGAGAAATGTAGGGTGACACAAAGCTATAGAGAGCCTTGGATGCTAGCAAAGGACTTTGATCTTTACTCAGAAAACAAACAGAAGCCAGGGAAGATTGTTGAACAGAGAAGTGACATGACCAGATCCATGCTTAAGAAAAAAAATTTTTGCAGCAATGTAAATGATTGGAAGGGAGAGAACAGTGACAGAAAAACTTGAAAGGAGTCTATTGCAATAATCCGAATGTTTCTTAATGAAGTCTAACTAGGGTGGTTAAGTTAGAAAGAAGGATGAAGAGATAAATTCAAGAGATTTTATGGAGGGAAAGGGAAAAGACAAAGATGATCCAAAAATTAAAAACAAATAGTTGTGACAAGTCAGAAATAATGCACGAAGTCAAAGTAGGCTGAAGAAGAAAGATGATGAGCTCAGCTTGAAGTATGTTGAGTTTGAGGTAGTGAATCCAGGTGATAATAATAAGTTGCAAAACTAAGCTTGAACCCAGATCTTTCAGTGCCCTTTCCAAATTTTGCACCTAAAAGTAGGTGAAATACTTCCATTTGTTTACATCCAAATAATGGAAAAGGTAACAAGTAGTATTTTATCACAGAAAAGGTAATTAGAAGGTTCATCAGCCACTACCAACCTATATATCTGCTTTTTCAGTATTTCAATACTTCAGTGAATTTATCCATATGACTGTTCCCTCAATGAGTGCAGATAGCAACCCATCGTAGTCTTCTAAGTCAAAGCAGTTTCTTGCCCATGTTCTTCCAAAGATTTTTCAAAGTAAAGCTACACAAACTCCTAAAGGTTTTCCTCTAGTACTAGTTAATATTTCCAGGTTACCAGTTAAGCAAAAAGATCATAATCTGTTATTCCTCATTTTTGTCATCAGTCTTTTCCAATCATATGTTTCTTTGGTGATATCCTTTATATCACTTCTTCTGCAAGGGTCTGTACCAAAAAATCAGTGATACCAATGGTTTGAACAATTCCTCCAATGATATAAATTATATAAATTGTAACCAATCTATACCTGCCCATCTTATTTGACTCTATACATGTCCTTACCTAGGTTCACCATAGATGGTCTATCCAACATGCTGAGAGTCTTTTTCAATTTCTCCTGACATGCCAAGAATGCCAGTCAGTGATACAGCTGCCCATTTCTCATATCTCACCTTTACCACATAATCATCCCATCTTCCTTTTGTACCATACATTTCCCTGATAGCATCCTTTATTCCTATGGATCCTGGAAGTTCCTTACTTGTCCTACCTTGCAGAGAACATACACATACAACATGCTTCTGCATTGCCCTCTTCAGGATATTCACTAATTAGTTCATCAGAGCTATTGTGTCTCATGCTTCACAACCTTTAACAATACCTGTAGAATACTGGCATTAAAAAGAGGGCTTTATTTGTGTAAGAAGTTTGGAGACATTAAAAAAACTATAATTTCCTGAAGTTAATTCAGCCCACTGTTTAATCTTGGGCCTGATCTGTTATCCATTTGTATTATTCATCTTAAATATACCTATTGAAGGAACAAGCTCTGTGCATCGTCCATCCGCTGCACATCATCATCTAGGATACTCTTCACTGACTTAGTTTTTCCTGTATGGACATCTTCTAAGAGTTTCTACAATGTTCTAGGTCAACATCATCCAAAAACAAGAGCTTTGGAAGGACTTTACCTTACAGAGGGTCATTTGGTCAGTCAATAAGCATTCAGGAAGAGTTTACAACATGCCCAGCACCATAAAAAGCATTAAGGGTACAAAGAAAGGCAAAATACAGACAAAATAACACATTCTCTCAAGAATACTTTCTAATGAGGAGAACAAAACACAAGTAAATAGGTACATAAAGATATGTACAGTGTAAATGGAAAAAGATAGGGAGTCAGAAAGTCCTAGGGTGAGTAATTTAGAAGAACAGAGTAGTAACAGTTGATTAGCAACCAATGTGGATTCACAGTGCTCAGATCAAGATAGTGTGAGCCTACAGGCTCTGAGATCCCTAAAACTCTGTCCTGAAAACCAAAGAGAGCCCTGAAAATCCAGCACTACGAACCACAAAAATCCAAGGAAGATCTAAAGCCAGGAGATGAAAGTGAGCAAAGGAACTCAAACCTAGGACAGAGCCTAAGCAGGGCTGACAATCCCATCCAAAAGCACAGCAGATGGCAGACCTACACCAAATCACAGTTCAGGAACTAAAGTTGGAAAGACGAATAAGTCAAAGAAAGAATAGCCAATGTAAAAAAGAAATTACTGAAAATCTAGAGATGTCCAAAAGGAAGGAGCAACTCCATTACAAGTGCAAGAAGAGATTCAAAACGAAATGCCTCCACAGGACTTTTTAGTGATGTCTTGACTCCAATGGGAGTTTAAGTGAGGCAGTTGTACAAATCATCAGCCTCACTGTCTCTTCCAGAGATGTCAAAGTCCTGTGGTAAGACAAAAGTCAAAACTTTTATTAAATGAAGTAGAATAGAGAGAAAACAAAAAGGTCCCTGGACAGAAACCTGTAGGACATGGTTAGTGGGAGTAACCTGAATGAAGACTGAGTAAATGAGACATCAAAGGAGTCTGTAAGTAGGAGGAGGACCAGGAAAGAGCATTAAACTGAAAATCTAGAGAAAAGACTACCACGAAGGCGATTGACAGTGCCAAACATTACAGAGAGGTCAAGAAAGATGAGGATTGAGAAAAAGTCAATGGAATAAAACACGTGTTTTTCACAAATACTTTGTCCAGCCAATCCTGCTCAATTTTCACTTAGGAAATTAATTTTTGAAACAACTTGCATTTTATTTTTAGCCCTATTAAATTCTATTGTAGCCCATTGTTCTAGTTTATTTCAGACCTTCTTGGATACAAACTCTCATCTGAGTTAGCTATCCTTCCCAAGTTTGGATCACTTCCTTTGTCATTCAAATCCCTTCATAACCTGGCCTTCTTCCATCTTTCTAGTCTTTTTACACCCTATTCATCTTGTAATATAGGAGTGGATAAGGAAGATAATAAGTTGGAGAAAGACATATTTTTGTTCCTTAAAAAGGTTAATATATGTTATTGATTTTTTTATTTGAGAAAAGGGGGAGGCATAAAGAAAGAAGTGTCTATAAAAAAAGGTTGTCCTTCTCTCTGACTTCCACACCTGTCTATCAAAAAAAAAAACTATAATATAATCCACTATTTCATTACCCAACTGCTTCCAGTTAAATGAATTTTGCCTCAACCACAAAAAGACCAGAATTTAACTAGAGACAAATGCAAGGCTGGCAGAGAACTCAAAGTCTAATGGTTAGAAATTGCCCTAACTAGGGGATCACAGCAATTGTGACAGAACTCAGAAGATTTCATCTAAAATAAATTCTCTGAAGAGGAGGGAATCAAGTGAACATTAGTTATATCATCCTCTAGGCTTAAAATGAGCTAATTATTGGCTCTGGGAGTTTAAGGCTCAAGCTGTTTCTTACTGATTCTCAGAGGACAAAAAGCCACAAGGAGCTCCTGCTAGGCCATGACAGACAAAAATAGATGAAAAGTCACCTATTCTCTTCTCAGATCTTCATCAGTAATACCCTTATGCAATATAAGTATAGCTGAAACATTTTATAACATATATAACATATACGATATATGTTATAATGTATATTATATATTACAATATTAAATAATATGTTTATAACAAACATTTTACAAAGATAATAAAATAGGCACATGGTGAGTAGTCATTGTCTCATGACCAACTTTTTATAACCTGAGATTTCATTCTATTCTTTCGGTATGTTCTCCACCCTATCTTGCCAACACCCTCTCGGTGGTTTTTGCAGTGTCCTATAAAGCACATATTTCTTTTGTTTGTTCTGAGTCTAGCACAATTACTCTTCCTTTCCTGACTATATCTCAAGAACCATTCCAAGTTTGTTACAGAGAAAATCAGATCCCAAGCTGCCAAAATTTAAATGTGGGAATTCCATTGTCACTGATGATAGAAAGAGATTCGAAAAGTACTGACAAATCTATTTGATTTTCCTTCTATTCGTTGTTCACCTTTCAATTTCATCTATGAATGCTCTTGGGACAATAAAATTTAATTGAGTTTCACAAAAAATTTTATTCAGGCTTGTTTTCCCCTCCACTACAAGTCCCTGAAATAATCTTCATCATAATTTCCTGTCATCTTCTTTCACATTTTACAAATGTTTGTATTTTAAATTCATATTATAATTCTCAATAAATTTCAAAAAGCCATAATACTGATCACTTTTACTTAGTGACAGTGTGGCAAAAATCCACCTCTGATGTGACCTTAAGTAAGTCATTTAACTTTAACTCATCTGTAAAAAGATGGAATTGTTGGGGATTACCTCAGAGGTTTCTTCCAGCTCTAAATCTAGGGACCTATAAATTTCTGAAAATTTCCACTATATATCATTTCCTACCACTCCTATACTACCCCAAAGGATGCAAGGACTCACCTCCCACTGCACAGGGTTATATGTAGCTGTTTCCTTCACAGAACAACCAAGAGACATTTACTCCTTTCAGGGAAGCTGCATTAAACTACCACTCAACTGATTTCTTTCCTCCTTATAAAAGTACTCCTATACATGAATGCTTCCAGATCATTCTGAAATGGTGGGTAAAAGTTTTTTATTTGGGGTTTATCAATTCTTTCTTATCTACAACATTACTCTCTTTTATTAGGACAAGTAATAAAATTTAAAATTATTATAGGTATCCCTCACTTTATGAAATGAATCTCTTTTTTAAAAAAAGTTTAGTATAAGGTAAATTCTGCTGTTGTTGTTATCCTTTATAAAATCTGTAAAAATTAAATCATTTGTCCATTTCCTATTCCCAAAGAAAAAATGTGTTACAAAGGCAAGGTAAAAGTCATTATTTCAGTATAACTAAAGTACACAACACACTAAGTTGACACACCAATGAACAAAAATGGAATTTGACAGCCTTAACAGGTAAATTGAATAGGATTTGGAGTCAGACAATCTTGAGTTCAAATCCTGGCAGTAGCATAATCTTGAGAAAGTCACTTAGTCCCTTTGGGCGCCAGTTTCTTCATCCATACAATAAAGGGTTGGACTAAATGATCCTTTCTAGCTTTAAACGCTGTGATTCTACTTAAAAGCTATCACCCAAACAACACAAGCAAAAAAAAAAAATTACACAACAAACAAAAAGGATCATAGACTCTATGAAACTGAAAGATACTGATCCAATATGTTGTAAGAAAATTCCTAGGTTATGTAAGGTCACCCTGAGAGACAGTGATTTGCCTATTTGCCCAATCATATAAAACAGCAATCTTTTGTTTAAAAAAATTTTATGTTGGGAGCCAAGATGGTGGAGTAGAAAGATTCACATATGCTAGCTCCTAACCAACAGCCCATATAATACCTGTAAAGAAGAACTCCCAACAAATTCTGGAGCAGCGGAGGCCACACAACAATGGAGTGGAGGAGATTTCTGTTCCAGAGAGCCCTGAAAAACTGACACCAAAGGTCTGTCACGCACCAGACCCAGAGCAGAACCCAGCCCTGCCTTGGCCATGCAAGAGGAGCAGATCTGAGCAGGCTTCAGGGACGGAATCTCCAGCAGCCACCCAGGTCCCTCCACCCACAGACGCCAAAGGTCAGTGAGAGAGCCTGTTTGGCTGGCTGAGAAGGGAGCGGGGTGTCTCCATAACTCAGACTCCCTCCGGAGGCAGCAGCAGGGGACAGGAGCTCCCAAAGCAGACAGGAGCTCAGATCCATTGTTGAAGATTTCCACATAAACTCCCTAAGAGAACTGAGCCCTGTGAGGCTGCCCTGACTGCACCCGAACAGCTGAACTTAATCTCACACTGAATAGCAGCCCCGACCCTGCTGAAAGCCCTGAGGCTGGGAAGCAGCATTTGAATCTCAGACCCCAAGCACTAGCTGGGCGTATCTGGAGGCAAGGCGGGGGTGAAGAGGAATCTCAGAAGTCAAGTAACTGGCTGGAAAAATGCCCAGAAGAGGGAAAAAAAAAATAAGACAATAGAAGGTTACTTTCTTGGTGAACAGATATCTCCTCCCATCTTTTCAGATGAGGAACAACAATGCTTACCATCAAGGAAAGACATAGAACTCAAGGCTTCTGTATCCCAAACATCCAAAATAAATATGCAATGGGCTGAGGCCATGGAAGAGTATGAGGGAATTGCCAACCCCCAGCCTCTTGGAGGGCATTCACTGGTCACAACTCAGGTAAACTGAGGGGAGACTGGTAAGGCATGAACAAGATGGTGCTGGGAGGAAGGGTTCCACCCCTGTTTTGCTCAAGGATATTTTCTCAGGCTTTTGGAGAACAAAGAAGGCCCACGATGCTTTTCTTTCTAGGGGCTACGTGTCCACCCTGGGCAGTCCTGATCAAAGTCCATTACTTCCTTATAAGGGTAAACTAATTACTGATAGGTTCACTTAGGGCTCTAGTGTGAGTAAAGAGATAAAAGTACCATTCACTGCTTCAATAAACGGAGTTCTTCACTATCTTGTCTCCTGCCTCGGTCATTCCTTACAGCTCACTCCACCAAGGCCTGCAGGCCCCTGCTGGTCAGATAAGGCTTGTGGGCCTGAGAGATCAGGCCCAGACTCCCGAATCCCTAACAGAAGAGCTCAAAAAGGATTTTGAAAATCAAGTGAGAGAGGTGGAAGAAAAAATGGGAAGAGAAATGAGAGAGATGAAAGAAAAGCATGAAAAGCAGGTCAACACCTTGCTAAAGGAGACCCCAAAAAAATGCTGAAGAAAATAACACCTTGAAAAATAGGCTAACACAATTGGCAAAAGAGGTTCAAAAAGCCAATGAGGAGAAGAATGTTTTCAAAAGCAGAATTAGTCAAATGGAAAAGAAGGTCCAAAAGATCACTGAAGAAAATACTTCTTTAAAAATTAGAACAGATGGAGGCTAAAGACTATATGAGAAACCAAGAAATCACAAAACAAAACCAAAAGAATGAAAAAATGGAAGAGAATGTGAAATATCTCATTGGGAAAAAAAAAAAAAACCAGCTGACCTGGAAAATAAATCCGGGAAAGATAATTTAAAAATTATGGGACTACCTGAAAGCCATGATCAAAGAAAGAGCCTAGACATCATCTTTCATGAAATTATCAAGGAAAACTGCCCTGATATTCTAGAACCAGAGAGCAAAATAAATATTCAAGGAATCCACTAATCACTGCATGAAAGATATCCAAAAAGAGAAACTCCTAGGAACATTGTGGCCAAATTCCAGAGTTCCCAGGTCAAGGAGAAAACATTGCAAGCAGCTAGAAAGAAACAATTCAAGTATTGTGGAAATACAATCAGGATAACACAAGATCTAGCAACTTCTGCATTAAAGGATCGAAGGGCATGGAATAGGATATTCCAGAAGTCAAAGGAACTAGGACTAAAACCAAGAATCACCTACCCAGAAAAACTGAGTATAATACTTCAGGGGAAAAATGGTCTTTCAATGAAATAGAGGACTTTCAAGCATTCTTGATGAAAAGACCAGAGCTGAAAAGAAAATTTGACTTTAAACACAAGAATGAAAAGAAGCACGAAAAGGCAAACAGCAAAAAGAAGTCATAAAGGACTTACTAAAGTTGAACTGTTTACATTCCTACATGGAAACACAATATTTGTAACTCTTCAATCTTTTTTCAGTATCTGGGTAGTTGGTGGAATTACACACACACACACACACACACACACACACAGCACAGGGTGAGTTGAATAGGATGGAATCATATCTTAAAAAATGAAATTAAGGGGTGAGAGAGGAATATATTGGGAGGAGAAATGGAATGGGGCAAATTATCTCTCATAAAAGAGGCAAGTAAAAGACTTTTCAATGGAAGAGAAAGGGGGAGGTGAGAGAAAAACATGAAGTTTACTCTCCTCACATTCAACTAAAGGAAGGAATAAAATGCACACTCATTTGGGTATGAAAACCTATCTTACAATACAGGAAAGAGGGGGAGAAGGGAAGAAGCGGGGTAGGGAGGAGGATAGAAGGGAGGGCAATGGGAGGAGGGAGCAATTTGAAATTAACACTCTTGGGGAGGGACAGGATCAAAAGAGAGAATAGAAGCAATGGAAGTCAGGATAGGATGGAGGGAAATATAGTTAGTCTTACACAACACGACTATTATGGAAGTCATTTGCAAAACTACACAGATATGGCCTATATTGAATTGCCTGTCTTCCCAAAGGGAATGGGTGGGGAGGGAAGGATGGGGAGAAGTTGGAACTCAAAGCTTTAGGAACAACTATCGAGTATTTTTCTTGCTACTGGGAAATAAGAAATACAGGTAATGGGGAATAGAAGGTTATCTGGCCCTACAGGACAAAAGAGAAGATGGGGACAAGGGAAAGGAAGGATGATAGAAGAGAGGGCAGATTGGTGATAGGGGAAATTACAATGCTCGGTGTATTGGAGTGGGGAGAGGGGACAAATGGGGAGAAAATCTGGAACCCAAAATTTTGTGAAAATTAATGTAAAAAGTTAAATAGATAAATTTAACTAAATAAAAAAATTATCTTTACTTATTTTTAGTTTTCAACATTCATTTCCACAAAATTTTAATTTCCAAATTTTCACCCTATCTCTCTCCTCCCCCCACCCCAAAACACTATGCATTTTGATTAACTCTTCCTCCAATCTGCCCTCCATTCTATCACACCCCTCCCTCTCTTATCCCCATCTTGTCTCTTGTCCTGTACGGCAAGATAAATTTCTATACCCCACTACCTGTATTTTTTATTTCCCAGTTGTATGCAAAAACAATTCTCAATATTTGTTCCTAAAACTTTGAGTTTCAACTTCTCTCCCTTCTTCCCCCCACAACCACCCTCACTGAAAAGGCAAGCAATTCAATATAGGCTATATATGTGTAGTTTTGCAAAAGATTTCCATAATAGTCATGTTGTGTAAGACTAACTATATTTCCCTCCATCCTATCCTGCCCCCATTTATGCTATTCTCTCTTTTGACCTCGTCCCTCCCTAAAAGTGTTTACTCCTAATTACTCCCTCCTCCCATTTTCCCTCCCTTCTATCATTCCTCTCACCCTACTTGTCCCCTTCTTTCCTTGTTCCCTGCAGTGTAAGATAGATTTTCATACCAAATTGAGTGTGCATGTTATTCCCTCCTTAAGCCAAATATGTTAAGAGTAAGCTTCACTTTTTCCCTCTCACCTCCCTCCCTTTCCCCTCCATTGAAAAAGTTTTTTCTTGCCTCTTTTATGAGAAATAACTTGCCTCATTCCATTTCTTCCTTTCTCTTTCCAATATATTCCTCTCTCATCCCTTAATTTTATCTTTTTAGATATCATCCCTTTCTATTCAACTCACCCTATGTTGTGTGTGTGTGTGTGTGTGTGTGTGTGTATAATCCTTCCAACTACCCAAATACTGAGAAAAGTTTCAAGAGTTACTAATATTATCTTTCCATGTAGGAATGTAAACAGTTCAACTTTAGTAAGTCCCTTGTGATTTCTCTTTCCTGTTTACCTTTTCATGCTTCTCTTGATTCTTGTGTTTGAAAGTCAAATTTTCTATTCAGCTCTGGTCTTTTCATCAAGAATGCTATTTCATCCTTTCCCCTGAAGTACTATACTCAGTTTTGCTAGGTAGGTGATTCTTGGCTTTAATCCTAGTTCCTTTGACATCTAGAATATCATATTCTAAGCTCTTCTATCTCTCAATGTAGAAGCTGCTAGATCTTGTATTATCCTGATTGTATTTTCACAATACTTGCTGCTTGAAGTATTTTCTCCTTGTCTTGGGAACTCTGGAATTTGGCAAAATATTCCTAGGAGTTTCTTTTTGTGGATCTCTTTCAGGAGGTGATCTGTGAATTCTTTCAATATTTATTTTGCCCTCTGGTTCTAGAATATCAGGGAAGGCTTCCTTGATAATTTCATGAAAGATGAAATAGGTTCTTTTTTTGATCATGACTTTCAGGTGGTCCCAAAATTTTTAAATTATCTCTCTTGGATCTATTTTCGAGGTCCGTTGTTTTTCCAATGAAATATGTCATATTATCTTCTATTTTTTCATTCTTTTGTTTTTGTTTTGTAATTTCTTTGTTTCTCATTAAGTCATTAGCTTCCATCTGATCCATTCTAATTTTAAAGAACTATTTTCTTCAGTTAGCTTTTGAACCTCCTTTTTCCATTTGGCTAATTCTACTTTTTAAAGCATTCTTCTCCTCATTAGCTTTTTGGATCTCTTTTGCCAATTCAGTTACCTTATTTTTAAAGGTGTTATTTTCTTCAGCATTTTTGTCATTTCCTTAAGCAAGCTGTTAACTTGTTTTTCATGATTTTCTTGCATCACTCTCATTTCTCTTCCCAATTTTTCCTCCACCTCTCTTACTTGATTTTCAAAATCCTTTTTGAACTCTTCCATGGCCTGAGACTATTGTATGTTTATTTTGGAGGTTTTGGATGTAGAAGTTTTGACTTTTAGGTCTTCCTCTGATGGTATGTATTGTTCTTCCTATTCCAAAAGGATGGAAGAAAATACTCGTTCACCAAAAAAGTAGCCTTCTGTGGTCTTATTTTTTCCCCTTTTCTGGGCATTTTCCCAGAAAGTTACTTGACTTTTGAGTCCTTTGTCTAAAGGAGGGTATACTCTGGGGACCTGTAAGTTCTCAGTTCCTCCAAGGTGGTACAATCAAGGGAGAGGAGTTTACTCCTCTCCTGGCCTGTGCTCTTCTGTGAGCAACCACAAGCACTCTGTTCTGCCCAGGATCTAACAGTAGCATTCCCTTTCCAGAGTCTCCACCAACTCCACCACCAGCACTCCCTCTCACCCTAGGGCTCTGACACAGAGCTGACATCCAGATCAGTGGCTCAATTTTCCCAGGGGCTTTAGGCTGAGGGCTCCAAAAATGGACACTGCCACTGCACTTAGTGCTACCAGTGGGACCAGAACACATTCCCTTTTCTCCAAGGTGAGAGAGCTTTCTCACTGACCTTTGAAGCTATCTTTGGTGTTTGTGGGTTGAACAATCTGGGAACCACAGCTGTTGTTGGGGATTCTGCCCCCTGAGGCCTGCTCCAGTCCTGTTCCTGATGGTGCTGCACAGTCAAGGCTGAACTGTGCTCTGTGGTCTGTACTCTGTTCTGAGCCTGGTACAAAAGACCTTTCCTGTCAGCCTTCCAATTTGCCTTAGGCTGGAAATCTTGTACATTCTGTCATTTTGTGGCTTCTGCTGCTTTAGGATTTGTTTAGAACCATTTTTACTGGTATTTTATGGGCCGGGGCGGGGAGCTTCTACACGTCTATCTTTCTACTCCACCATGTAGGTTCTGCCCCCATAATCTTTAATTTTTAAAAAGACCTGAAGTTCCTGAAGAACGAAAATGTAAAAAAGTAAAAATATCTTAGGTAAATATGTCTAATTCATTGTTTATTTCCCTTCACTTTAGATATGAAGGCTAGAGCTAAGGAGAGTGGTTTATGATTTATCAGGCATTGTCTGGTCATGTAAATATTATCCTGTTTTATAGATAACAAAACTGAAGGTCAGAGAGTTTAAATTCCCACAGTTACCAATAAGCCAATAAGCATCAGAGCCAGGATTTTAACCCAGAGCTCTTAATTCCATGTCCAAGATACTTTCCTCTTTGCCAAATCTTGGCATACCTAACTTTCTAATCATAACACATGCAATTGATGAGACAATATTATAACCCAGGTCTTTTAACTCCCAGGTCAGTGTTCTTTCTTTTGGTTTAAAACAAATAAACAAACTTCTTCAGTAAAGCATTTAATTAACTTTAAAATATAGCTACACTTGGATTATTTATAAAGTAATTACCCAAATACATGGTTGGTTGGTTGCTCTCCTTTGTCTTCAAACAGGACCAAAATTACATCACCATGATAAAGTGAAATTTCATTGTGTTTGACTGTGGTTTCTCAGACCAATATGAGCTTGGAATGCTCTACCACAGGTTGGGCACAGATAGTCCATATGCATATTTGGGGTAGATATCCCAAATTTGCACATACTGCATTTACTTTGTGCTGTCTCAGTTCTATTTTGCTCAAAGAGCTCAGCAACCTTTCTGATGTGAGCACACCATGCTGAGGGGCCCTGTGTCAGTGTCTCCCATGTTGCACAGTCAAATTCAAAGTTTTTGAGAGAGACCTTGAGAATGTCCTTGTGTCTCTTCTTCTTGCCACCATGTGATCACCTGCTCCATGCGAGTTCTTCACAAAATAATCTTTTTGGCAAGTGTACATTTTGCATTCAAACAACGTGGCCAGTCCATTGGAGTTGCACTCTCTGAAGCATAGTGTGAATACCTGGCAGTTCAGTTCAAGCAAGGACTTCAGTGTCTGGTACCTTATCCTGCCAGGTGATTCCAGGTGATAAGACAGTTCAAATGAAAGTGAATCAATTTCTTGACATGGTGCTGGTAGGCTGTCCATGTTGCACAAGCATAATGAGGTCAGCACAACAGCTCCATAGACCTTCAGTTTGGTAGTCAATCTAATACCTCTTCTCTCCCACATTTTTCTTTGGAGCCTCCCCAACACTGAGCTAGCTCTGGCAATGAATGCATCAACCTCATTGTCAATGTGTACATCTCTGGAAAGCACATTACCAAGGTAAGTGAACTTATCCACAGCATTCAAAACTTCTCCATTTGTTGCAACTGATGGTTCCACATATGGATGGTGTAATGGTGGCTGATGGAGCACCTGTGTTTTCTTAGTGTTAATTATTAGTCCAAAATTAGCACAGGGAGCAGAGAATTAATCCATACTTTGTTGCATCTCAGCTTCAGAAGGTGCATTGAGTGCACAGTCATCTGCAATGCGATGAAAATCATGCACCAACACTCCCTTCACTTTGGTCTTGGCTTCTAGCTTTTTCAGATTGAAGAATTTACCATCAGTACAATAGTTGACTTTGATGCCATGTTCACCCTCATTGAAAGCACTTGTCAACATGGCTGAAAACATCATGCTAAAAAGCATGGGAGCAAGCACACAGCCCTGTTTCACTACACTAGTGACTGGGAAGGCACAAGAGCATTGTCCACTATCCAGAACTTGGGCAAACATGCCATCATGAAATTGAGATACAATATTGAAGAACTTCACCAGGCAACCAAATTTTGACATAATTTTCCATAAGCCCTCATGACTAACAGTGTCAAAGGCCTTGGTCAGATCTACAAATGTTGTGTATAGACCTCTGCTCTCCTCCTGGCATTTCTCCTGGAGTTGTTGGGCAGCAAACACCATATCAACTGTTCCTCAGCCCTTTCTGAAGCCACACTGGCTCTCAAGTATATGACCATCTTTCAGGTGAAGAATCAGCCTATTAAGGAGGACTCTAACAAGAATTTTAGCAACAACTAAGAGGGAGATCTTCCTGTGATTGTTGCAGGACAATCTATTCCTTATACCCTTATAGAGATGGACAATGGAGGCATCCTTGAACTCCTGGGGGATAAGCTCCTCTTGCCATATAACCTGGAAAATTTCAGGAGCAATGGTCCTCTTACCTTGTAAATCTCAACTGGAATAAAATCATCATCAGGTGCTTTGCCACAAGAAAGAGGCCTAATGGCCCTCAAAACCTCTTCTTCAATTGGAAGTTCAGTTAAGGAAGGACTGACTTCAACCTGAGGTAAATGGTCAATGGCCTCAGCATTGATTGATGATGGTCTGCTGAGAACACGATGGAAGTGTTCAGCCCATTTCTCTAGGGGATCACATCCTTATCACTAATCAATGTGGCTCCATCAGCACTGAGTAGTTGTGATGTACCATAGGCTTTTGGTCCATAAATAGCTTTCAGGAAATCATAACAGTGCTTTAGATTGTTATTATCAGCATAAAACTGAATTTCATCTGCCTTCTTATTGAGCTAGGAATCCTGCATCTCTCTAAGCTTTGCTTGTACTTTGCTTTTGATGGAATTAAATGCTGCCTTCTTAGAGGTGGATGAACTATCACTATCCTTCTAGTAAATCCTGTGGAGTTCTCGTTTTTCATTTAGCAGCTTCTGGATTTCCCTATCATTTTCATCAAACCAGTCTTGGTGTTTGCAAGTGTTCTGATCCAGATGAGCAAATGCAGTGCTGTATACCAAGTTTCTGAAAGCTGCCCATTCTTTTCTGCTCCACTGTTGCCAACTGTGTGTTGGCTCAATTTTCCCTCCAAGTCAGCAGCAAACTGTTCACACTCAGAGAAGAGTTCTAATTTGTTGCCATTAATTCTTCTGGCAGTCATTCTGCCTTGGGGTCGATGCTTTTGATGAATGTGAATATTAAGCTTGGAAAGAATAAGTCTATGATCAGTCCAGCACTCAGCCCCACACACTGCCTTTGTCACTCTCACACCTTGTCTGTCTGTTCTCCTTACAATCACATAGTCTATTAGACGCCAAAGTTTGCTGCAAAGGTGCATCCATGAAGTTTTATTGCATTTAGGTAAACGGAAGATAGTGTTGGTGATGAGAAGGTCATGCAATGCACAAGTCAACAGCAGTAAATGACCATCGCTGTTGCTGTTTCCAACTCCATTCCTCCCTAGGACTCCCTACCAAGTCTGGTAGTCTGAGCCCACTCTAGCATTAAAGTCACCCAGAATTATAAACTTGTCTTCTTTTGGCACATTGATGATAAGGGTCTCTAGGTGTTCAAAAAATTTTTCTTTGACTTCATCACGGTTTGTTATGGGGGGAGCATAGGCAATGACGATGGTGGCATGGCGGTTTCCTGTGAATGGCAATTGCATTGTCATGAGCCTGTAATTCACTCCTTTTGGCAGAAATACCAGCTTGCTGATTAGGTAAGTTTTGATTGCAAAACCCACACCATCTTCATGGTGCTCCCCTTCACTGCACCCACTCCAGAAAAAGCTGCATCCAACTCCAACTTCAGTAAGCTGGCCTTCATTTGCCAATCTTGTTTCTCAGGGTTGCTATTTGGGTGCAATGCCTGTTGAGTTCTCTTGCAACAAGAGCGGTTCTTCTTTCAGGTCAACTGATTTTGTGTTTTTTATTAGTGTGCACATGTTCCACGTGCTGATAGTTAATGTAATCATCTTTGCAGATGTATTCATACATTTTGTACATTTTTTTGTGTTTTGACTGCATGGTGGGATGCATGCCACAGTAATCAGGCCAAGGTTGGGTACACAAGCAATGTTTAGGGCACCTTTTCTAGACTCCTTCCTTACAGCAGGAGGTGAGTACTGTGATTCTTAAAAGGCTGCTCAGACACCCAGGGGACTGCCGAGTCTCACTGCTGCTTCCAGTAAGAAGCAACCCTATGGCCTGTTTGCAGGGTTGTGACTACAGCTCCCAGTGTATCTGTACCTGCTGCTTTATTACTTTGCCTGTTACCACAGGACTCTGAGGCATAATAGTGAAATGGTATGGGTGATGTCTTTTGATTTGTGCATAAATTGGATTTAATTGAGGCAGAGTTGCACGAAGTCATCAGCCTCACTTTTTTCTCCAAAGTCACCGTAGTCCAGTGTCAGAACAGAGTCAAGACAGCTGGTGATAGCTCAGGATGCAGTAGATGACCTTGACATCTTCAATGTCTAACCAAGCTCTAAGCTCTCCACATTGCCTGCTTCATCTGCCTTCATGACCATTGGAACAAATTGTTCTCATCTGGCAATTCCACCAAATGATGTCCTCACATGCAGGGGGTAGACACTCCCCTAACTCACCAATGGGTTTGAGAACCCTTGATTACCCTCAACTTGGTTTGGCCAATCTGCCAAAATGGTTTACCGGGAAGTGACCACTGTACATGCTGCAGCTTCTTGGGGCCACAGGTGAGAGTTAGGTGGAACAGGTAGACACCAAAGGTGGAAAAAGCCCCGAAAAGGGCTTGGTAACCATCACACCAAAGGTTCTGGTCCTCCCTGAACATACCCTACACCCCACCCAAATACATATCTCCACATTGAAAGCATGTTATACAGAACAGAGGAGAGCCTTAGAGTCAAGAAGTCCTAGGTTCAACTCCCACTTCTAACACATATCAGGTAAATCACCCTGAGAAAATAACCTAACCTTTCATTGTTCCAGGTAACTCTCTAAGAATATAAATTGTTGGGCAGCATCAGTACAGACAATTTTCCTCAATGTGAGTTCCCCACAAGGATAAAAAACACAGGTCTAAACCAAAAAAATTATGAATTCCATGGCATTGGTAGAATGCTAGAATAAGCAGTGGTGATCAAGATGGCCAAAGCCTAAAGGAAAAAAGGAATAGAAAAAATGTGCATAATCTATCTCTCTTTTTCAAAAAGACATCTATAAGAAATTTCTGAGACTATTTGTTGCAGAAAGATATCTTCATTATCTAAGTTCAATGATGTGCAATTGACAGTAATATTTGTTACTTGTTTCCTTTAGACTTTGCTTTTTTAAAAAAAAGATTTAGGGGGGAGGAACCAAGATGGCTATACATATGCTAGCTCCTAACCCACAGCCCATAAAATATCTGTAAAGAAGAACTCCCAACAAATTCTGGAGCAGCAGAAGCCACAGAACAACAGAGTGGAGGAGATATCTGTTCCAAAGAGACCTGAAAAACTTACACCAAAGGTCTGTTGCACATCGGATCAGAGCAGAGCCCAGCCCTCCCTTGGCCACATGGCAACAAGGGGACCAGATCCAAGCAGGCTTCACGGACAGAATCTCCAGCAGCTGCACAGGTCCATCCACCCACAGATGCCAAAGGTCAGTGAGAGGGTCTTCTCTGCTTGCCAAGAGAGGAGTAGGGTGTCTCCATAATTCAGACCCCCTTGGGAGGCAGCAGCAAATAGGGGTTCCCAAAGAAGGAAGGAGTTTGGATCCATTATTGAAGGTCTCCACACAAACCCCCTGAGGGATCTGAGCCCTGTATGCCCACACTGCCCCCACCTAAGCACCTGAATTTAATCTCACACTGAATAGCAGCCCCAACCTTGCTGAAAGCCCAGAGGCTGGGAAGCAGCATTTGAATCTCAGACCCCAAGTACTAGCTGGGTGGAACTAGAGGCAAGGTAGGTGTGGAGAAGAAACTCAGAAGTCAAGTAACTGGCTGGGAAAATGCCCAGAAAAGGGAAAAAAAATTAGACCATAGAAGGTTACTTTCTTGGTGAACAGATATCTCCTCCCATCCTTTCAGATGAGGAACAACAATGCTTACCATCAGGGAAAGACACAGAAGTCAAGGCTTCTGTATCCCAAACATCCAAAATAAATATTGAATGGGTTCAGGCCATGGAAGAGCTCAAAAAGGATTTTGAAAATCAAGTGAGAGAGGTGAAGGAAAAAATGGGAAGATGGGAATGAGAGAGATGCAAGAAAAGCATGAAAAGCAGGTCAACACCTTGCTAAAGGAGACCCCAAAAAAAATGCTGAAAAAAATAACACCTTGAAAAATAGGCTAACCCAATTGGCAAAAGAGGTTCAAAAAGCCAATGAGGAGAAGAATGCTTTCAAAAGCAGAATTAGCCAAATGGAAAAGGAGGTTCAAAAGCTCACTGAAGAAAATAGTTCTTTAAAAATTAGAACAGAACAGATGGAGGCTAATGACCTTATGAGAAACCAAGAAATCACAAAACAAAACCAAAAGAATGAAAAAATGGAAGATAATGTGAAACATCTCACTGGGAAAAAAAAAAAAAAACAGCTGACCTGGAAAATAGATCCAGGAGAGACAATTTAAAAATTATGGGACTACCTGAAAGTCATGATCAAAGAAAGAGCCTAGACATTATCTTTCATGAAATTATCGAGGAAAACTGCCCTGATATTCTAGAACCAGAGGGCAAAATAAACATTCAAGGAATCCACTGATCACTGCATGAAAGAGATCCAAAAAGAGAAACTCCTAGGAACACTGTGGCCAAATTTCAGAGTTCCCAGGTCAAGGAGAAAATATTGCAAGCAGCTAGAAAGAAACAATTCAAGTATTGTGGAAATACAGTCAGGATAACACAAGATCTAGCAGCTTCTACATTAAGGGATCAAAGGGTGTAGAAGTCAACTAGGACTGGGGTTTTCCCTCAGGGGAAAAAATGGTCTTTCAATGAAATAGAGGACTTTCAAGCATTCTTGATGAAAAGGCCAGAGCTGAAAAGAAAATTTGACTTTCAAACACAAGAATCAAAAGAAGCCTGAAAGGGTAAAAAGCAAAGAGAAGTCATAAGGGACTTACTGAAGTTGAACTGTTTACATTCCTACATGGAAACACAGTATTTGTAAGTCTTCAATCTTTTTTCAGTATCTAGGTAGTTGGTGGGATTACACACACACACACACACACACACACACACACACACACACAGAGAGAGAGAGCACAAAGTGAATTGAATAGGATGGGATCATATCTTAAAAAAATGAAGTGGTGAGAGAGATGTATTGGGAGGAGAGAGGGAGAAATGGAATAGGGCAAATTATCTCTCATAAAAGAGGCAAGCAAAAGACTTTTTAGCGGAGGGAAAAAAAGGGGAGGTGAGAGAAAAACATGAAGTTTACTCTCATCACATTCAACTAAAGGAAGGAATAAAATGCACACTCATTTGGGTATGAAAACCTATCTTACAATACAGGAAAATGAGGGAGAAAGGGATAAGCAGGGTAGGGGGGATGATGGAAGGGAGGGCAATGGGAGGAGGGAGCAATTTGAAATCAACACTCTTGGGGACAGACAGGATCAAAAGAGAGAATAGAAGCAATGAGGGGCAGGATAGGATGGAGGGAAATATAGCTAGTCTTACACAACACAACTATTATGGAAGTCATTTGCAACATGGCCTATATTGAATTGCCTGTCTTCCCAAAGGGAATGGGTGGGGAGGGAGGGATGGGGAGAAGTTGGAACTCAAAGCTTTAGGAACAACTGTCGAGTGTTGTTCTTGCTACTAGGAAATAAGAAATACAGGTAATGGGGAATAGAAGGTTATCTGGCCCTACAGGACAAAAGAGAAAATGGGGACAAGGGAAGGGAATGATGATAGAAGAGAAGGCAGATTGGTGATGGGGGAAATTACAATGCTTGGTGTATTGGCGTGGGAGGAGGGGACAAACGGGGAGAAAATCTGGAACCCAAAATTTTGTGAAAATGAATGTAAAAAGTTAAATAAATAAATTTAACTTAAAAAATTAAAAAAAATTTAAAAAACAAGATTTATCAGAAATTAAAAAGCAAAAAATTAGAAATGTTTTATGAAAACACAGATGTTTAACTGCCTAGCTTCTCTAAGTGGTAAGTTATACCACAGACTAAAATAAGCAGTACTTGTATTACTCTATCCTATATATTCATGATTTTTTCATCATGGGTGCTCATTCCACTGAGAGAGATTCACAATCCCTACATGACTTGGGAGACAGTCTTTAAGAAATGATATGACTACAAAAAGTCAACATGCTATTACTGAACAACAAACCTCTATAAACCCAGCTAGGTTGATCTTTAGAAAGAGATATATATAGTCTTTCACTGAAGACAAGAGATTTGATGTCTTTCCATTTGAGTACGACTTGACAAAGTTTTGTATTTCATTACCATAGCCTTTAAAATCCCAGAGCCATCTCTACGACATTGAGACATGAAAGCAGGATTTTAGCAGAGGAATATTTTTATTAAGCATCATAATTTAGTTCAGGATAATACAAATATATTTTAACTCTTTGTCCAAGACTGTGATAATTTCATGAGAGGCAAAGAAAGCCATGACTCAAGTATTATAAATATTATAAATATGAGGGAACTGCTGTAGGCTGAGCACTGCTATAAGAATTAGGTATTGGTGGCTGAACAAATAATTCAGGAAGGTAACTGCTAAAGTGAAAGGAAGTAATCAAACTACCTTCAGAAGGCTCAAATATAGCACTTAAGTAGGGTATCTTATACAAAGCAGATATTCTCTAAATATCTGTTAAATATACATAATTAGCCAATATTGCCCAAAGGAAAAATTAAATAGTATTTCCCTTCCCTTTCTTCTATATATGTTCTACCTTTGATCATTTTAACCTGTAAAGATTCCCATTTGTATATATTCAAGAAACAACCTACAAACATTGGTGTGATTTCCTCACTGTTCCTTCCAGACAGCCCTTTTATTATACCTGAATGAATAAAAATAATTGCATCAACCAGCTTACTGTCTTATCTAGGTCATCCAAAACTCAAAACTTGATAGCAGTCCTATATATCAATCATGCTTTAGTATCAGAATTGCAGGGAAATTGGGTTGATGAGAAAAGATAACAAAATCACAATGTTTCTACATCAACAAGCGCATAGTATTACCCTATGTACTGAGACTAACATGTTCAAGGTGTGAGTTTCTGAAATTTATCTATCCAGAAGTTCCAGTTCCTTTCCAGGCAAACTCAGGAAACAACAGGTAAGTCTACATGACAAGTCGGTGGATCTCAAGTTTAAGTAGACCTTTAGTTTTCCAGTTGTGGTGGACTATAAATCAATTTGCATACAATACAAATGTCAGATTTCCCTATTAAGTCCCTCTTCCTCCTTCAAAGATAAGATCTTCCTATGAATTCCCTCTTTACTGCAGATCATAAAAGAAACCAACATGCTTCTCTTTACAGGGCAACAATTCCAAGAGTTCTGTTCTAACCTCAGCAAAAGTGGTTCTTAGTCTTACTGATGGCAGTGGAGGATCTGATAAAGTTTCCACTGAAACCTCACATCATCTCCCAAAACAATGGAAAGGTTCTATACACCAGTCTGAAGAATCTTTCGTTCTTCACTTGATACCTGAAGAAAGAGAAATATCTGGTCATGGTGTATCTGAGCAGGCATCTAGTTATTCCAGTGGTTCTAGAAAGTTTACTACTAGATATTATTATCTAAAAGGAAATTTTTCTATATGGTGTGGGTTAAATCAGATCTAATGCTTTTCTTGCTCTATTTCTGACAGTCTAGATTACCTATTAACCTGTTGCTGATTAAAATCACCCCAATTTCAATCTCAAAAAAACTCAATAAATATAGATGCTGCCTCAATTTCAACATTTTCCTATGAGAAGTGACTTAGTTGGGCTTTCTCATTATTATCTCATATTATGAAGAAATTTTTTAAAGCCAAAATCACTTAAAGTTCACCTACGAAAGAGCATAAATGGGATGACAGCATATTTAAACCTGCTGAATCACTGATGTTAGTTCAAATTACTTTCTTGAAAAGTATTTTTCTTATTGTTGTTGCACTCTCTTCTGAGTGAATTAAGTTATAAGTAGATCTCCCCAATCAACCTTCCTACATGAATATGATGACATATTTATACCGAAAATCCTTGTCTTCATACTGTACATCAGAAAATTATCCTGTCAATGTTCTTCCAAATGCTTTCCTCAAAGGAGAGGAGGTTAGCTAATATGCTCTTGATTTGACAAATAAATGGAGCCGTGTGATTTGGAAATATCAACAGATCTTAAATTAACAACACACTTGTGCCTCATGATTTGATCTACTTTATTCAGGAACGTTCAAAGGCAGCCAGAGTGGATAGAGCACTGGACTTAGAGTCAGAGAAACTTGAGTTCAAATCCAGCCCCAGGCACTTACTAGCTGGACAACCCTAGGCAAGTCATTAAATCTCTGTCTGCCTCAGTTTGTTCATCTGTAAAATGGAAATGATAACTGCACTTCCCTCCCTCCCCACCCCCCAGGGTTGTTGTGAGGGTAAAATGAAAATATTTGTAAAGTACTTTGTAAGCCTTAAAGTGCTATATAAATACTAGCTATTGTCCAAAAGACACTTTTCTAAATGGGTTACAAAATGCATTTGTTAATGTTCCTAGAAGGTACCCTCAAAGGGTGTTCAATAAGAGGGTTGGTCTTGGAAATGTGGAATTTTAAAGTTTGGTTAAGAATGTGCCAACACTTTTGTAAAATACTGTTGTACTTAGTCTGTCTGCAGGAATCCTGGAATTTGGCTTCTCTGTTCATTCTATTTGTTCATCTCTACTCAAAATGATCTTGAGGCAACATGATAAAAATTTAAGGAAGCCTTAAGCACCAATGGAGAAGAAAACACTGTTTATTTATATACTTGGGTTTCTGAAGACACACTGGCAATTTCATCACCACATTTTCCTTTTTTCACCCTTGTCAAAAGTCAAAGTAACTGCCCAATGAGTGTGGAATATATTTGTGCTATATCTTAACCTGTGCTTCATGGTTCTGATATGTCAGTGAAGAGGGATAAGAACTACATCACTAGGAACAGACTAGGGTCCTCTCTAGCTTAGGACTCTCTAAAAGGTTAACTCTTTTAGTAATGGTAATGGTAAACATGCTTCACTTTCTCCTTTCACAGAACAGCTGAAGTTATCAATGCTGTCAGGCTGCCTGAAATATTATGGGATTCCTTACCACAGTGTACAAGAAAGTAGACTAAGCATCAAGAAAATAAACTATACTAAAAGGATCTGTGATTTTGTTAGTGTCAGTATTTCTGATTCTCAAGAATTGCTATGAAAAAATTTTTTAAAAACAGTCTATTACACCCTTTGACTTAGCAATACTATGACTAAACCTATAATCCAAAGAGACCAAATAAAAAGAAGCCAACATATATAAACAAACAAACAAAAAAGAATTGCTATGAACTAGAATTTCATCATCTTGCTGTAAACATGATAAATGAGCCTCTCCAACTTATCTATGCTAGTCTTTAGATAAAAGATATATACAGTCTATTACTGCAACCATACCAAAATCCTTTCCAACTTGATAGATCCTATTTGAGTTTTCTGTCTGCAAATTATACATGTGTATGTGCGTATACATATATGTATCCATATGTATATATATATGCATACAGATGCAGATACAGATGTATGTGTGTGTATACAAAATATGTAAAGGAAAATATGCCAGTGCTTCTAAAAGTACTAATATAATATTCTGGATATTCAGCCACTGATATGCCATGACTTTTCATCTCTTCTATTTGAATGTACTTTGTGTCCATGTATTTGTTTTTTGTGACACCAGGCTCAAAATGGAGAACAAAATTCTCCCTTCAACACTTTAAAAAAAAAATCCTCATATGCCTATAGATATGTCTTTAGTAATTATGAACAAAAAGGGAGCTGCCAAAGAGGAGATTTTGAAACTAAAAGGGTGCCCCAGTTGCCTAAAACCATGAACATTTGCCATATCCTGGATCTATATGCATATGTAGGTATATTCTTCAGAGAAAATGAACATATTAATTTTCATGTTCATCAGTAAGGAAAAAATTCTCAGGGATACAATTTTGAATTTCTCTTTGATGAAAAGCTTGAGAATCTACAAATTCAAGAGACTTTTACTATATAGGGTTTTTTGGAATTAAGAAAAAACACAAATAAAAACCCTGATGCAAATCTTCTAAAGAGACCAACTTGATGACATATTCATAGTCTGAGTTTCTATGACAGGAGTTCTTAAACTAAAGTCTATAAACTTATTTTTAAAATATTTTTATAACTATATTTCAATAGAATTAGTTTCCTTTATGATCCTGTGTATTTTATGTATTTAAAAACATTACTCTGACAAGGGGTCCACAGCTTTCACCAGTCTACCTAATAGGTCCAGGACACAAAAAAAGATTAAGAATTCCTGTTCTAGAGAAAGAGCCGAAGGATTTCTACAGGTTTTAGTCCCTTCTATTCACAGAAGCTGAGACAACAAGAAATAAAAAAATTAGTAGTCATAGATGATGTGAAAGTTCACTAAATTTCTGGATATAAAACATCATATTTAGCTGTTCTCACAGAAAACTGCAGACAACGCTTTATTACAACCAGGGGAAAGAAGAAAGAAAATAGGTGCTTAAGTGAGGATCCTATTAATTCTTCCTTCCAGTCTCATCTTTGAGACTCTCAGAATCCAAGAAACAGTTTGATGACAAGATCTTGGTGAGCAAGATAAACAAAACTAGGTATATGAAGTTTAAAAAAATCTACTAATTGCCATGCAATTAAAAGTACTTTAGTTGTAGAAAGGTCTATAATTACATCTGATTTAATAAGAAACTAATAGATATTAAGACCCAAAAGTATGGCTTTGACGAATGTCCTTTGTAATTATAATATAATCAAAGCCCAAGATCCAGACACAGTGATATGAATGCATATATAAATACAAGAGTAGTTCATTTATTATTTAATTCAATTTATTATTAGCTCAATTATTCTATTAAACTCCAAAAAGCAGTATGGAAGGGAGGGAGTGAGAAATGGAGTGGTGCAGATGGAGAGGCCTCAAGAAACAGTCATTGTAGCAAAGAACAAGGTATGAGAAAAGGAAATCATTTGAGATAAAGAGAATTTGAATGACAGCAGAGAAAAAAAGAAAAACTGCCCCACTCAACAGTTCTGAACATTAATTAGAAAATTAGTAAAAATATTATAGAAAGTGTCACTGGGAAATAAAGGTAGGAAAGAAATGACGTGTACTCTTGAGGCACTTAAAGGAAACCGACCCCAAGATTCATTAGACTTTAAGTCAGAATATTCCCACTCCCTAGGGATAAAGTAGGAGGTTAGTGAAGTGCCTCTGATAGCACAGTGCCTAGAACATAGTGCTTAACACATGCTTGTTTCCTTCCTTCCTCTTCTCCAGTAATGCTATGTACCATGTAATATAATCAATACTTTGTAGTAAAATGTCAAAGTGACTCAGAAAAAGAAAAGAAGGGAAGAATTTAAAAAAAAAAAGAATTCACCCTTCCTCAGCTCTTGGGGTTCTTAGATATCTTTATCCCCTACCTGAGGAAAGAAGGCTCCCATAGGAAGAAGTCAGAGTCCCATTCTCAGGATACAGATTGTTCTCAATGAGATCTCATATTCTCAGAGCTCCAGAGGATAAAAATCCCTTCCCTGAGGAATTTCAAAATATGGCCTGTTGGCTTCTCAGACTGAAATGTTTCCCTTAGTTTCTTTTTGTTTGTTTGTTTTTGTTGTGGTAGTGGTTTTTCCTTTACACTTGGATGCTGAAGTCACATGGATTGAGAGCCAATTTCTGACCTCGGTAACACAGTCAGAAAATAACAAACGTTCCAGGTCTTTTTAAGGACCGTTCTGACCTGAGGAAAGTGCCAAAGGCTAACTCTGTATTATCTGTTGGTAAAAGACCCCAGGAGGCCATAGATCCCCAGTACTTTAAAAATTTAATGCAGATTTATCCTTGGTTTTAAGACTGCTGACTGTCCTCTCCCTTGGACTCTACCTTATCAACTTCAGAAATCTCAGACTGCCTCCTACCTAATTCCTCGATACTGCCTTCACCTAGACATATTCATATTGACTAGCCATACTCACATCTGATTCTGAGAATCTAACTCATTTTAATTCTCAGGTATTCTGGCTAACCCAAGGGTGCAGAACCTACAGTCTCGGTCTCAAGGCTGCAAGTTCCCCTTCCCAGGCTAACCCATAGCATTTCCCTCAAAAAACTATCTGAATCTAGCAAGAAGACTTGGTAGAAAGTCAGGTTACAATGTTAGCCCTACTATTGCCTTCCTTAGCAAATTTTAAAAAGCTTTTTGAGTCCTTTGGTATCTAAAAGTGCACTGAAACAATTGGTCACCTCTAATTCCAAAGTCCAACCAATAAACATTTATTATGTAACTGCTATAACTGCTATCTGGTTGGGGGGGCAGAGAAAGAGCATCAGTACAAAAACTATATAATGCTTGTGGGAGAGAGGAGAAGAAATGAGAGAAGGGTTTGAAAAGAAACTGGCAGAGGAAAGGGAGAGGGAGAGAGAGAGGAAGCAAAAGAGAGAATACAAAACCAAGCATACATTATATATGAGATGAAAATATCACTGTGGCTATAGCAATGGAGAAGGAGGGGTTGGACTTGAGACTAGCAGAATTTTGATTGACAGAAGTATAGGAGGGCATTCTATTTGCGGGGGGGGCATTTGAAAAGTGAAGTATTAAAGGTGGAAAAGTATAAGATAATGGCGAAGGTATTAAGTAGTCTGGAATGGCTGAATCAGAGGATTTGTCTAGAAAAACCATGGGATATACAGTTGAAAAGGTTGCTTAAGAGGCAGCACAAGACAGTAACAGTAATAAACTTAGAGCCATGAGACCTCCACTTACTGACAGGATGACCTTGGATACCCTCAGGGGGGTCTCAGTTTTCTCATCTGTAAAATGAAGAGATTGGACTACAAGGATCTCTAAGATATTTTCCAACTCCAAAATCCTATGTCCCTATGAGATCAAATTAAGGAGACCCTCAAATTTTAAACTAAAGAGACAATATCCTAGAAGATTTGAAATGTTCAATGACTCCTATCCTTCTTATCTCTCAATCTCTCAGATATTGAGTATCTACTTATTCATCATTTTAATACAATAATCCAAAAGGCAAAAAACCTAAGTTTGTAACAAAGAATAATTTACACAGCAAGACTGAGGACAACCCTACAGAGGGAAAATGGACCTTTAATGGAACTGAAAACTTTCAAGACCTGAAATGAGTATGAAGTTTGAAATGTAAACACAAAATTCAAGAGAAATACTAAAAAGGTATTTTATTTGAGCAATTAGAAGAGGTTATATTATGATGCAATGCTAATATTCTAATGGGGAGAAGAAATAAGTGTTCCTTCAGAACCTTAATGTCTTCAGAAAGGGTACTAAGAAATTAAATAAGGAAAAACAAAAGACCTGAAGATAAACTGGTTCTTTTCTGAAAGTTATAAGAAGGGAAATAAGAGTGTAAAAAGAATATACTAATACAGAAAAGAGATAGAACAAATTGGCTAACATAATAAAACAGGAAGATGATAAATGTTGAAGAAGATGTGGGAGAGTTGGAACTCTAATTCATTGTTGGTGGAGCTGTGAGCTGATCCAACTATTCTGGACAGCAATTTGGAACTATGCCCAAAGGGCTACAAAAATGTGCATACCCTTTGACCCAGCGATATCACTTCCAGGGCTGTATCCCAAAGAGATCATTAAAATGGGAAAGGGTCCCACATGTATAAAAATATTTATAGTAGTTCTCTTTGTTGTGGCCAAGAACTGGAAATCAAGGGGATGCCCATCAATTGGGGAATGGCTGAACTAGTTGTGGTATATGGATGTAACAGAATACTATTGTGGTAATAAGAAATGATAAACAGGAAGACTTCAGAGAGACCTGGAAGGACATATATGAACTGATGCCGAGTGAAAGGAGAAGAATCAGGAGAACTTTGTACATAGAAACAACCACAGCGTGCAAGGAATTTTTCTGGTAGACTTAGCCCTTCACAGCAATGCAAGGACCTAAAAATTCCCAATGGACTCTTGAGGTAAAATGCCTTCCACATGCAGAGAAAGAACTATGGAATTGGATCGCAAAATGAAGCAGAATATTTTCTCTTGTGTTTTGTTTTGGTTGTTTTTCATGGTTTTTGCATTTCATCTTGGGGAGGGAGGAGGATAGGGAAGAGGAGAAAATCTAAGATATGGGGAAGTAATTGTAGAAAACTGAAAACAAATTAATTTTAAAAAAGAGATAGAAGGAAGTAGAACATATTTCTCATAATTAAGATGCATAAAAACAGTACACACATAGGAAGAAAGGGGTAGGACAAGTAGAAATCAGATGAATCTCTTCTCTGAAGCAAAGTAGAGTGAAACACACAATCATTTTGGTGAAGAAATGTGTCAAACTCAAGAGGAAAACTGGTTTGGGGGGCATAAAAGAGAGACGAGAATATTAGGGAAAGAGTTGTCAAAAGCAAAACAAACTTTCTGGTCCTTAAGAGGATATTAAAAATTTAAAAACAAACTAAAATCTAAAAGGGTGCCCATCAATTGGGGAATAGGGTACGCCTGAACAAACTGTGGTATATTAATGTAATGGAATATTATTGCACCTTAAAAAATAATGAAGGGGCATTGCAAAGAGCCCAAGATCTGGAGTAAGGAAGATATGAGGTCAAATCCATCCTCAGACACTCACTAGCTGTATAATCCTGAGCAAGTCACTTAATCCTGTTTGCCTCAGTTTCCTCATCTATAAAATGAGCTGGAGAAGGAAATGGGAGATTACTCCATTTATCTGTGCCAAGAAAGCCCCAAATGAGGTCACAAAGAGCCAGATACAACCGGAAATGACTCAGCAACAACAAAAACAAAAGCTAGGTGGTGAAGTGCATAAAGTGCTGGACCTGTCAGGAAGTCAGGAATTGGAATCTGGCATCAAATATTTACTAGCTGTTAACTCTGTTAAAATAGTCTCAGTTTGTCTGAGTCTGTAAAGTGAGCTGGAGAAAGAAATAACAAACCACTCCAGCATCTCTGCCAAGAAAACTCCAAAAGATGTCATGAAGAGTAAAACACAACTGCCCAATAAGAAGAAACAATCAAAGAGAAGATTTCAGAAAACCCTAGGTAGTATGAACAGATGTAGAGTGAGGTGAGCTAAACCAAAACAATTTTTACACAGATAACAATACTGTAAAGAAAAACAACTTTGAAAGATTTAAGATCTCTGATCAAAGCAATAACTAGGATGAAAAATGTTACCCTCCTCCTAACAGAGAAGTGATAGACTCAATATACAGAAATAAAAACATACATTTTGGGCAGATCATTATGTAGATTCATTTTTCTTGACCATAGACAGGTTTCAAGGTTTGTTTTTTTCTCTTTCTCAGTTTTTCTTTCAAATAGAAAAGGGTGTGGACGAGAGAATGTTAACAAACTGATGTCAAATAAAAGAAGACCACTGTAACTTTTTTTATGTACAGAAAAGAACAGAAGGAAATTCAGAAATGCATTGGCAAGCAACACAATTATGAAAATAACATGTTGAATTTATTGAGTACTTTTTTAAAAAGTAGTATTTATTAGAGATTCACAGACTCATATCAAATTCTCTTTTTGTGATCTGCTGTGTACATGGAAATGCTTTTCTTGATGTTAAAGTTCAAAAATTTAGAAAACAACTGACAAGAAGTTGATTATAGGGGTCTCTTTGCTAACACTGGGGACAGTATTCTGTTGCTTTGCCCATCCTCGAATCTGGGTCACAGTCCTAGAAGGAATTTTCTATTCAGCTCTAGTCTTTTCATTAAAAATGCTTGAAAGTCCTCTATTTCATTGAAAGACCATTTTTTCCCCTGAAGTATTATACTCAGTTTTGCTGGGTAGCTGATCCTTGGTTTTAATCCTAGTTTGGAACTCAATTTTAAAAACAAATGCTGAAAATTGTTTTTACATGTAATTGGAGAAAAATAAAATACAAAATAACTCTTCCAAAAAAAGATAGCAAGGTGTGAGAGAAAAAGCAGTGGATTTGGGATCAGAGGAGTTCAGCAAACACAAAACTTTTTTAAGCCGAGTTTTCTCATCTATAAAACTGGGTAGGGAGGAGGGAAGGGAAGTATTAGATTAAATGTCCCTTCCATCTCTAAATTCTATGAGATGTTTGCTTATAATAGAAGGATTGAGTGAATTAGCTTTCAAAATATTCTTATACTAGCTTAAAATGGCCATCTTCAAAATCTTGATTTCTGTGGTCTAGTGATGAAAAAAATGTTTGATCTAAAAACAATGATTGAATCAGTAACAGAACTAACCAAATTATTGACAAATGATAGTCTTATCACTTTTATACCCATGTTGCCATTTATTAGAAACTATCTGACTTATTAACAAAAGTGTCTTTAAAAACAAAATTCTGAGCAATCTTATAGATGTCTATTAACAAATATGAAGTCACTAAAAAGTTTTACATGCTCACAGGTTCATATGTAATGGATATAAATCTGACATTGTTTAAAATTTTTAAATAAACTTTAAATCACTGTGTTGAATAGTCTTAAATCAACTAAACAAGTACATGATCAAGGAAACAAGGTTAGGTAACAGATCGTATAGAAAAAGATCTGGTGGTTGAAGGAGCCTGCAAGCTTAGTGAGTCCATAATAGCCCAAAGAAGCATAGCTGCATGAACAGAATCATGTATTAGAATAAGGAAAGTTTGACTGCACTACATCTGGAGGACTGTTTTCTGTTCTGGCCACCACATTTTGGGAAGAATACTGGCAAACTTCAGTACACCCAGAGAAATAGACCAGGATGGTAAGTGACTCAAACCTATGTCCTAGAAAGGTCAGATTAAAGAATGGGGTATGTTTAGCCAAGAGAAGGTGGAGAAAAGAACATGACAACAGTCAACTATGCAAAAGGATTGTTAAGTGAAGGAAAAGGGAGTGAGGAAGGGAAAAGGGGAAAATTCTTACAAAAAGAGAGTGTTTTATTCTTTGTATTTTTATTTCCAGTGCAGAGAGTCTTGAATGTAGCAGGGGTTTAATAAAAGCTTATTAATTCACTGATTTATTTGGCTTCAGAGGGCACTATTAGGACCAAGAGATAGAAGTTACAGAGGCTTATTGGAGCTTGCTATAAGGGAATACTTCTTAAGATTTCTCTTCATTTAATCATTTTTAGTCATGTCTGACCCTTCATGACCCTATTTGGGATTTTCTTGGCAATGTTACTGGAGTGGTTTGCTATTTCCTTCTCCATCTTATTTTATAGGTAAGTAAACTGAGGCAAACAGAGTTAAGTGACTTACCCAAGGTAAGAGATCTAGTAAGCACGTGATACTGGATTTGAAACCAGAAAGATAAGTCTTCCTGACTCCAGGTCCAGTGCTCTATCCATTGCACCACCTAGGTGCCCCTCCTTAAAAAAATTTTCTTAATTAAAATTAGGGTTCTTCAAATGACTTTCAAAAGATTTCCTGTCAATGGATGCCTTCAAACAGATGTTGCACAATCACATCTCAGTATGTTATAAAGGGGGTCCTTTGCAACTATAAGATTCTATGACTCTGAGAATATAGTTTGAACATTAAACTGTAAATCATCATAAAATTACATTAAAATGTAAAACATTATTAAAATGTGCTGAATGCTAATAACTAAACCAATAATCAACACAGGACAACATGTCCATTTGTGAGACACACATAGGTTCTCCTAAATATCAGAAACAAGCAAATGGGTAATAATTTATTCCTGACATAAAAAGTTTTGAACAACTGCCTACTTGTTCTCTGGGATGTGGTTTTTCAGTGTTCTTTCAATCATTCTGGTTATTATTATTACAATTATATACATTAAAATTATATGTGCAATTATGTCTTCTATAATCTAATAATTAGTCTAATTATTCAATTACATCTGGAAGAGAGTCAATTAAATGTCTCCTGGCTGGTCCTTGAAAAAAATGTGACATCTCCTGATAACATTTTCACTGGTATCCCCCATGCCTAGAATGCTCTCCCTCTCCATGTCTGTTTCTTTGCTACCTTGAAGCTCTTTCTACAAGAAAACTTTCCCAATTACCTTAATTCTAATGCCTCCCTTCTGTTGCTTGTTTCCAGTTTTTCTCTGTCGATAGTTTATTTTTACATGTCTATTTGTTTACTGTCTCCTTCATTAAATTGTGACCTCTTTCTTTATGTGGCCAGCACTAAGCACAGTGCCTGGCACACAGCAGGGGCTTAACAAATGTTTACTGGTTGACTAGTATCTGTAATACATGCTAATCTCCCTTTCAGCAAAGAAAACGTATCTGGTAAGCAGTAAAGGTGCATTAAGGGAGAAAAGAAGAGATTCCTATTTACATTCACTCACTGTTGATGAGATTTCTTTTTCTGTTACTGTCTAGGTATGTAATACCAAAAGACACAAATCTACCAGCTCTTTAGTATCTACTTTTAAATACACAGTTAGTGTTGTAATAATGCCAAATCCTCTAAGTCCCAACAGTAATAGCAACTTGATTTATCCATGTTGTTTTGTAACCATTACCCAGAATCAATGGTTTAATTAATAGCATCATCCAAACCATATACTTGATGAGATAGAGTTTATTTTTCCCCAATAGCTGGATAATACTTGAAAAATTGATATAATTCTACGTATTTGAAAATAATAGAAATAGCAGGTACATTTCACCTGATTTTAAAAGTTTAAAAATAATTAAAAGATTAAAGTTTCAAGATTTTAAAATTAAAGAATATTCAAAATCAAAGCACTAACTTGGATACTTATGTCTAGTTTAAAAAAACCACATCTTAATTATTTGTTCACACATGCATGCAACTTACCTGTTTGGAGATGGCCTAGAAGTGACAGTACACCCATGGAAATCCTTTTTACTCTTATGCAAAAAAGAGCTGCTGCCTTTATTTCCTACCCCCTTTATCCACTGGAAAACAAAACAGACAATATATGACAGAATTGAGAAGAAAAGAATAGAGTAATATGTTATTATGACACTCAAGAGATCCTAAAAAAGTAATCATTATGAATAATAATGAATAATGGATAATGAAGATAGAAAAATGCAGAAAAGTTCATTTAGAACTTTCTAAGTTCATTTAGACATTCCTAAGAAGGAAAAACAAGGTAGACAAATAAAATTTCAGGAATAACTTGCCAAATGTCATGAGTATGAGGAGTGTAGAATGGTGGGAGTCAGAAACATCTGATCTTGCTTCTGATATATATTAGCTGTGTGACTAAAGGCAAGATGCTTAATTTTTCAGGGTCCAAGAAAATGCTTCAAGAATATAAGCTGTAGGCAACTGCCCATAATGGGGCAACAAATTTCCACACTAGGAGTTCCCCACATGAATGAAATTACAGACTTGGACCCCCAAAAAAAGTTACAGAAAATGATAATGAGGTTTCACTACAATTACAAAATGATGCACATGTCAACATCATACTGTTTTTGTTTTGTTTTTTGTAAAAAGCCTGCCTGTGAAGGGTATAAGATGTAAAAATTACAGTCTCCAAATTCTTCTCCTCATATGTCAGGGCCTATATGCTTTGTGACTCCAGAAGAAGTTGAGGGTGAGGAAGAAAGAAGTTGAGGGAAAGAAAATAAATGCTTAAGTTTTAAAATAAGTTTAATTTTTAAAAAGTGAAGGAGTATCTGAAAAATCCAAAAGGAGTAATAAAAATCTTTATATTTAAATAATCTGTGATCTCATCAACATGAGTACATCCTCCATTGGTGCAAATAACAACTCATCCTTGTCCCTGCTGTAGTGTCTTCTGTGATCCTTCCTTAAGTTTTTCCATAGCCTCTTCATATATATGTGTGTAAGTGTGTACATAACATATATATGAACACACACATACATATAGTCAGTTCTTCTATAACATGATATGTGTTTTTCTAAAAATCATCCCACTACGCAAAAGTGTACAACAAAAACCATAAAGAAATTGGGTTAGACAAAATAACACTCAAAAACTTCATCGGTGGCATTAAAAAAAAATCTAATAAAAACAATAGCACAATTTTACATACGTTAAATTGTTAAAAAATACATAATTACTACAATAAATATTGTAGGCTTCCCTGGCCTTGGGCTGCTACTTGGAGGCTGCTGCTCCGTTATTCCTACTAGTTGGTCTGGCAGTCACCAGACAAGGCCTACCTGTCCTGCTTCAGCCATGAAAGAGAAAGTATGGGTGAGGAAGGAGTAGTACATGGGTGTGTGTAGGTGCAGACTTTGTCAACAGCTGCTACTTAACCAGAATCTATTGTGTTCGTCCTTCCTTGCCAAAGAAGACCATGCCAGAATCCATACTTTAAGGGGATATTGAATGAGTGGTGTTCTATTCACACAAATACACTCACACGTAAGTTTACTATGTGAAAGAACTGTAAATTACAGTCCCGTAGGGTAACACATAAAGTTAACTGAGGTAGTTGGTAGATGGTAGAGGTATGTTTTGTGTGTTCCTCTCATGCTCCATTCAGCTGGGTGCATTTTCTACATTCTTATGAGTGAAATCATGCATTAACAAATTCAAAAGCTGATTTATGTTCTAATTGTTTCCTAATTATATAAATTGGGGCAGCTAAGTGGCACAGTACAGTGGTGAGCCTGCAGTCAGAAAAGATTCATCTTCCTGAATTCAAATCTGGCTTCAAACACTTATTGTGTGACTCTTGATAAGTCACTTAACCCTATTTGCCTCAGTTTCTCATCTAAAAATGAGCCAGAGAAGGAAATGGTTAACCACTCCAGTATGTTTGCCAAAAAAAAACCCCAAGGTCACAAAGAGTTGGATACAACTGAAATGACTGAACACCTTCAATAAGTTACATTGGAACAAATTTACATTTTCAAAACAAGAGTTATAGTAGAACTGACTGTACCCAATATGGTACAGAAATTCAAGTAGGTCTTGGTGCCTTTCAAAGGAATTTGTGGAACACTCAGATTATATCTCTTTCTTTCTTGATCAGCATGTTTCCCTTTCCTCAATAATATTCCTGACTTCATGTCTAGCAAGTAAGTCATCAATGGAATATCTACAACCTATGGACAGTTAGTAGGCCCTCCTTCATTGCCTTTGAGGTCACCCACAAATCTAATTCTTCACAGACTACAGTGACCCAAGACTCACAGTCATACTGCATTTTCAGGAGAAAATTTAGTTTTAAAATATAGGCCTTTGTGATGGAGAGAAGCTTAAAACCATTAAGGATTTTCCAAATGCAATCTAGCCTATACTTGTTCTCTGATTCTGGGTCCAAATCATTGTCTATCTGGAGTGCTTGTCTTAGATATACTAATTCTTATATGACTTAATAGACTAGCTCTCATATTTTATATTATACCTAGAAAATTATCATTTTTTAAAAATCTAATTAGTTTTTCCTGTAACGATTGTTAGGCCTATCTTTTTTGAGTATTCATGAATTTCAGTGAGGAGGCCCTTCATGTTCAGGGACCTTGATACAATTGATAAAGGTCATCTACAAATAGGATCATCTCAGAGAACTCATCATCTATTAGGAATCTCTCTTCCATTTGGAATTTATTGAGGACATATTCTAGGACAGAGGTAAACACTTTTGGAGATTCAATTAATACTATTAATCGCAGATTGTTGAAAAGAGTTAGATCTGTGATTTTCAAAGGAATCTTTTACCATGTTATCTATTCATAAGAAACTACCTATTGAGAGACAGCTTTAAAGAATACATTCTGCTGTAATGAATTTTATGCGTTTTTGTAAGCAACAACAAATACAGCATGACATTGCATTCTCTAGGCCTTTAGGTCAACTGTGTGACTATAACGATGTGGTCTCCTATAAAAAATTATTTGATAAAGGTGCCTGTTTACTTATACTTTCATTACACATATATGTGTATATACATGTACATATATGAGCACTATACATGTAGAGCATTTTAAAGATTTTACTAAGATAAGTGGGCAGGTGAGTAGGTATCAATCATTGTCCTCTTGATCATCTTTTTTGAGAGTAGCAATAAAATCTCTTCTTCAATTCCTTTGATAAATTCTTCTCCCTAAGATTATCTTATAAATGATCCCTCAAAACTCTCAAGATCATATTGCCACTGAAGGGAGGATTTTTTATGTGTATTTGGTCTGGTCCACTCTTCCCAATTTTATGTTCAATGCTTTAAGTACTGCTTTGTACATCACATCAGGGACTCAGGTATTAGGATGGAAATGTGGTAGCTCTTGTCATTGGTAATAAAAATAGAGTATTACTGAAACAATCAGCTCTTTTCTTTCTTTCTGCCAGTTTCATCTATGGATGGTGTTGAGATAACAAAGCTCAGCTGAATCTCATGCCAATGTTATTTTCACTTCCACTGCTGTTTTGCTGTTTGATGATGTGATAAATCTCATAACTTTCTAACATTCTTCTTCTGTAATGTTTTACAAATGAAAATGTGTTCTAAACCAAAAGTTATCACTCTCTCTGCTAGATAAGGAGATAAGGTGCTTGCTGGAATAAGGTTTCAAGGTTCTTTAAGAACTTTTTGCTTTGGTGACGGTTGTAAAAGTTTAACCAAAGTTGTAAAAGTTTAACCAAAGTCAAACTCTACCTTTTCCTGTTTCCCAGTTTTTATCACTTTGTTTTAATGAGTCAATTAAAAGTGGCTGCTATTTGGGAGAATATGACACTGCAAACTATTTTCTTTCTTCTAAACTCGATGCAGAATTTGACCACTGCTCTAAATAGCTAATTGTCTGACAACATGCAGAGGTAATTCCAGTATTATTCCCACATCAATAATAAGCTGTTTCCTGTATGGTAATTTACCATCAGATTCATTTCTTATGATGTTGCTTACTGCTTGTCATGTCTGACATCTTTAAATTCTCTTCTAGAAGAAAGTACGCATGACAAAGAAATGTGAGGCCTCTGAGTTGTTCATCTCTTATTCCTCAAATCTGAGGCATATTTTCCAACATATTCCTTACTTGAGTACTTTATGCCAACATTCATAATGACATTGCTAAGTATAAATTGAGAGAGAGAGAGAGAGAGAGAGATCTGATTTGAAAAATCTGAGACATGAAGTTCTTCATAGAAAGAACCACTCTTCCTCTTCTCATAGTTTATAATGAATCTAGATAATAAACAATAAATATGTTCCTGGTAATCATTTTGCTTAACCTGGTCACAAGCACTATCAAGGAAGATGACAAGATGTCCCACAAAATTACATTTCTTGTTGCCTTTTGATGCAGAATGAAACTAAACACCAACTCCTTTTCCAAGGAAAATCTATACACAATCTTTTCATCTATCTGCAATTTCCTTTTGTATTCTTATTTAATTTTTTGTGAGTATAGCTATATTGATGAGTGTCGGTTCTTCCAATAGCATGTCAATTCATTAGTCATGAAACAAAAATCTCACTATTTCTGTAACTATTGATGGTTAGCAATGGTCTAACAGTTTGATTCTTAACATAGTCATTCCCTTTTCTGTCACTCTGCCTCATTCACTGCAGAAGTCAAAGGGATCTACCAAGTATCAAGGGTTATTTTGCATATTTTTTCCTTTCTTGGGTTGCCAAAGACAGATTCATCACACAGAAACAGAGACAACTACTGGTATCATGTTTTCCCAAACATAACTGTGCTGGTCCTTGGTGGACCTGGTCCAGGCCTTTCCAGAATGTTTGGACCTACCAAAGTTTATACTCAATTGTATAGCCTACGAGAATCCAAAGTCACCTCCATACCTCAATGAAGCATAAAAGGAGGTATTTGACACAGAAAAAGCCTAAAAGCCTAGAAAAAATGGACCTATAATTTAAAAGGATTGGTTTTATGAGTTGTAAGAGTTTATAATTGCTATGCAGGAAGTTTGCAGTCCTGTCATGGAACTGCATATTATAATTTATAAGAGTTACATGATGACCTTTGTTTGAAGGCAATGAGTTACTGTGAGGATTTTCTACCATATATTTCTACACTGTTAATAAGTATATTTGATTCAAAGTGCTAAGCTAAGAACTATAATTTGCTACAATTTATTTTCTTAAAGCTCAAACAGTGGAAATAAGAAAATGAAAGCACAAGAGGAAAGACTTTGGCTACCTCCATCCTCTTCTGTCTGGAACCTCAATTATGCAGCACAGAGCAGCATAGCAACAACATTCACTAATCAGGTAGGCATGATAAAGAGAAAACTAGAAAGGGAATAAGCTGGAAAGTGTAGCACTTAGGATCACAGGTAACTCTGGTGGCAGACAAGTGTTTAAATATGTGTGAATCATAGCAACTTGAGAGTTGGAATTGATTTCAGAAGACCTAAATTCAAGTCTGGCTTCACACAATTACTAGTTGCATAAACCTAGGCAAATCATTTAAACTGTCTGCTCAAATGTTTAAACCGTCAGTTTCCTCATCTGTAAAATGGAGATAATAACAACACCTAACTCCCAGGGTTGTTGTGAGGATCAAAGAAGATATTTGTAAAGCACACTGCAGACTTTAAAGTGCTATATAAATGCTAGCTATCATCATCAACAGTATCATTATTATCATTACATGCACAGAGAAATAAAAGAAAGGAAAATGCCTTTATTTCCTTTAGGAGGGTGGTCCTTAGCCGACAACAGGGGCAATAAGTATTCTTACCAGTTACAGGACATTGTTTTTTCAAATTCTATCCAATCAGATTCCTAAACTTCAGGAGAACAAAATAGTGCCTTCAGGGAGTAGGAAACTTACAGCAAGTACTACACTTTGGAGAAAGCAAAGGTACGACAGAACTAAAAAACGGGCCATATGAACCATAAAAGTTGGTAGAGTAGCTTCACTGTTACCATTGTTTCCAATATTAAAATTAATAACTAATTCCTTCAGGTTGTCTCGATGGAGATATGAGTAGTAGAAGAGCCTGATCCTCCCCACGGTTTCTGGCCAGTGCATAAATGTTTCCCAATGGGTCATAAATGCAGTTCAGAGGCACAGGGCAAACTTCTCTTGATTTAGATCCTGAGGAAGGAGATGGAACTCATTCATATAATTAGAGTCTGCCTATCTTCCACACTGACTTCTGCTGTCAGAACTTTCAACGGTGCACAGGGCATTATATCTAGGATGGGCAGGCAGTGATAAAGCTTAGAGGTGACACTAGACTGAGCATGTGACCTAATATGATCTGAAGTAAGCACAGCTTCTGGAGTTCCAGCCCTTGACCTTCCCTCCTGTCACACTCATACCTAAGCAGGAGCTAAATGTCATCCCATATCTCTCTTATATCTTGTGGCTACACTGGAGAGGGCCATCTACAACACTTTCTCCCTTCTCACTCTCTTCTTAACTCTCCACAGTCTGGCTTCTGACCTCATCATTCAACTGAAATTGCTCTCTCCAAAGTCACTAATGATCTCTTAACTGCCAGATCTATTGGCCTTTTGTCAGCCTTCTTCCTTGACCTCTCTGCATGCAACCTTTGACACTGTCCTCATCCTCTTCTTGAGACTCTAGGTTTTAAGGACTTTGCTCTCTCCTGGTTATCCTCCTACCTATAGGACAGCTCCTTCTCAGTCTCTTTTGCTGACCTCCAGGTCACATTTACCAACTATGGGTGACCCACAGGGTTCTCCCTTGGTCTTTTCTTCTCCCTTTATTCTGTTTCACTTGGTTGATCTTATTGGTTCCTACAAATTCAGTTATTATCTGTATATTGATGGTTCTCAAATCTACTTCCAGCCTTAACCTCTCTGCTGACCCCAATCTCACATCTCCAACTGCCTATTAGACACCTCAAACTGGGATTCCCATAGATATCTTAAACTCAACCTGTACAAAACTGAACTTATCTGTCCCCCTCAAAAAAAACCCTCCACTCTTCCTTACTTTCTTATTACTGTCAAGGGCATCACTAATCACTCAGCCTTGCAACCTAGATGTCCTTGACTACTCACTCTCTCTTCCTACCACCACCACCCCATATCTAATTTGTTGATATGACCTGGTGATTTCGCCTTTTCAGTATTTCTCAAATATGCCCCCTTCTCTCCTGATACTGCATACTGGTGCAGGTCTCCATTACCTCATGCCTAAGCAACTCCAGCAACTGCTGGCTGGTCTCCCTGTCACAAGTCTCTCCCCACTCCAGTACATCCTCAACTCAGCCATCAAAGTTATTTTCCTAAAACATAGGTCCAATCATGTCATACCCTCCTTCCCCCATTCAATAAACTCCAATGGCTTCCTATCACCTCCAACATAATATACAAAATCCTCTTTTTGGAATCAGAGCCCTTTATAAACTACCCACTTCTGCCTTTCCAGGCTTCTTAAACATTGTACTCCTCCAACAAGTTCTCGTAGACTCAATGAAACTGTCTAGTTACCTCTTCCTCACATAAGGTGCTCCATCTCCTGACTCCAGGCATTTTCACTGACTGTCCTCTATGCCTGAAATGCTCTTCCTTTTCATCTTTACCTCCTGGATTCTCTGGCTTTCTTCAAATTCCAGCTTAAATCTCAGCTTCCACAGGAAACATTTTCAGATTCCCCTTAATTCCAGGGCAGTCCCTCTGTTACTGATTTCCTATTTGTCCCACATATAACTTATTTGTTCATAATTGTTTGGTTGTTTTTCTCCCCCAATGGATTGTGAGCTCCTTAAGATTAGGATTTGTCTTTTGCTTTTTTATGTATCTCTCGTGCTTAACCTAGCACACAGCAGGCACTTAATGAATGTTTACTGGCTGACTCATGAGTGCCATGAAAGAAGTAGGAGCCTCTTGATTCTGTTCCCAATTGTCTTGTCTAGCAGCTGAGAAAGCAGCAGGAGTCTAGTCTGATAGTTCTGCTCCTTCCTTTGATAATCTGTCATGCTGATGGAAAGGAAACTGGAGACTGGAAGGTGTGTTCCTACTCTTCTCTCTTGCCTTTGGGCTTCAGAAGAAGGAACAGACAAGTGCTCCCACCTATGTTCTCCGGTCAATGGGCTGCTCAGGAAGAAAGAACCTACTTTCCCAGAACTCCTAACCTCCTTTTTGGTCTTGCTTGCTGACCTGCGTTTGCTGTAACCTAGAGTTCAGTCAAGTAGGGGAAGCCTGGCTTTATAGCTTTTTCCTTTGTTTTTCTTCCATTCCTTGCTGGTCAAAGTTCATACACTCAAGATGTCAAACTTGAACAGGAAGACGTAATCCAGTGTCATCCTCTTTACAAGAAAAAATTTTGTGCCTCCTTGTGTATGATTATTGTTAAGGATTGCATATTTATTGTCTAGTATTCAAACTGACAGTTTTGTAGGTTGTTAAACTGTGAAGTATCCTCATGATGTATGGGGGGTGACAAGGTAATTTAAACAGTACTTGTAATTCAAATTATTAGTGATAATAACACACTAATAATTGGAGGTAAAAATTTCCTCCATCTCTATTCTAATGGCTCCCATCAAATACATCTCTGTCTAAAGCAAAACATGCACTTTTTTTGCACGTTCAAACCAGATAGTTTTAAGGGTACAGTAGACTTAAGAACCAGTAGATACTGAACTTGCCTCAGTCAAGCAAAGTTGTGAACATTCCTCCAATACCTTAGCAACCAGTCTAAAAGGCAAATTACCTCCCTAATATGTTTATCCAGGTAAGTTTGGGGACATCTGAATAAAGATCCCTTCACACCATTTACTTCTGATAGCAGTACACTTCCTTGGGCTTGAAGAGATACAGAAACAATGCAGTGATACCACAAGGGGCAAAAGAAATTTGGGGTAGAGGGGGAACAGAAGGCAGACAGGGAAGACAGATGATAACACCACCATCATGTTTTAAAAAAATGTAGACAACATTTGCCACTCCCTCACCACTAACTTTCTCCAAGGTCTCAGAGCATTTGTGCTCTCTCTCCACTAATTAACTCAGTCATGGTCTGAAACCAATCAATTATACTTCTATATAAGTGTTTCAGTGCCAGGACCAACTAGAACCAAAAAAGCACTGAAAACCAGGAACTACTAAATTTGCAAAAATATTGTTTTCAACTATTTTTCATTACAAATATATACATATTTACTATATTATAAGTTTAAATAAGACTTTATCAGCTGGCATGAGAAACCAACAACCACTTACAACTATTTTTATGATTCTAAACAAAAGACAAACTTGTATATGAACTTTTGAAACACGATCCAATCGTAAGTTGGAAACTTCCTATAAATATGACAATGATTAATACTGGAACTAGTAACATACTCAGTTCCTTGCATAGCCAACTCTTAGTGCCTATACCCCACTTATGATCATTTCCTATAAACAATAATTATACCATAAGCATACCTCCTTCCAGAAACAATTATTATAGCATGGAGGTTGTTTTTGTTTGTTATTTAGCAAAATATTCACACACTAAAACAAGATTAAAACTCTAGGAATATGCTTATTAAACCCAAAGACAAGCAGCTAAATAATTCTATAATGTATTTCACTGTTGGGTTTACATCTGCCTAAATTTTCCCCTTTCTGGCTTAAACCTATTGTTCCAATATTCCAAGCAGAAATCTAATTCCTCTTCTACATAATAGCCCTTCAAATACTTGAAAACAGTTATCATATTCTTCTCCTTTAATCTTCTTTCTTTACCTCAATGTGTGTGTGTTCATCCCTCATTCACCATGCCATCAGAGAAATGATGACATGACTTGCACTTGACCTTGCTTTGAGTGAGGGAGGCCTGTGCAGGCCACCAGACTCACTTCTCCTCCAGAGCCATCTGAATCCAGAGACCAGATATTCATCAGGATGACTGGAGATGACTCAAGATGAGGCAACTGGAGTTAAGTGACTTGTCCAAGGTCACACAGTTAGTGTCAAGTGTCTGAGGTGAGATTTGAACTCAGGTCCTCCTGATTCCTGCACTGGTGCTCTATCCACTGCACCACCTAGTTGCCCCTCTATCCCAATATCATCAAGTGGAAAGTGAAATCTTTCAAGTGGAAAGATCTCAAGGCCCTCAGAAGTAAAGAATATGTAAAAACAAAAGACAGTTATAATTTCTTTAAAGATAACTGCCCATTCTGAAATGACTTTTAAAAATAACTTCAGGTTATTCTCTATTCTGACTTCTTCCAGATGTTGACCAATTTATCAACATCCCTTCTAAAATGTGTTACCTGACTAGAACTGAACATAATATTCCAAATGTGATCTAACAAGGACATAGTGCAACAGAACTATCATTTCTCTAGCCCTGGACATTGTGTCACTTTTAATAAAATCCTGCCAATTCACACTGTTGATCAGATTGAATTTGCTATCCAGTAAAATTCCAAGAGAGTTTTCAGATGAACTGCTATCTAGCTGTACCATCCCCCATCTTGTGTTTCTAAAGTGAATTTTTTTGAACCCAAGTATAAGACTTCCTTTTTATCCTTATTCAATTTCATATTATTAGATTGAACCCAACATTCTACCCTGTCAAAATCCTCCTGGATCCCAATTCTGTCATTCACTATTTTAGCTGTCTCCCCCACTGAAAAAAAAGGAAGACTGTTTGAAAAGTCTTGGTTTTCTAAGTTGAAAAATCTTTTGAAAATATACATATATATATGTATGTGTATACATATACATATATATATATCATTCTTTTAAAAAAATTCAGTATATATGAAACTTAACATGAAACAAATAGAAGAGGGAAATTTACTACAGATTTCCTTTAAATTGTGTGCTTTGCCTATTTAAAATATGATTTTATTTATGACAAAATTTATAACTGTTCAATTATGCAAAACAAGTCAGAATCAAGAATAATAAATCAGCATCTCACTATATAGCAGGAATCACTATAAGTTATAAACTACAAATTACTAACTAGAAAGAACAAGAAAGGGGCAATATGGGAAAATTAAAATTGTTTTAATAAAATATTTTACACACTTTTTTAAATGTACACATAAAAGAAAATAGTTTTCATTTACCCCCTTCACAGGGTGGTCCCATTGATCAGAGCTTCTGAGTCTTGACAGAGGTACCTGAACCTGAGTATCTTCTTGCTTTGATTTTGACTTCTTTGGTATTCGAAACTAGAAAGAGAAAGCCATCTTTTTAATATGCAGTCAGCACTGAATTCAGTATCTGAAAACAACCTAGAACATTCCATTTACTCTGAATGATAAGCAAAAAGGCAACTAGAGAATGGTGGCATACTAACAAGTTCAGAAATTCAATTCTTTATGTTACAACAGTGGTTTCCAGCATACGAGCAGTACAGATGAAGCAAGGGGCTGATATAGTCATGTGAACAATAAAATCATCTTTGGGCTGAATGTCTTATATGTAAATTTTGGTCTACACCAATGATTTCATTCAAAAATACATGCACACATGTAAATAACTCATCCAAACAAGCTATGTAAAGTATATATTGAAAATAATTAGGAGATGGAAGGCACTAGAATTAAAGGGGAATCTGAAAATGTTTCCTGTGGAATCTCAGACTTAAGCTGGAACTTGAAGGAAGCAGAGATAAAGAGGGGGAAAATTCCAGGCATGGAAGAATAGCAGGTGAAAATATATATTATAGGGAGGTAAAATACCTTGTTCAAAGAACAGCAAAGAAACCAGTGTCATTGGACTGAAGTTGAAGTGTATGTGGGGAGGAAGGGGAAGAATAAAGTATAAAAAGACTGGAAAGAGAGGAAGGGGCCAGGTTAGGAAAGGCTTTGAATGCCAAACAGATTTTATAAATGATCCTGGAAATGAAAAGAAATCATCAGAGTTTATCATAGGACAGTGACATAATCAGATTTACACTTTAAGATAATTTTGACAGTTTAGTATAAAATGGACTGGAGTGGGAAGAGACTTGTGGAAGAGAGACCAATCAGCAAGCTATCGCAATTGCTCAGACATGAGGTGATGAGGACCTGCAACAATGTGGTGGCAGTATCAAAGAAGAGAAGGAAGAGTAGTTGAAAGATATTACAAAGATAAAACTGACAGGTCTTAGCAACCGTTGGGGTTAGGAGGGAATGATGGGGTAATAGGACCCTGACTCCTAAAATTAAAAGACTGTGTCTTTGAAAACAACCCAGTCCCTGAATTTTCCCATACATTTCAGCAGCCCAGATTACTGGCGCTTCCACCCAAAGCAAACTGGCCCACCCTAGTCCACCTAGATCACCTTATATTAGCCTACTTGATAGTCCTTTCACTGTTGCACCTGGCCCATACCAGACTGCTTACAACTCCTTAACCACCCCCAGACCCTTTCACTTTCTCTTCTATATATAAGCATTAGTCTCACCCCCATTAAGTTGCAGATTCACTAAGAATTCTGCCCTTTTTTTAAATTTTCTTTGCTTTTTGTTCATTTACTTAATTCCTTTTTTAAAAAAAATTTATTTTTCCCCAATTACATGTTAAAACAATTTTAACATTTTTTTTTAAATTTTAAGTTCTAAATTCTATCCCATTCTTTCTCTCTCCCCTCTCTACTCCATGAGATGGCAAGCAACCTGATATAAGTTATACATGTGCAGTCATGTAAAACATTTCCATGTTAGTAATTTTGCACAAGAAGATGAATAAAAAAAAGAGTGAAAAATAGCATGCTTCAGTCTGTATTTAGATAATATCAGTTGTTTCTCTGGAGAGGGAAATATGCTTCCTCATTAGTCCTGGGATTGTCTTGGATCATTATATTGCTTAAAATAACTAAGTCATTTACAGTTCTTTTTTGTACAACATTGCTGTCACTATGTACAACAGTACAGTCTAGTAACAGGTTCTGTTCACTTCATTTTGCAGCAGTTCAGGTAAGTCTTTCTAGGGTTTTCTGAAATCACCCTGCTCATCATTTCTTTAGCACCATAATATTATATTACAATCATATGCCACAGTTTGTTTAGCCATTTAACTCTGCCCCTTCTATTGGTGTTACAATAAACTTTGTGATTCAGAAGAAGGTTTGAATGCACAAATTCATTCCAAGCCAATGCCTCCCTATACCCTGACATTTTGGGGTTCCCAGCAACCTTAATCCTCATCAAAAGGAGACTGCAAAAGTCAAGGATTATATTTAAATTACAAGCCTGAGTGACTGGGAAGATAGTGGTGCCCTTGACAGTAATAAGAAAGTAAGGAAGAGTGGAGGGTTTTTTTTGAGGGGGACAGATAAGTTCAGTTTTGTACATGTTGAGTTTAAGATATCTATGGGAATCCCAGTTTGAGGTGTCTAATAGGCAGTTGGAGATGTGAGATTGGGGTCAGCAGAGAGGTTAAGGCTGGAAGTAGATTTGAGAACCATCAATATACAGATAATAACTGAATTTGTAGGAACCAATAAGATCAACCAAGTGAAACAGAATAAAGAGAGAAGAAAAGACCAAGAGAGAACCCTGTGGGTCACCCATAGTTGGTAAATGTGACCTGGAGGTCAGCAAAAGAGACTGAGAAGGAGCTGTCTTATAGGTAGGAGGATAACCAGGAGAGAGCAAAGTCCTTAAAACCTAGAGTCTCAAGAAGAGGATGAGGACAGTGTCAAAGGTTGCATGCAGAGAGGTCAAGGAAGAAGGCTGACAAAAGGCCAATAGATCTGGCAGTTAAGAGATCATTAGTGACTTTGGAGAGAGCAATTTCAGTTGAATGATGAGGTCAGAAGCCAGACTGTGGAGAGTTAAGAAGAGAGTGAGAAGGGAGAAAGTGTTGTAGATGGCCCTCTCCAGTGTAGCCACAAGATATAAGAGAGATATGGGATGACATTTAGCTCCTGCTTAGGTATGAGTGTGACAGGAGGGAAGGTCAAGGGCTGGAACTCCAGAAGCTGTGCTTACTTCAGATCATATTAGGTCACATGCTCAGTCTGGTGTCAATCTCTCAGCTCTGTCACCTTAAGAGAAGATGTAGTGTTTGTCCATACTAAATATGGGCACTGTTGAAAGGTCTGACAGCAAAAGTCAGTTTGGAAAGAAGTTCAGAAGGAAGGCTCACCCCCATCAGACAATTAGGTGGCACAATGGATAGAGTGCTGGGCCTAGAGTCAGGAAGACTCATCTTCCTGAGTTCATATCTGGCCTCAGACACTCACAAGATGTGTGACCTGGGCAAGTCACTTAACCTTGTTTGTCTCAGTTTCTTCATCGATAAAATGAGCTGAAAAAGCAGATGGCAAACTACTCTAGTAACTTTGCCAAGAAAACCCTACATGGAGTCACAAAAAGTCAGACATGACTGGAAAAGTGTCTGAACAACAAAAACAGCAATTCAGGCAGCTAGGTGGCTCAGTGGATAGAGCACTGGGATGAGAATAGATATAGCAGAGGGGGTAATCTTTTGGAGAAGACTGGATAGAATGGAATTACTTGTGCATGTTTGCTTTGGCAAAGGAAGTGTGACATGGGGTGAAGGAGATGATAGGCAGAAAGGCATCAATGATGCTTGATGAGAAGGAAGGAAGAAGAAAACCATATCTCATGCTCAAAAATTATCATGCCTTTCTCCCCCTAATCAATGTAATCTTACCCTCATTCTAGCTATATTGAAAGAAAATCAGCATAATAAACCAATTCATATTAATTCACTAATAGCTGATAGTTTACTAGGCTAACATTCCTGTGGAGGAACTATTTCAAAATAGATCATTTTAAAAGAGTAGAGGGTAATACCTTAACTAAATAAATTAATAAGTGGATAAAATTAATAGTAGAATTTAAAAGTCTGACAGGGCATATATTTTTGAACAGGGCCTTCTTCAGGACTTTTCAAATCACCTAGATTCAAACTAAAAAGCCCATCAACTAGGGGATGCCTACTGAACAAGAGTGGTATACAAATGTAATGAAATGTTAACATACAACAAAAAGAATGAATATGAAGAATTCAGAAATTTACATGAACTGATGAAGGCTGAAGTAAGCAAAGTCAAGAGAACAATGAATATAATAATGTAAATGAAAAGGACACTAAAATAAAACTGAATGCAGACATTGTATTAACCCATCTTGGACCCTGACAAAAGATAAGGAAGTACCTTCCTATTTTTAGTAGGGAGATGAAAAGCAGGGAGAAGAAATTCAGTAGTAACTATGTTGTAAAAACAAAACATATCAATTTTTTTCTTTAATAATATCACATAAATTTAGGAAGTAGGGGAGAATGAACTATATAGAATTTAAGAAGATAATAAATAGAAAAACAATTGTATTTTACTTTTCTTTGTATGTTTTTGCATGTGTGTAGAGGTTAGAGGAAGAAAGGGAGGGCAGAAGAAAGGAATTTTTATTTACATATATATCTCCCTGACTCATATGGTACTGAGAAAAATTATTACTTCTCCCCCATATTAATAATCAATAACTGAATTAGGACCAGGATTTTTTCAGAAGCCTTCAGTCTCTGAAGGACTTTGCTGATAATGAGATTGAATTAACTTTCTCCTCAATCTTGTTCAGATCCCACCCAACCTTACATGGAATTTAATCTACAGTGAAGAAGCTCATAGTGTTCTACACAGGTATAAGGATAAATTCTTTTATTAGATGGCCCAAGGCTGGGCAATTTAGAAGCAAATGACACCAAAGTTACATTCCCCCGGTCCCTCGTTAGAATAGGTTCACCTCTCATTGTAATACTCAGAATTGATTGCGACACTCAGGAATATCCACTCTTCCAAGGGCATATAAACCGTGAACCACCACCATGAGTCATGTTTGGCATTCAAGGGTATCACCCATTTTATTAGTAATTTTCTAGCATATTGATAAAAAATTACTAATTATCTCAAACTTTTTAAATGTCACAGTACTTGACTTAAGTTCAGATTTGAAAATGATATTGGCATTGAGAAGTTTGGGTAAATCAGGGAAGTGACATAAAATCTTCTTGTTGCTCTATACAAAGTCCTAAGTCAAACTTAATTCTTCATTTCTCTCCTTCCCTTTTTTTTTTTCTATTTTCTGTTCCTGATCTTGGGCCATACTTAAACTTTATTGAACTCTTTGAAGAAAGATAACAAATTAATCTAATAAGTATAGTAAATGAGATATTACTGGATTTAAAGTATAAAATTCTAGAGAAGGAAAATATCTTTCAAAATAAGCATGAGTTCTTAAAAACACTGTCAAAATAGAAATAAAATCTCAATTAAGCACAACATTAAAACAGAATATTTTAAGATAAATGACAATTTCAAAAATATAATAAGAATATTTTTTTCCACAAAAGCAACTTCCATGGCACTAAATAATCAACCTTAGCTTCCATCACTTCTATATAAAACACAAATAGTCAACTCAATTCAACATGAAATTATGAGAGACTAAGCAATTTTGAGAGATGAGAGGCAGTTTAGTAGATAGAGGACCAGTCTCGGAATCAGGTAGACCAGAGTTCCAAAGTCCTCCCTCTGCCAGTTATTTAGTTGTATGACCACAGACAGTTCATTTAACCTCTTAATACTCTAAGCAATATGAAGACTGAATTACAAAAAATTGCCACTGCATTTTCTGCATCTACAGAAGGAGTATCCATAAAGGGAGTTCTCTATACTAATGAAATCACAAATCTAGACCAAAAAATGTAATGTTCACAGCACTCACCTAGGTTGGGGATAATGGGGTGGTGGGACTTGGATCCCAAAAGGCAAAGAACATGTCTCTGAAAGCACCCCTAATCTCAACAGGCCCCTGTGAGAAAATTCTCTCCTTGTTAAAGACACATACAGAGTTGACCCTATCATTCCTCAGATAAAGGCTATCAGTATAGAAACAGGACTCTGTCTCTGGTGCCTGGAATAGAACTATCTTGTCCCTTCAACAAAGCTATCTCTATTGACTCCCTGAGATTTTCCATACATTCCAGCAGCCCAGCACCTGGATCTCTTAAGTATATTTTTGCTAACCTCTTCCTAATTCCTCCCCAATAACCTACTTAGCATATTTGGTATTCCTTTCCCTGTTTCTTTTCCATATAAGCATTAGTATCATCCCCATTAAGTTGCAAGTTCCCTAAGGAACTTCCCCCACCTCACTGATGTCATAATAAACTTTGCCACTTGACTGGAAGGCAGTTTTAGTGTGTGAATTCATTCCAGGAGACAACACCCTGTACCCTGACATTTTGGGGGTCCCAGTAAGCCTAAACCATATCAACACTCCTAAACCATGTAAGGGATACAAAAGCGAAAAAAGAGAAATGCCCTCAAACAGCTTACATTCTATTGCAAATTTTTCATCACCAAAACATTATACCTTCTTTTCCTCTTTTTTTATTCTTTGTAAGAGAGGGATCCCTAGGAAGCAGAGAGATATATTTTGAAATGAAAGAGATGTAAAAATAAAATGTATCAAGAAACAATTTTTTTAGAGTTTGTTAAATTGAATCCTCACTTAATAGAGCATATCTTTCTCTAAGCATTCTAGTTAAACAAGTTAAAAGACAAAAGTAATACATACCTCACAAGAATTTGAAGATGAAGACTTTTTCATTTTTCCCTCAATTACAGTTTCTACAAAAAAAAGAAGACAACAAAAATTATTACTTAAAAATTTAAATAAGAGAAATAAACTAGTAAAATATTATTTCATGTATCTTTTTGCATAAACTTTTTATTTAATTCAAAATTTAAATAACTGGTAAAGTAGAAGACCAATACATTTTATGGAATCAGAAGCTTGAAACTCAAGAAATTTTCATTCTACAATAATGTCATGTTTTAGTACAGCAGCAACCTATTGGCAAAATATTTATTTAAAAATTGAGTGCTAAGTTCAAATAACCATGGGGATTTCTAATCAAAGGTAAAATTCCAGAGATTTAAGAAGGACAAAGAAGTCCAGGAGATGGTACTCCCATTTCTAGAATACCTAGCATTGCACAGACTAGTCCATAAGCTTAATATTTCCTTTCTTCAGCAACAATTTTCAACTCTGCTTGGGATTACTCCTTTTGACAACACAAAAACAATAAAAAGGGGCGGGGGAGATTTCAATAAAAAATGAGGAAGAATTTGCTGTATAAAAAATAGCTCCTAGCCAATTCCATTGAAATAAATTTCATGAAATGAGAAACATCAATATTCAAAATTGTCAGTTTACAGGTAATACCTATAGCTAAAAATTAAAACATTAAAGTTTGAAGTGCTGGGGTTTTTTTCACTGCATATAGTTAGCCTGTGAAAATATGGATGAACTATTAGTAATTTCTTCAGGAAATGTAATCACAGTGACCTAAATAAGAATTTGGACCCTTTTCTTACTAATGGTTTCTCCTAAAACCTGTTCCTCATTCTGATTTTCCTATTTGAATGAGTGATATTACTACCAATTGTACCAAGTAGCCAGGCTCAAAACATCTGCAGTTAAGTGGTTTATTAAAATGTATTATTATCAAAACACATTTGCAACAAATGTCAATAAACAAATAACTAAACCAAACATAAGTTTCCAATTAAAACACATAAAATTTAGAGAAAGGAAAAAAAATGTATAACAGTAATTTAAATGGGAAGAGCTTTCCCATCCATTAATAGGCCTGTGTGATCTGCCTGGGTCACTTGGAAGTCTGAGTCATATGAGCCTGTGGTGGGAGGCGCTTGCTGAATGGGTGGAGCAAGAAATGAGTCAGAGCTGGGAAAGAGAGCAGGCAGCAACTAGTGTGACTGGGAGAACTTGTTTAGGATTTTGTTTAAAGGAGCCTGATCGTGATTTGTTTAAAAGAGCAGATTTGTGGGAAGCCAAACAGAGGAAAGACTTGGGAATGGTGCTGCCCCCTGCAATGTTATTGTGTATAGATTTCTCTGTTGCTATGATGGATTTGGTTTTCTGCTGTTGGGATTTGGCTTTCTGGTGTTTGAATTAATGTTTTGCTTCTGTCTTCCATGTGGAGAGTCCATTATATTTTGCAATTCAGAACCGTGCTGGCATATTCATAGGTGCCGCCATAGGTGCTATGAATATTACACTGGTGCTACAATATGTTTTAAGAAAATAAAAATCAAACCAAAGAAATAATTCCTCCAATCAGTCTGTGTATTTATAAAGCTATTACCTCTGACATTGTTTTTTAATTTGTCATTTTTATATAGATGTAACTAATTATGTATTCTTGTTTTTATGATGCTATTGATCTTGCCATGTGCATCACTTTATTCAGGTATTTCCATATTTCCTTCTAGTATTCATATTTATCAATTTTATGTTGCCATAATGAATTTGAGATGGGGAATGGGACTTCAGCTGTGATTTCACTGATATTTGTATAAGGACCCCACCCAGAAAAGTTCCCCATACCAAATGAAGATCAGCTTCTGATCTTTAACTTATAGTCTTAGAGAGTGACTGAGTCACTGAAAGTTTAGATGACTCATCAAAGGTCACACAACAAGTATGTTTCAAAATCAGTATTTAAACCCACACCAGCCCTCTTCTCACTAAGCCATACTGGCTCTCAACCACAGTAGTACGGTGTTACAGGAATGTATCATATTCAGCCACTCTCTAATTAGTAAATAATTCAGGCTTATACCTCATACTCAAACTCTACTAAAAACTTGATTTAGGGATCTACTAAAAACTTGATTTAGGGATTGATAAGCTATATAATTTTTGCATTTCAAAATATCATAAATTTTTGTATTTCCTAAATGTATTTGAGAAAAACATATCCTTTGTTTTTCCAAATATCTGGCTTAATACTCAACTAGATTTTTTTCTTATTTTTAACTGGATTTTTCATTTGCTAGTAACATTAAAATTTTCAATAATTATTCATTATTTATTTATTTTCTTTTCCAAGACTGTCAGCTTTTCCTTTACAAATATTATTAAAGAATTACTAGATGCATAATTCAAGAATCTAAGGCTTCTTAATTTTCTATATTTCCTTCACCTTCACTATATACAATCAAATAAGCAAGTACATAAACAAATTTAAAATTTATATACTATTTTCTTTTAACATTGTGGAGATAACAATGGAGCAGACAGGTCATCTAATCTCTTGTTCTCACCATGTGACCAATCCAATTTCTTTTTTGCTCAAAGATTTCTTTGATGATGCTCACATCATATCACCACTCTCCTTTGGGTGATTCTTAATCCCAACTCTTCAGAGACCACAGTGTTCCACAATCAGAATATAAATACCATTACCACAGAAATGTTAGTATTAAAAAAGATAAGTCCTTGATTCCGAAAGAAGCTTGGAATCATTAAAAGAATTCTAAACTTTCACAAAGGCAATCCAACTAATTTTCCTCATCTTCAATTCTACTCTTAACTTACAAAAACAAACAACACATACAAATTCTACAGGTTATCCACCCATATCATATTCAATCATATTTCAAGACCTTTGATCCCTTAGGGTAGAATCTGTGTTATCCTGATTATGTTTCCACAATACTTGAATTGGTTCTTTCTGGCTGCTTGTAGTATTTTCTCCTTGACCGAGAAACTCTAGAATTTGGCTACAATGTTTCTAGGAGTTTTCCTTTTGGGATCTCTTTCAGGAGGCAATTGGCAGATTCTTTCCATTTCTATTTTACCCTCTGATTCTGGAATATCAGGGCAGTTTTTCTTGATAATTTCTTTAAAGATGATGTCTAGGGTCTTTTTTTTTTTTATCATGGTTTTCAAGTAGACCAATAATTTTAAAATTATCTCTCCTGGATCTATTTTCCAGATCAGTTGTTTTTCCAATAAGATATTTTACATTGTCTTCTATTTTTTCATCCTTGTGATTTTGTTTTATAATTTCTTAATTTCTCATAAAGTCATTGGCTTCCATTTTGCTGCATTCTGATTTTTAAGGAATTATTAATTCTTCAATGAACTTTTGGACCTCCTTTTCCATTTGCCCAATTCTGGTTTTTAAGGTATTTTTCTCCTCATTGGCTTTTTGGACTTCTTTTGCCATTTCAGTTGTCTATTTTTTAAAAGGTGTTATTTTCTTCAGCATTTTTGGAGGTCTCCTTTAGCAAGTTGCTGGCTCATTTTTCATGGTTTTCTTGCATCGCATTTCTCTTCTCAATTTTTCCTCTACTTCTCTTACTTGATTTTCAAATTCCTGGCCTGAGATGATTTATATTTTTCTTGGAATTTTTGGATGTAGGAGCCTTTACCTTGCTGTCTTCCTCCAATTGAATGCTTTGATTGTCTTCATCGTAAAAAAATACCTTTTCACCACGAAAGTCACCTTCTATAGTCTTATTTTTTTCCTTTTTTGGTCAAGGGAATTTTCCCAGTCAAGACTTTTGAACTCTTTGTTAAGTGGATGGTGTACTGACCCAAGAGTCAGGAGTTTGTGCAGATGTTTTCAGAAATATCTCTAGGGACCTGTAAATTCTCAGTTCCTCCAAAGTGGTATGATCAAAGGAGAAGCATCTACTCTCCTGCCCTGTGCTCTGTTCTGTGAGCAAACACAAGCACTCTTTTCTGCCCTGGAACTGAGAGTAGGATTTCCTCTCCACAGCCACCACCCATGCCAACACTCCTCCTCATTCCAGGACTGCCACCCAGGACTGTGACCCAGATCAGCCCCTTGATTACTCCACCTCCAGTAGGCTGAGAGCTCCAGAAGCAGCCACCACTGCCGCAGCCACTGCCATCATCCTGGGGCTGAGGCTGGGACCAGACCACGTTCCTCTCTCACTGAAGTGAGAGAGCTTTCCCACCAATCTTTGAAGCTGTCTTTGGCATTTATGGGTTAAAAAGTCTGAAAACCACTACAGATGCCAGTGATTCAGCACCCTGAAGTCTGCTCCAGTCCCATCCTGCCAGCTCTGCCCACACTGGAGCTTGGAGCAGAGCACAGCCCAGTGCAATAGACCCTTTCTGTCAGCCTTCCAAATTGTCTTGGGCTGGAAATCTGTTTCAGTTGCTCAGTTTGTGGCTTCCGCTACTCTAAAATTTGTTTAGAGTCATTTTTTATAGGTGTTCTGAGGGGTTTGGGGGAGAGCTCCGATAGGTCTCTGCTTCTACTCTGCCATCTTGGCTCCACTCCCTAAGATTTGTTTGTTAAGTCCTTGCAAAATATAAGAACATCATAGTAAAGGGTGGGATAAGTAAGCCTATAGATAGGAAATAGTTTCCAGAGAGAAAGCATAACTTCATTAAGAAGAGGTCTTGCCAAGGTAACTTCTTTTCTTTTATGTAAGGAGTTACAAAATTGGTAGATATAAGCATACTATAGAATTTACTTAGATGTTTAGCAAAAGTACAGTCTCTCATGCTGCTCTTTTAGAAAAACAGAAGTTTGAGCTAGACAGATTCAGAATTGATAAACTTCCAGACCCAAAGAGTAGCTGTTAATCATTCAATGGCAGCTTAGGTCTCCAGTAGAGTCCCCCAGGGATCTGTCCTCAGTCAGATAGATCACTTGGATAAAGCAATTGATGGTATACCTGTCAAATGTGCCTCTCATGTAAGACTAGGAAGTAACTTGTCAACTGACTGAATCAAGATCCCAAAAAGCAGTTTAAAACCTGGGGCCATATTTTTTAAAATGAAAGTAACTAGGGATAAAGTTCTGAAGAAAAAACAAACAAACAAGTAGAATTTATTGTATACTTTTAAAAAGCAAGCAGTATAAAATAATAGTAGACTTAATAGCTTCAAATAGTATCTTCTATGTTCTTCAGTGCAAAGAAATGCTCATTTTTAATATTTAAAATTAAAGCATTTAATTGTTAAAATTAAGTAAATAAGGATAAGTTTAAAGTATTTTAAATTCAAGGAATATCCTTCAGAAATATAAGATAGGAAAAGCATGACTAGATAGTATTTCATTTGAAGATCAAAATGAGTCTATAAGTTGACAGAGTAGCCATAAATTTCAAATATTCTATTAGACTACATTAAAAGAAGCATAAAATCCAGGAACAGAGAGGTGGTTGTCTCATATGTCTGATCATATCATCCTCCAATTCAATAAACTCCAGGGCCACCATAACTTCCAGGATTAAACATAAAGCTCTTGCCTTGCCTCCTCCTACCTTTCTGAGTCTTCTTATACCATACTAACCTCAATATACCCTGCCATCCAGTGGCAATAGCTTCACTGCTGTCCTCACATAAGACATTGCATTTCCGAACTCCAGCGTTTTCATTGGTTATCTCCTACGTCTGGAAATCCCTCTCTTCTCATCTCTATCTCCTGACTTCATTCAAGTCCCAGATATGTTACTTTCAGGCTTTCCTGTTTTCCCTTAATGCTAATGCCTTCCCTCTGTCGATTATCTCTAATCCTGCATATATCCTGTTTGTACATAACTGTCTATATGTTGTCTTCCTCATTAGACTGTGAACTCTTTAAGAACAAGAATTGTTTTTTCTTATTTTCATATATTCCCCTCATTCTCCTCCAGCATTTAGCTACCACATGGGGGTACTTAATAATTGCTTGATTGACTAAACCACATCCAGAGTACAATATCTTCAGTTCTAACTGCCACGCTTGAAGGAAAGCATTGGTAAAAGAAGAATACTAATGAGCCAGAGGGCTTCCATAAAAGAGAAGTCAGGATGGTGAAGATCTTGACAAGACTCAGTCTGTCAACAGTATTAAGGCTTAGGTTCCAGGCACTATGGTGAGCACCAGGAATACAAAGAAAGGAAAAAAATAACAATTGTCCCTGTCTTCAAGCATCAAAGAAATTGGTAATATTTAGCATGGAGAAAAGAAGACTTATGAGAAGAGATTTCAAATGGAAACATTAGATTTGTACTGCTAAACTCCAAAGGGCAGATCTAGGAATATGGGTTGAAGCTATTTAGGTTTGACATAAAGCAAAACTTCCTAACAGACAAAACTAACCCAAAGTGGGATGTGATACTTCAGGAGGTATTATGTTTTCCTGTCCTGAAACTTTTAAAGTAAAGGCTGTATAATCACTTACCAAGGAGGCTGTAGAACAGATTCTTAGTCAGGTATGAGTTGTATAAAAGATAGCAATAAAAATTTATTTTAAAAATTAAAATCAGATAAAAATAGGATCGGATATATTACTTCATATATGTTCATTCTGAATCCACAAGTGAAATGGAAGTTCTTTGAGGAAAAGATTCTACCCTAGACTAGTTTCGTATACCTCATACCATCTTGCACGTTGACCAGGAGTACCCTCAGAACATACTGAGGTAAATAAGCCAGCAAGCATGCTGGAGAAATTAATTGTTAACTTCATTTATCAATTTCTTTTATTTTTAATATCTATATATCACCTTAATACCTCACTAATTTGCATATTTTCATTTTGATGGAGTCCTAATAGAGCTGCCCCCAGCCCCAATAGTCTAATTTCATTACAGGCCCACTGTACCTACCTAGTCTCCCCCTTCACCCCTCACTCCCAACTCCTGACAATGTCCTAACTTCTTTGGACATACCTCACTGCTCACTAGAACAACAGGTGTGTCCCTGAAACTCATAGTGCTCACAGAAACAGCAGACAAGGGAACCCAGCCATTGTCTCTACCTAGCTACTGCCCCCAAAACCATTCACACATATTTGGACAGGTGTGTTCTTCTATTCAAACACAATCATATCATCCATCTAGCCCAAGCCAGGATCACAATACCTAACTACCTATCTTGGCCAGACAGGACCACAATAGCTAAGCAATTAGAGGGCAGCATGGCCAGAATGTTTAACCACCAAAACATAGATGGGACCCCTTCTCCATTACCTAATCCCGTACTGAACTCCTCCTGCTTCTTTAATATTAATTACAGTCCTATATTCTATGTAAATTTCTGTTATGTAATTGCATCTTTACCCTATAAAAATCCATCTTGTTTCTCTGAAGTTGCTGCTTCCTCTTGGAACTTGGCCCACTTCATGAGAGGCATCAATCTTAATAAATGCCTATACTTGGATTAGAGGTGGTCTGACTGAATTCTTTGAGATGGTTCCACCACAGTACATCATGAAACCTCAACAGTTTTTGGCATCCCTGAGTTTAAACCTCAACAATTTGATGAAGAATACACATAGTACATAGACAGCACCAAGAAAGTAAAATAGAAGGAAGAAATACAGAAAGGCCCTCCCCACCACCTCCTCCAAACAGAACTAAAAGATACACCAGGCCAAATTCTAATCAGGAAATCTAAGAAAAAAGCTACAGTGAGTCATTTTTTTCCAGCCCAGGTTAGCATAAAGAGACAGACAGAAGTCTGTTGACACTGGGAATAGGATTTGACCAGAATAAGCCAAGCAGAGCATTCTTGTGCCCAGAGAATGAGAGTCTGTACATTATAGGCAAGGCAAGGTCCTAGACCCTGAATGAGAGACCCACACCTTGTGCAAGCAGGAATAAGGACCAACTAGCAGTTTTGTCACCCACTACCCAGTTCTGGATCACAGATCCAAGATGGCCTGCACCCATGGGTGGTATTCTGGATGTGAGAAGTAGTCATGGGTCTTGGCCTCTGGACCTAGCAAGAAGAAAGGTTAGAAACAAGCAGTAGCAGTATGGCATAAACCTCAGGAACAGAGTAGAATCTCATTTCTAGCACATAATCTAGAGACTACAGAGAAATAACTCTGCCCAAAAGGAAGCCTGTAGTTCTGTCACCTTGTGGAGTGTATTTTCTTTTGTTCAGGGCCAATAGGAAATGTGATTTGCTTGACTATACGCTTTTATAACAGGGGCTTACTTTTCTTTCGTTCTCATGGAGAGGGGAATAAGGTGGGAGGGACAGAAGTTGGGTTTTGGCTGACTGAAAAAAATAAAATTAGATTTAAAAAAAAGGATAGTAAACAAATCGAAAGGCACCTGTATTTCAAACTCTTTGGTAGACTTCAAAACATCCCGATTGCTCATAGAAGAGATACTAGAAGGGTAACAATATTATTGCCCTTTCTTCAAGACAGCCAACGTACATAAATATTTCCAGGTGAAAGAAACGAAGGGATGAGATAGAAGGGGAATCCCAGGAAATGAAGCCAGGGGTGGGGGTGGGGGGGACTTTTTCCTAAAGTACAGTTTATTTCTATTCGTTTTCTATAGGAAAACAAAGTGTCACTTCTTTCTCGCATACAGTCAGGAGGCCCCGAGCCAGGCAAACAAAAGGGGAAGCGCCGAGCCAGAGGTAAAACCCGGAGCGCCGGGCTCCGGCCGGGGCTGCTGCGGACGAGTCCGCGAGCCAGCCCAGGCTCCCGGGAGATCCCAGAGGGAGGCGCGGCGGCGGAGGGGCCAGGGACGGAATGACAGGCCGCTGGGTGACAGTGTCTCCCGCCAGCCCGCCCCGCTGCCGCCGAGTGCCGCTCCCGGCTCCTCGCAGCCCCCCACCGCGCCGGGTGACAGCTCGTGCAGACCCGGCTGGAGGCTCGCGGGGGCGCAGGCGGCCCGGGCTTCCTTCTGAGGAGCCCGGCTCGGTCCCGGCGGTCCCGCCATTCCCTCTCTCCCTCTCTCCCTCTCTCTCTCTCTCTCTCTCTCTCTCTCTCTCTCTCTCTCTCTCTCGCGTAAAACAACCGTCCCACCCCCTTTGGAATGTTTCTCACCCGGTAAGGGCCGCCGGCCCCCGGATCGCGCGGACCTCGCCTTCCTCTCCATCTCCTCCCGTGTGGCTGGGGCGGGCGGCGGCAGGGACGGCAGCACCACGGAAAGCGCAGAAGGATCGGTTGGGCCGGGGCGGGGGGAGGGGGCTGGGCAAGGGGAGGGAGAGGGAAGGACGGGAAGAGCGGGCGGGTGCGTCTGCGCAGCAGCCTGAGGCCGCTCCTGGACCGGAAATAGAACGCTTCTCTCCCTGCCCCCTCTCGTCCTCCCTCTCCAGTGCCCAACGCTGCCCTCGCAGGCCCGCCCCGACTGGGCGTTTCCGCGTCTTTCTCTGGCGCGGGGGCGCCCGCCTCCTGAGCTGCCTGTGCTTCTCGCTTTCCCCTCCACTGTGGATTTGGTAAATGTGGCTGCTTCTCAGAAAGAGGAAAAGATATCAGGAGCCAGGGTGGAAAGCTTAGGGGGAGAGGGGAGAAAGAAGTCCGCGGCGGAATCGGGGTGAGGGTGGGGGTAACTTGTGGATCTCCCGGAAGGGAAGGGTGGGAGATGCAGATAGGTACACACCCCCCACACGCCCCCTTCGATTGTCATCTATAGGCAGCTCCCCAAATTAGTGAAAGCAGAGCTTGTTTAGAACAGTCAACTCCGCACCTAACTTATCTCCATCTGCAGTTAACATAACCCCTCACCCATGCTCGTCTTCTTGAAATTCGTTATGCTTCCAGTATTTCTGTTCAGGGAAGGAAGGGCCTGAGTTCACCCTGTTGAGATCATTACGGAGTTTCTTCATCTTCAATACACGTGCTGTTAGACTATTGGAATGTGAAGCAGACTCTCTCCTTGGGCTTGGGCTTCCATAGCTAGATAACAGGCACTATCAAAGTTGTAGAAAGGATGTAGTCGTCCCAAACAGTGACCTTGTCGATTTAATCTTCGAGTTGATCTGGGTCTCTGGTCCAACCTTTTACACATTTATTTACATATTGAAGAAAATAGGACTCGGAAACTTAAATAGCACTCACCCTTGAACATACTTTGCCGGGCCCCTGCAGACAGCAGGAGACAGGAGGAATTTAAGCCTCTTTGCTGGATCTTGTTCCTTGTGTGTCTTTGCACAGTGTTACTCTGTATCAGTAATCAACGAGCACTTAAGGACTGAGAATACAAAACAAAGACAATCTTTACTTTAACTGCTTCATAGATCAAGCATTTTCTGAAGCTTTCAAACCAAGTTATTCCAACAGCAAGAATTCTTGAAGTCTACCCTGCAGGTGGTGGAAGCACTACGCCCACCTCGTGTTGGCTAGAGACACTTGTTCTAGTTCCAAGTGGGGGTTGTTTCATTGTTTGTAATTTTATCACTAGTACCTAGCACAGGGCCTGACACACAGCTTAAGAAATGCTTTTTGATTCATTGATTATATCCAAGTTTAATGGAGTTACAGACAAGGGACTTTATGTTCCAATTTCTGCTAACCTCACAGCACCTTGCCTGATGACCAGGAATCCATAGGTTTTCTCATCTACCATTCCAGGAAGGGACCTAGGACCAGTTTGGGTCAAAGAGGATCTCATAGCGAGAGACCTTTCTCCCTACATACCCCGTACCCCTCTCCATGGTCCCTTAAGGCAGCCCTCAGCAGCCACCTAAGCATGGTCATTCAGGTTACCTGGACTTGTTTCCCACAATCTCTACTTTTAACAATAATAATAATGACACTTTAAGGCTTACAAGGCACTTTACATATATCATTTGATGTTTCCAGTATTTCTGTTCAAGAAAGGAAGGGCCTGAGTTCACCTGGTTGAGATCATTTCGGAGTTTCTTCATCTGCAATACACGTGCTGTTAAACTACTGGAATGTGAAGCAGACTCTCTCCTTGGGCTTGGGCAACAACCCAGGGAGGTAAGTGGTACTGTTATTGTCCCCATTTTGTGATAACTGACATTTGTGTGGTAGTACTTTTGGCTCCAGAAAATGCTTTACATATATTACTGTATTCAAAATGTCACAGTAATCCTGTATGGTGATGCTACAGGCATTATTATCCCCATTTAACAGATGAGGAAACTGAGAATAAGCAAGATTAAGGGATTCACAAAAGCAAGTTATCTGAGGTAAAATTTGAATCAAGTTCCTCCACACTTCAAGTACAGTACATTATTTACCGCACTATTTTGCCTTCAAAACATCTAGCACAGAGAATAAGGAATGGGAAGGAGTACCCATTAGTGCAGATCACAACACATCCAGGCCTTCTCAATCTGTAATTTTTGTTGATGTCCTCTCATAAATTCTTCAGTGAAATCCACCCAATGCACTTCAGGCTTTCTAGGTGTTTAACAGTAGAATCCAAGCTATTATTTATTCTCCTATTCCTGTATGAGTGACTTATTTTCCTTTTGCAAACATACATTTCCTAAGTGATGCTTTTTTTATACCATTTTTGTATGCAGGTTGTCTCACATCTTACCATGAGTCTCTGTTGCACTTTGGATTATCCACAATTTTTCTTCTTAAGCCACAACTGTATAGTCTAGCTGGACAATATTGGGGTCTAACAATGAATATATATGTTAGTAGCTGGGGCTCAATGAAAGTACTGCCCAGTTTCCCAAATACAGTCAAGCCCATTCACTTTCTCCTATTCAGTCTTAAAGTTAGTCCATTGCCTATTTAAAGTATCTGTGGAAAATATGGGTACTGTGTTTATGGAATAATGTCATAATAGCAATAATAAGCATTCTTCATGAATTGTTAAATCCATCTCTTTTTAATGGTTATGAAACTCATTGAGGAAGTCCTAGCCTGGAACTTCATGCAATAATAATTTTTTTTAAAGTATAATTGATTTGGGGACAATATTGTGTAGTGGAATGAGCACTGGATTTGGAGTCAGAGGGCCTGAGTTTGAATCTCACTCTGATGCTTCCTAGCCATATGATCCATGAGTAAGCCAACTTCTCTAAGCTTCAGTTTCTTTTATCTGTAATGAAATATTACCTATTAACACCCCCAGCCTCACAAAATTATGAAGTACTTGACAGTTCTTAAAGTCCTAGAACATGTCAGTTGTTTTTACTCAGCTATTGTTTTTGCTTTGTTACAAAGAAAGCAAGGTAGGTGTGGTGGATAGGGAGAGGTATATATTCAGATATAACTGATGTAAAAACAAGATATCAGCAAAACTTTTAAAGCATTGTATAAATGACAGCTACTATGTTATTATTATTACTTTGTGATCTTGAGAAAAATCACTTAACTTCTCTGGCCCTTAGTTTCCTAATCTGTAAAAGAGCAGTTGTAGTAGAGCATCTTTGAGTCTCTTCTGATATTCTATGAACTTAAATCATGTCTTAAATCATGTCTTTTAGACATAATGAACATATGCAATAGAATGTCTTTCTAGATTAATTGAGGCATACATTTCTTTCATTTTTAAATGAGAAAATATGCAAAAAAAACCAGGACCAATCAGCTGTAAAAAGTGCCACTTGAAGAGAAATTCTAAGAAATTCAGAAAAATACATTTGAATTGGAATCTGTATCATTTTAAAACGTGATGCTTTTACATTTAGTGCTAAGATGTAACAATGTGAGTGAGATTTCATAATGGAAAAATATCCATATTCTAGATTTCTTATAAATTTCCTTTTTAAAAATTTCATTAGGTACTATGGTAGGATCCTGCTGTCTTGAGTCACCAACAGGGTATCAGAGTAGCTTAATTAATTACTAATAAAGAGATGGGAAAATTACTGGGAGAAAACAAGTAGCATTGATTGAGTTTACCATTTTAAGGATAAGAAAGTACTTGCAAGAAACTTGAGCTTAAGAAGTTAATCAAATGTATTTCAATCAAACTTATATGTTTCTTAGATTTATATGAGCCAGAGGAACCAATTAAAGCACCATAAATAAATTCTAGTGAGTGGTCTTGTGGGGCTTTTACTGAAAACTGTAACTTTTACATTTAAAATCTTTTTTTGCCTCAATGTGCTCTATGTAGCTTATCTGTTGATTACTATTATTTTATATGCTCCATGCTTTAATTTAAAAATTTAAATTTAAATAAAAAATAAAATTTAAATTTAAAAAGAAAAAAAAGATTTTGAAGTTAGTGATTTTATTTCCTTTCAATCTCTTGAGCAAATAATTCATTTAAAAAGATCAATTTCCCCGTTTATAAAACATCTGAAAGGGTTTTTGAGATACTCTGGCAAAAGCAAATGTGTTAAAAAAAAAAATGAAAAGTGAATAGTTACATTAATAATATAGTTGAAAAAATGAAGTTCTATCTTTTATGCATTCCACATCTCACATTTTATAGCCCTGTTTCCGTATAAATAATTTGGAGATAGAAATTGATGAACTCAATTTTGAATTGGGGAAATAGACCAAGCTTCTTATCATTATTTTAGTAAATAGAAGAATTGTTTTATTGTTGTATACTGATATAGTTAAAATTCATAGGTTTCCTTAAATTTTATATGTAGTCAAGACTAAGAGTTATTATTTTAATCATTTACAGCTATATTGGCTGGCTGAAATTTGTAACTCACTTTATGTTGTCAATTAACAGATTCCTTTGAGTAGTACTAAATGAAATTCGAAGGAAGTCTTTTCTGAATGGAAGTGAAATTATTTGAAGCATAACATGAATGTAAGTAAGTTTCTGTGTACTTTGGGCAATATTTTTTAACTTGTTAATCAGATTGACAGTAAAAATGAACATATGCAATAGACTGTCTTTCTAGATTAATTGAGCAAAGCCTGAATTTACACAGTACCAGATTGCTGCTGACCTTTTCTTCCTTATATAATTATTCACCCTTATCTTTAAAATCTTCTTTGCTATAAATGTCACAGACATTTAGAAAGTTCTTTATAATATCTAAATGATAGCATTTCCTTTAAATTCACCCTTTGTTTCATCATGAATAATAATGGAGAAAAAAACGGTTCACTATCTCTTCACTATATAGCTGTTCACTATATTCAAAGATATTTCCTTCCTCTTTATTAAGAAATACTAAGCACCTCCTTAGTCTTCCCTTCTGTAGTTCATTCTTCACATCTATTTTTATATAATAGTATTAGATATTGTTTCATCGAATTAGTGGAATAAGAGAAGTAGATAGTCAGGATAACTGCTGTTGCCCACTATATAATTGCATTCCTTATTGGAAGTATGAAAGTAGTTCTATTTTAACACCAAATTACTAGTTCTGTTTTGTTTTGTTTTTTAAATAACAGATCTTTTTTAATGGAGTTTAACATATTTCATGTTGAGCTGCTTAAGTTCTACATAATTCCTATTTCTGAGAGGACTATTTGAGAGAATAGTTAAATAGTAAGGTTCTTGACCACAGGCAGGGATCATAGATTCTAGTTCCAGCCCTAGTTATAGATTTTCCTTTCTTATGACTTGACTAAGTTACTTCTTTTTTTAATCTACTCCTTTTTTCTTAGAAATTTATATCGATGTCATAAAATTTTTGATAGCAACTGCCTAAAGAAAATTAGATAATACAGCTTTTTAAAATCTCATCACAAAAAACTATTTAAATACTCTGAACAAATTTTTTGCTTTTGCTTCACTTGCTTGAATCCCAACTGGCTATATCTAAAGAAGAATACAACAGTTCTTTTATCAACCATAGCAATACTTCCTTCCTGGGGCAGAAAATTGGAGAAATAAGTCCAAATTCAACAAACATTTATTAAGCACTTACTATGTGCTAGGCACAGGAGAATTGATACAGGAAATCAACAAACATCAATTAAGTGCCTACTTTGAGGAGGTTCTATACTAAGTACTGGAAAGGCTAAAAATAGTACTTGCTTTCAAGGACTTCATAGTCTACTCCTTCCAATACAGGTCAGACCTTTCTCTGCAACTACATAGGTAAGTTATATAGTTACCTAAAACACTAAAAGGTTTAATAGCTTACCCAGGGATGAGGAGAGAGAGAGAGAAACAGACAGATAGACATATGTGTGTATGTGTACTTACATATACACACACACATATACATATATATACATATGTGTGTGTGTGTGTGTGTATATATATATATATATATATATAAAAGCCATCATGTTTGGGAGAAGCAGAACTTGAACTCAGATCTTTCTGACTCCAGGTCAGCTCACTATCTTCTAGGTCAGGCAGCCTCTCAGAACCTGGGAATACAAAGACAAAAACAAGAGTCCCAGCCCTTAATGAGCTTATATTCCACAGGTTTAAAAAAAGAAATTCAATTATTTCTGCTAAAACTATGCTGCCATTTTTTGCTTATTCTGCCTGCAATTGTTGTATTAGGTAAGAATCTAGAAAGAGTTGGGGAGAAAAAAGATTAAGTGCTCCTAGTATTAATACCAATAGACAAATGATTCTTTGAACCTTGAAGGACTATCATAATCAGTCTTTTAAGAAATTAAGCTAGTTAGAACTATTTATGTCTCATTTCATGTTGATTTTAATTGTGTTGTCTCCATATTCACTTCTACATCTTGATGTGTTTGAGAGAAGCGGGAATGTTAAGTAGATGAAATCCTAAGAAAGAAATTCTAGTGGGAAGGAATTGGTTTGATATTTAGAAGATTGGTGATATTGATTCATCTGGATCCTCCCCATGTAAAATATATTCTCTGGGAGATTTTGTGCATCTCAAAAAATGCATGAATTCAGTTCTTCATGTGTTTATTAAATGCTTACTATGTTTCCAACATTGATAGGCAATAATGATGCAAAGAAAAAAAGTTTCTGTTTTCAAGGAACTTTAATTCTTTGGGAAATCTTTCACAGCAATCAGATACCTATTACTCAATAGTAATGGTCCCCTAATTCAGCCTTGCAAATAAATTTCAATAAGTTGTCAGTACTACTATTTTATGAGTTTATGTTTGCTCCCTGCCCCAGTTATAGAGGGTTTTTAATATTGCCTTTACTTTTAGTTTAAGCAGGAAAATATGTAGTAATTCAAATCTTACACCAACCATCTGAAGGAATAGCCAGATTTTTTAACTGTTAAAAAATAAACTCTGCATTAACAGATATGTTAAATAACAAATAGCTATCAAGTGTTTTGACCACTCATTTCCTAACCCTTAGTCAAACTTTACAAGTCCCCCAAATCCACAATGATTTGGGAGGTGAAAATTTTTTATCAGACTATAATATTAATTTACTTCCTAAAGTATTCACTTGATCCCAGGAAGACCTTTTTCCATGGGAAAAAAATTTTCAGGTTAAAAACACATTTTTGAACACATACATATGACATATATGTATGTATTTTTTGTTTGTTTCTAGTGGTTCCTGATAACACAGGAATTGAGCTTCCAAAAATTCATGAAGCAGTCAGCATATATGGAAGAACTTAAGTATGACTTCAATGAAAAAGCTGAACTGAGACACACAGAAACACATGAACCCTTCATCTTTAATTATTACAAAAATACCCTTGAGAGAAATAGCAAACGCTACCAGGCCCTTGGTCATTTGCTTGAATGTTATATTTATGAACTCTTGGAGAAGGTATGCAAACTACACAAAGTGTATATCCCAATCCAGGCTATTACGGAACCAAGGAGCTTCTTTTTCATGAGTGAGAATGCATTAACTAATCCTTCCCTTCTTCTTGTTCTCCTTCAAGACCATGGAGTTTTTCGGGCTGGGCAGTGGAGTCAGCAGACCATAGTCCGTCATGGCCTACAACATGGAAGTCAAATACCTTGTATTCAACTAGCACTGCAGTTAGATTATGGTATCATTGTTTTGAATCCCAATGATAATTTCATGGATGTAAAGCTAGAAAAAGAGTGTCAAAGTCCTCTAGAATACACTATTGAGTCATCTTCCACAGAAATGTTTCAGCCTGGGAACCCATTTTCTTTATCTAGGGTTGCCCAATGCATTCCTAAAAGATATAGTAGCACACCTGAAGAACATACTGCTTACATCTGGAATCATTTCATTTTGAAAAGTGCAGCAAGGAATGTAGCTTTCATTGTCCATGGCTATGGAGGTTTGGTTTTCATAGACCTACTTGTTCAGAAAAAGTGGGAAGTAATGAACAAAGTATATGCTGTAGCCCTTATTGATTCTGCACATCATGTAAAGCACCAGGTAGGAAATGATACACAGCTATTAGCATGGATAAAGCACCACTGTCGTGAATGGATAACAAGTCACAAGCCACTGGATAAACCTGTAGCCACTGTTTTGAAAATGGATTGTCCAAAAGTTTCTGCTGGTACGGAAAATCATAGCTTAGCACCTTCTACCAGCCTACAGTCAATTTTCAGATACCTCAAAAAAGCTCTAAAAGCCAAAACAACTGTTCATTTTTCTCGAATGCCAATTGTAACTAGAAGCTGCACAAAAAGAAAGCAGAGCACTTAGGAAAAAAGAGAGCTGCTGTGTCTGCAGTAACAATGTTGGAATTAAAGGGCAACTTTGACCTCTTCCCAACCTTGGGATGCTCAATAACTATCTGATTTTGATTTTTGTTTTTCTTAAGAAAATGTGAAATTTTGCCAACTTTTGTGGGATAAAGAAAGTAAACTTCCAGTCTGCTATTTTTGTTCTTCACAATATTACTTTAAAGTCTATTTTTAGAATTGTTTTATTTTTAAGAAGACACTTTCTTGAAAGTTTAAAAGTGGTCATTACCATTACTCCAACTTAATTCAAATTTAAGACAAGTTATGTTCTTTGATTTATAAATGGTTTTGGTGACTGTAAAACTGACTAAAATTAAACATAACAAGCAGCACCTCTGTTTTCTCTTCTTTATGCACTCCTTTGTTTAATAAAGCAGCATTGCATTTGGTTTTATGACACATAGTATAATGGTACATGAGTTAAGTTTCTCTGTGCCAGAAAACCTGATGGATGGAGGAGACAGCATAATCTTCTATAGTCAGAGGAAGAATCAAGGGATGGGGAACCTCTTCTAGGATCTGCATTTGCATAATAAGAACTAAAGCACTTTACATATGTGACTTTCTTGAGCCTCATAAAAGCCATAAGGTACCATATATCCCCACTTTATAGATGATGAAATTAAGGCTTAAAGAAGTTAAGTGACTTGCCTATAATCATACAAGTAGATGATACCTTGAAGTAGATTAAAATGAAACTTATACTCTACTTGACAAAACAAATGGATCCAAAGATCTCTTTCTTACTCTCCCTATGGCTACCAATGCTCCTTTACATCCGAAAGAAGAAAGAGTTAGAACAGTGGCTTCCTGAGAAGCTACTCAACTGAGTCCACTATTAATATTGAGATAAAAATCTGATTGAGCCACTTCCAGGATGACATATCTTAAAGTGAAAGGGATTTTTTTCAGTATTTTATTTAACACCAAATAAAATGGATATTTCCATATACACAGTGGGATAGAAAAAGAATTGTAAATACAACCCAGATCTTAGGTATGTACAGTTTGCATTTCCTTTTGAGCACATAAATTCAAACCTGTAGCTTTCAAAGTTATCTTGCTTTGCTTCTTTATGGTCTTCCTTTGCATTTTTAAAAAGATGCTTTGTGACTATTTTATATTTTTTGCTACACTATTGTCTTTGTAATCCTTCCTCCTCCAATGAAAAAGAAAAACAACGACCTTTTAACAAATATACATAGTCAAACAAAACAAATTCTCACACTGGCTGTGGCCAAGAATGTCTATTCTTGAATCCATCTCCTCTATTTCTCTAGAGGAGGATAACATGCTTCATCATTAGTTCTCTGGAATTGTTGCATTAATTGGATTGGAGGAACAGAGGAGAAGGGATGGAACATGTGTCTAAGACTGCACACCCCAATCTAGCTACTTGAGGCAGAGATCTAAGCTGGTAAACCATGATTATGTGTAACATATAATTAGAAATGATTATAATAACATATAATCATGTTAAATTTTAAAATATAGGTTTCTTAAATACCTATTTCAGTGGACCTGCAATCCCATCTTGGAGTATTCCTTCCATTGTGACATTTTGATCCATTCATGGGAAGAGGCTAAGACATTTTGAGATTCAGCCCCTAGGGAAACCACTATCAAAGGAAATGGTCAGTAGATTGAAATTACCAAAAGATCTCAGGAAATAAACTCAAAGACCTTGAACATAATTAGACAAATTAACAGGTAAGCATTAATAGCAAAGGAAATATGACCTAAAGGTCAAGAAAAGTATTTCAGGCAGCTATGACTAAATACTATAAAACAAAGGAAAATGATCCAATATTTGAGGATACAGAGGACAGTAGAATTTGAGGAGAACATGGAACTACAACATACAGTTCTCTATGATTGAGAGCAAAATATTTTATTATACTTCAGCTGATATAAAAAAAAAGCAGGGATGGCAATCATAATCCTAAAGCTAAAATAGACAACAGATAAAAATGGATTGAAAGAGATAAACAGGAAAACTACATTATGATAAAAAGGTACCATAGATAATGAAATAACACTAAAACAAAATCTGTATGGACCAAATGCTATAGCATCCAGGTTTTTAAAGTAAAATCTAAATGAACTACAGAATGAAATAGATAGCAAAACTATGATAGTGGGGTTCTTGAATCTTCCCCTCTCAGATTAAATCAAAACAAAAAAATAAGAAAGAAGTCAAGGAGATAAATACAGTTTTAGATAACATAGATTTCTGGAAAGAATTGAATGAGAATAGAAAGGAATATACATTTTTCTCAGCAGTATATGGTATCTTTACAAAAATTGACCATATATTAGGGCATTAAAAACTTTATAGTTAAATGCAGAAAAGTGGAAATACTAAATGCATCCTTTTAAGATCATAATGAAAATTATATTCAATAAGGGTCCATAGAAACATAGATTAAAAATTTATTAAAGACTGAACAACCTAATTTTAAAGAATAAATGGGTTGAAGAACAAATCATAGAAACAACAATTTTCATTAAAGAGAATGACAACAATGAGACAACATACCAAAACATATGGGATCCACCAAAAGCAGTAATCAAAAGAAAGCTTATATTCCTAAATGTTCATATCAATTAAATAGAGAAAGAGCAGACCAATGAACTGGGGCTACAGATTTAAAAACTAGAAAAAGAATAAACTGAAAGTCCCAAATTAAACACCAAATTGAAAATCCTAAAAATTAAAGGTGAGATTAGTCAGATTAAATGTAAGAAGCCATTGAGTTAATAAATAAAACTAGAAGTTGGTTTTATTTAAAAAAACAAAATAGATAAACCATTGTTTAATATAATTTTCAAAAGAGAAGAAAAACAAATTACTGCCATCAAAAATGAAAAGGGTGAATATATCACTAATGAAGACAAATTAAAACAATTATAAAAATTATTTTTGCTCAATTATATGCCAATAAATTTAAGAATTTAAGTGAAATGGAGGAATACATACAAAAACATAAACTTCCTAGATTAACAGATAGAATATCTAAATAAGTCTATTTTAGAAAAAGAAATTGAAAAGGCTATAAATGAGCTTCGAAAGACAAAATGCATTGAGACCAGATGGATGTACAAGTGAATTCTACCAGACATTTTAAGATCAACTAATTCCAATGTTAAATAAATTATTTGAAATAGCAAGCAAAGAAAACATCCCGTCAAACAAACTCCTTTTATGAAAAAATTGGGGTTTTGATACCTAAATCAGGAAGAGCAAAAACAGAAAGAAAATTATAGACCAATTTCACTAATGAATATTGATGCAAAGATACTAAGTAAGATACTAGCTAGGAGACTACAACAAAACATCACAAAATACACATTCTGATCAAGTACACCAGGAATGCAGGAATGGTTTAATATAAGGAAAACTATCAATATAATTGATTATATGAATTTAAAAAGTAACAAAAGTCATATAATTATATCAACAGATGCAGGAAAATCTTGGTAAAATATAACACTCATTCCTATTAGAAACGCTTGAAAACATAATAAGAAACATCTGCCTAAAGCCATTATCAAGCATTATTTGTAATGGAGATAAGCTAGAAGCCTTCCCAATAAGAGCAAGAAAGACACAAGGATGCCTATTATCACTCTTCACTAGAGTTATTATTCAATATTACTGAATTATTCAATATTATATTAGAAATTCTAGCAATAACAATATGAGAAGAAAAAGAAATGGAAGGAATCAAAATGGGCAATGAGGTAATAAAAACTATCTCTTTTTGCAGATGATATGATGATATACTTGAAATATCCTAGAGACTGAACTAAAAGTTAGTTGGAAAAATTAATAACTTTAGCCAAGTAGCAGTATATCAAACAAGCCCAAATAAACCATCAGCATTTCTACATATCACCAACAAAACTCTGAAAGAAGAGATAGTAAGAGATGCCCCATTTAAAATAACTGTAGACAGTATAAGATACCTATGAGTATACCTGCCAAGGTATACAGGAACTATCTGAACAGAATATTAATTATAAAAGGCTTTTTAAACAAATAAAGACAGATTTAAATAACTGAAGAAATATTAATTATTCATGGGTAGGCAGGACCAACATAATAAAAATGATAATTCTGCCTAAGCTTATCTACTTGTTTAATGCTGTCCCAATTAAATTACCAAAAATTTATTTTATTGAGCTAGAAAAAAAGATGAACAAAATTCATTTGGAAAAATGAAAGGTAAAGGAATTAATGGAGGGGAAAGGCAATGGAAGGAGTTTTAGCAGTGCTAGATCTTAAACTATATTATAAGGCAGTGATTAGCAAAGCTATCTGGAACTAAGAAATAGGTAAATCAGTGAACAGAGCAGACATACAATACACACTATCAAATGATTACAGCAATCTTCTATTTGACAAATGTAAAGATTTAAGTGTTGGGGATAAGAATTCACTATTTGGTAAAAATTCTTGGGAAAACTGGAAAGCAGAAATTGGGCATAGACCAGTATCTTACACCACTTACTGAGATAAGGTCAAAAGGGATACATGACCTAGATATAAAGGAAGATATCATAAGAAAACTAGAGGAACATGGCCCTATCAGACTTATAGATAGGAGAGAAATTTATGAATAAACGAGAGAGAGAGAAAGAGAGAGAGACAGAGAGAGAGAGAGAGAGAGAGAGAAGGAGAGCACATTGTGAGGTATGAAATGATTGATTTTGATTACATTAAATTAAAAAGTTATTGAACAAATAAAACCAATGTAGTCAAGTTTAGAAGGAAAGCAGAAAATTGATTTTAAAATTTATAGACAGTTCCATAGATAAAGCTTTCATAGCTCAACTATATAAAGAACTGTCCAATTTATATGACTACGAGACTCACATCATCTCACATCCATCAGATTGGTTAAAATGATAGATGTAGAAAATGACAAATGTTGGAGGGGATGTATAAAAATAATAGCAATATTGTTCAAAGAACAACTGTGAACTGTTATTTTGAGTATTAGAAATATTTAGAATAACTACAAAAAACCTATGAAGGAAGATGCTATCCACCTCCAGAGAAAGAATAGGTATAGTACAGTTTTAAATACATGTACGTATCTATATATAATGGTCATCTTCTCTAGCAAAGAGTGAAGAAGGAGGGAGAAAAAAATTAAAAGTGCACAGTAGAAAGCAAAAGAAAACAGAAGGAAACATAGAAAAGTAAGGTAGCTTTGAAAACCATGTGTAGTATTTATTACAGTTTTTCATGATTTCATATTGAATTCTCTTTTTGTGTTGTGCTGTGTACATGTGAGTCTTGTAGTCATATAAATTTGACAGTACCTTAGTTGAGATATGAAAGCTTTGTTGTTGTTATCTTTTTATATTTAAGTTCAAAATGAATTTTAAAATGTTTAAAAAAAAACAAATAGGTTCACTCTCTTGCCCTCTTTTTTAATCTCTTTGGAATACAGACCTAGCAGTGGTATTGCTGGATCAAAGGAAATGCATAGTTTTATAGCCCTTTGGGCCTAGTTCCAAATTGTTCTTCAGAATGACTGGACCAAGTTCAGAATTCCACCAATGGTATATTAGTGTCCTCATTTTCCCATATCCCCTCCAATATTTATCATTTTTCTTTTCTATCATATTAGCCAATCTGATGGGTGTGAGGTGATACTTCATTTTTTAATTTTTTTAATTTGCATTTCTCGAATTAACAGTGATTTAGAGGATTTTTTCTTATGATTATAGGTAGCTTTGATTTCTTTGTCTGAAAACTGCCTGTTCATGTCCTTTGACTATTTATCAATTAATGGGGAATGTCTTGTATTCTTATAAATTGAATTCGGTTCTCTGTAATTTGAGAAATGAGGCCCTTATCAGAGATACTTGCTGTAAAATTTCCTCTTTCCCCTCCCAGTTTTCAGCTTTCCTTCTAATTTTGGTTGAATTGATTTTGTTTGTGCAAAAACTTTTAAATTTTATTGTAATCAAAATTATTTTACATTTTATAATACTCTCTATATCTTCTTTGGCCCTAAATTCTTCCATTATCCATAGATCTGAAAGGTAAACTATTCTATGGTCTCCTAATTTGCTTATGGTATCACCCTTCATGGGTGATGGAATGGAATTTGAAATATCTAACAAAATAAAAATATAATAGGAAATAAATAATGTTGATAAGTGGGTTTTCTAAGTCAATATATTGCCCACAGATATCCTTATGTATGGCTGACTGGTCTCTAACCTATTTATATTTGATATCAGTGGTCTAGAGTAGACAGAGCAAAGGAGTGATGAAAACAAGGAGAGAAACCCTCTCAAGAAATGGGAACAAAAAATAAAATTAAAAAATCTAATGAGCAGGTCTAGCTGACAGGAAGGATAAGGCAGAATTTAATTGACTGAGAGGGGTAACAATTGGGGAGGGGTAGAGAGGACAAATTAAATAATAAATTTTTTAAAAAGTAAACAAAAAGAAATTATTAAGTAAAAATCTAAAAGGGAAAGAGGTGACAAACAAGAGGGAGGAATCAAAAGTGAGAGAGCTACTGAGAATAGGTCCACATTTTCAAAAATTAAGATCTGAAGATTAAGAACTGAATAAACATAGTACTGTATTTATAATGGAAAAGAGGAAAAGATCATAACTTGAAAAAATGGAGGAAAATATAACCCTAATTCTCATAACATTAAATGTTATGGATGTTTAAATATTAAATGTTATTGGATTAAACAATCCAATAAAACAAAGAATGGTAACAGATTGGATAAAAAAACAGAACTCTACAATCTGTCACATGAAAGAAGCACATTTAAAAAACAAAGACATACATAAAATAAAACTGAGGATATAGAAAAAAATTCGGTATGTCTCAACTAGTGCAATAAAAAGTTATTGGTTCAGGGACCACCGACTAAAGATATAGATTCAAATAAAACTTTAACAATGAACCCCAGTAATAGTGGTTCAAAGAACAAATCATAGAAACAATAAATATATGAAAGCATATATAATATTGCATTATACAATCTATTGCTTGCATTCTCAATGGGTTGGGAAGGGTGAAAGGAAGGAGAGAATTTGGAATTGAAATTTTTTAATGGTGTTAAAGAAAAAAGAAAAAGAATTATATAAAAGAAAATGACAGTGTTGAAGCAACAGGCCAAAATTTCTGGGATGTAATTAAAACAATCCTCAAGGAAAAAATCATATTCTTATATATATACACAAAATAATAAAAAAATCATTCCAAATAACTACTAAATTCTTGAAATATCTGGGGATCAATTTATCCAAGCACATAAAGACTTGTATAGATTCAGTTCCAAAGTAGAACTTAAATTCAGAACAACTTAATTAGCTGGAGCAATATTTAGTGCTCATGGTTAGACTATACAAATATAATAAAAATGACAACTCTACCAAAGTTAATTTATACCAGTAATGCTATGTCAATCAAATTGCCCAGGAAATATTTTATAGAACTTGCTAAAAAAAATACAAAATGCTTTCACAAAAACAACAGATCTAAAATATGAAAGGAAAGACCTTCAAGACTTCAAATTATATTATAAAGCAGCTGTATTGATTTAAAAGATCAGAGAGATTAATGAAACTGCATAGGCAAGAGAGAATCAGAAATAATAGAACTCAATAATCTAGTTTTTGATAAAGTGGAAAACATAAATTATCCAGGAAATATACCTAAATAAAAACTATTAGGAAAACTAGAAAACAATCTAGGAGAAATTAGGTTTAGGCCAGAATCCTATGCCATATTCCTCAATACATTCTAAATACAACCTTAATATTAAGGATCATAATATTAAAAAATTAGGAGAGAAGCAGATAGCTTTCACAGCTATGAATAAATGTATTCTGAATCAAACAATAGATAGAGGAAATTACAAAAGATAAAACAGGTAACTTTGATTATACAAAACTGAAAAGCTTCTGCAGAAAGATAAGGATGGTGGTCAAATGTGGGGAAAATGTATGAAATTTCTCTGATAAGAATTTAGTATCTGACATTTTACATATATATATATATATACATACACACATACATACATACACATGTATTACATATGGAAAAAATTACTAATATGGACAAATAATAATAGTATGACTAACAGTCATTCTTCCATACATAAGCAGTCAAAGGATATTAACAAATAGCTCTCAGAAGGACTGAATTGCAAAGTACTAATGACACAGAAAAATGCTCTAAATCATTAATAATAATAGGACTGAATGTTTTAAAATAGAACCTTCAAGTTTCCCCTTATATCCTGAAAATTGGCAAAGATAAAAAAAATAGAAATAGCCAAAGTTAGAGTGATTATAGTATGATATGCACACTATACATTGTTGATGGAGTTGTAAAATAGTAAAACCACTTTGGAAAAAAAATTTGGCATTATTCAAATAAGTTGTCCATAACTTTTGAACAAGGGACTCCATTACTGGGCTTATACCTCAAGGAAGCCATCAGTAAGAAGAATGTCCCCATTTATACCAAAATACTTATATTAGTTCTTCTTATAATAGCCAAGAATTGTAAAGTAGTTACCTATTTATTGGGGAATGGTAGAACAAATTGTGGTTAAAATACATGATTTATGTGATAAATATACAGAAGCATGGGAAGATCTTCATGAAATATTTTCATAATGGAGAGTGAAGTAAGCAGAGCCAATAAAACAATATACATGTTAAATACAACACTGCAAATGGATTCTAACTTATCCCCATTACAGGTAATATTTGCTGATGATTTTAAATATTTATCATTTTAAAGAAAGCTCCATTTATTTCAATGCTCTGTTTTTTTATTTATTTTTAGATTATGACATTCATTTCCACAAAATTTCAAGTTCCAATTTTTCTCCCCATCTCTCCCCTCCCCCCTACCTCATAACACCTAACATTCTGATTACCCCTTTCCTCAATGTGCCCTCCCTTCTATCACACCTCATCCTTCCCTTATCCCCATCTTCTCTCTTCTTGTAGGGCAAGATAGATTTCCCCACTCCATTCCCTGTATTTCTTATTTCCAAGTTATATGCAATAACAATTATCAACATTTGTTTCTATACTTTGAATACTTTGAATTCCAACTTCTCTCCCTTCCTCCCTCCCCACTCATCCCCACGAACAAGGCAAGCAATTCAACATATGTATAGTTTTGCAAAAGACTTCCATAATAGTCATGTTGTGTAAGAGTAACTATATTTCCCTCCATCCTACCCTGCCCCACTTTTATTTTATTCTTTCATTTGACCTTGTCCCTTCCCAAAGTGTTTGTTTCTATTTACTCTCTTCTCCCATTTGTCCTGCATTCTATCATCCCCATCACTCCACTTGTCCCCTTCTACCCTACTTTCCTGTAGTGTAAGATAGACTTCATACCAAATTTAATGAGCATGTTATTCCCTCCTTAAGCCATATGTGAAGAGAGTAGGCTTCACTTTTCCCCTCTCACCTCCTCCCTTTTCTCCTCCATTAAAAAAGATTTTTCTTAACTTTTATGAGTGATAATTTGCCCCATTTCATTTCTCCCTTTCTCCTTCAAATATATTCCTCTCTCACTCCTTAATTTTATTTTTATATAGATATCATCCCTTCTGATTCAACTCAACCTGTGCTGTCTATATGTATGTGTGTGGGTGTGTCTGTGTGTGTGTGCCTGTGTGTGTATAATCCCTCCACTTACCAAACACTGAGAAAAGTCTCAAGAGTTACAAATATTATCTTTCCATGTAGGAATGTAAATAGTTCAGCTTTAGAAAGTCCTTTATGATTTCTCTTTCCTGTTTCCATTTTCATGCTTCTCTTGATTCTTGTGTTTGAAAGTCAAATTTTCTATTCAGTTCTGGTCTTTTCATCAAGAATGCTTGAAAGTCCTTTATATAATTGAATGACTATTTTTTCCCTTTAAATATTATACTCAGTTTTGTTGGGTAGGTGATTCTTGGTTTTAATCCCAGTTCCTTTAACTTTTGGAATATCATATTCTACACCCTTCGATCCCTTAATGTAGAAGTTGCCAGATCTTTCTGATTGTATTTCCATAATACTTGAATTGTTTTTTTCTAGCTGCTTGCAATATTTTCTCCTTGACCTGGGAACTCTGAAATTTGGCCACAATATTCCTAGGAGTTTCTCTTTTCAGGTCTCTTTCAGGAGGTGATCGGTGGATTCTTTCAATATTTTTTTGCCCTCTGGTTCTAGAATGTCAGGGCAGTTTTCCTTGATAATTTCATGAAAGATAATGGCTAGGCTCTTTTTTTTGATCATTACCTTCAGATAGTCCTATAATTTTTAAATTGTCTCTCCTGGATCTATTTTCCAGGTTCTTCATTCTTTTGGTTTTGTTTTGTAATTTCTTGGTTTCTCATAAAGTCATTAGCTTCCCTCAGCTCCACTCTCATTTTTAAAGAACTATTTTCTTCAGTGAGCTTTTGAACCTCCTTTTCCATTTGGCTAATTCTGCTTTGTAAAGCCTTCTTCTCCTCATTGGCTTTTTGGACCTCTTTTGCCAATTGAGTAAGCCTATTTTTAAAAAAAATTTATTTAACTTTTTACATGCATTTTCACCAAATTTTGGGTTTGAAATTTTCTCCCCATTTATCCCCTACCCCTACCCCAATACACTGAGCATTCTAATTTCCCCTGTCACCAATCTGCCCTCTCTTCTATCATCCTTCCCTTCCCTTGTCCCCACCTTCTCTTTTGTCCTGTAGGGTCAGATAACTTTCTATTCCCCATTACATGTATTTCTTATTTCCTAATAGCAAGAACAATACCCAGCAGTTGTTCCTAAAACTTCGAGTTCCAACTTCTCCTCATCCCTCCCTCCCCACCCATTCTCTTTGGGAAGGCAGGCAATTCAATATAGGCCATATCTGTGTAATTTTGCAAATGACTTCCATAATAGCTGTGTTGTGTAAGACTAACTGTATTTCCCTCCATCCTATCCTGCCCCCCATTGCTTCTATTCTCTCTTTTGATCCTGTCAAGTTAGCCTATTTTTAAGGGTGTTATTTTCTTTAGCATTTTTGGGGGTCTCCTTTATCAAGCTGTTGACTCACTTTTCAAGTTCTTCCATGGCCTGAGCCCATTGCATATTCATTTTGGAGGTACTGGATGCAGAAGCCTTGACTTCCTCTGACAGCATGCATTCTTCTTCCTCATCTGAAAGGATGGAAGGTTCACCAAGAAAGTAACCTTCTCTGGTCTTATTTATTTTTTCCCCTTTTTTGGGCATTTTCCCAGCCAGTTACTTGACTTCTGAATCTTTTGTCAAGAGGAGGGTTCTAGTGCTCCTCCTCACCCCAGGACTGTGCTCAGGGCTGAGATTTAGATCAGCTGCTCAGTTCCCCCAGGGGCTTTAGGAAGAGTGCTTTACAGATGGAAGCTGCTGCTGCCTTAGCAGCTATAGCCACCTCTGCCTGGGGCCAGTGCTGGGGGGGACCCCGCTCCCCTGTCACCCAGTTGGGAAAGCCCTTTCACTGACCTTTGAAGCTTTCTTTGGTGCTTGTGGGTTGAGGGATCTGAGACCCTACCTACTGGGGATTCTGCCCCAGAGGTCTGTTCCAGTCCTATTCCTCCCAGTGCTGTGTGGCCAGGGCTGGACTTCACTCTGCTCTGCTCAGCATCCAGTGCAATAGATCTTTCCTGTCAGCCTTCCAGGTTACCTTTGCCTGGAAATCTCTTTCACTCTGCCATTCTGTGGCTTCTGCTGCTCTAGAATTTGTTGTCATTTTTTACAGGTATTTTATGGTCTGTGGGGGAAGAGCTAGAGTATATGTGTCTTTCTACTCTTCCATCTTGGCTTCGCCCCCCTCTCTAATGTTTTTAATAAGAACCAATTTTGTATTTTGTCACAGGCTTCTTCTCCATCTATTGAGGTAATCTTATGATTTCTATTGATTTTGCTATATGATCAATTATGGTGCTAGTTTTTCTAATATTGAACCAGCCCTGCATTCCTTGTCATACTATATGATCCTTGTGATATATTGCTGTCATTTCCTTGCTAGTATTTAAATGTTTTTGCTTTAATGTTGTTGTGTTCATCCTTAGTATTCGAAGAAGACCATGACATCAGAGAAATTATGACATCACTTGCACTTGACTCTGTTTTGAGGGAGGGAGGGCTGTGCAAGTTCACCAGCCTCACTTTCTCCTCCTGAGCCATCTAGATCCAAAGACCAAATATTCTTTAGGATATTAGGATATGGAGATGGCCCAGGATGCAAAGGGAGACCTTGGCCTTTTTAGGCTAAGGTCTTTTCAGGTACTCATTTAGAGGGAGGTAACACTCATTCAGTAAATAGGCCTCTTTAAGAAATAGTCAGAGAATGACCCCTTTAATGAGCAAAAGAAAAAAATAACTAAATCAAACTGGAAGGGAAAGGGAAACAGTTACTACTGATAATCTCTCTAAGCCAGGAGTGTCCAGAGAACAGTCATTAAGTGAAGCTTGGGTAGGGACCTATTTTTCAATCTATGGCTTCAGAGTACACTGAAGGTTTGGGGAAAGACAAAAGAGAGAGAGAGAGAGAGAGAGAGAGAGAGAGGGAGAGAGAGACAGAGAGGGGGAGAGAGAGAAAAAGAAAGAAAGAGGAAGGAAGGAAGGAAGGAAGGAAGGAAGGAAGGAAGGAAGGAAGGAAGGAAGGAAGGAAGGGAGGGAGGAAGGGAGGGAGGGAGGGAGGAAGGGAGGAAGGGAGGAAGGAAGGAAGGAAGGAAGGAAGGAAGGAAGGAAGGAAGGAAGGAAAGAATGGAGGAAGGAAGGAAAGAATGGAGGGAGGAAGGAAGGAAGGAAGGAAGGAAGGAAGGAAGGAAGGAAGGAAGGAAGGAAGGAAGGAAGGAAGGAAGGAAGGAAGGAATATCTAGCCAGTAAACCCCAAGTTAACTGGGCAGCCTCTGGCCAGTTATATTCCTTTGTCTGAAGCAAGAAGAGGTAAGGTTTTCTTAAAAGAGCAATGAAAAGAAATAGAAGGAAACAATGGAATGTAAAAGACATCTCTTAAAGAAAATTAGAGATTCCAAGGGAACTTTTCATGCAAAAAAAATGGATGTGAAAAAACACTAAAACAGTGGGAACTTCAACAAAGCAAAAAAGATTTAAGAAGAGGTGACAAGAATATACAGAAGAACTATACTAGACAGATAGACCACAATGATGTCGTTATTGATCTAGAGCCAGTCATCCTGGAGAATGAAATGAAGTATACCCTAGGAAGATAATAGAATTCTGGTTGAGTTTTTTAAATCATAAAAGATGTTGCTACTAAAGTATTGTACTCAGCATACCAGTAAAGTTGGAAAACTCAGCAGTGGCCAAAGGACTGGAAAAGATCAGTTTATGTTGTAATCGTAAAGAAAGACAATGCCAAAGAATGTTTGAATTACTGAATAATAGTACTCATTTCACATTTTATTGACAAAAGATATAAAATGTCCCCTAATTACTACTATGGCTACATCCCAAAAATTTTGATAGGTTGTCTCATTCTTGTCATTCTCTTTAATGAAATGACTGATTGTTTCTATGATTTGTTTTTTGACCCACTTATTCTTTAGGATTAGATTAGTTTCCAGTTAATATTTAATCTATCTTTCCACTGTCTTTTATTGAATCTAATTTGTATTACATTATGATCTGAAAAGGATGCCTTTAATATTTTAGAAGATTAAATTTTAATCTTTTTAATCTTTTAAAATCTTTTAATATGAGTACCTGCTTTTCTTCATTTGGTTGTGAGGTTTTTATGCCCTAATACATGATCAGTTTTTGTGTAGGTACCATATGCTACTGAGAAAAAGGTATATTCTTTTCTATTCCCATTCAATTTTCTCCAGAGGTCTATCATATTAAGTTTTCTAAAATTCTATTCACCTCCTTAACTTCTTTCTTGTTTATTTTTTGGTTAGACTTATATAGTTCTGAGAGAGGAAAGGTGGGGTCCCCCAATTGTATAGTTTTACTGCCTGTTTCCTCCACTTAACTTCTTTAACATTTAACTTTCCTTCATTTAACTTCTTTAAAAATTTAGATACTATACCATTTAGTGCATATATTTTTTTTATTGCTATTATTTTTTGTTTATGGTACTTACAGCAAGATATAGTTTCCTTCTTCTCTATTTTAGTTAGATCTATTTTTGCTTTTGCTTTATCTGAGATCATGATTGATACACCAGCTTTTTTAAATTTCGACTGAAGCATAACAGATCCTGTTCTAGCCCCTTACCTTTACTCTGTGTGTCTCTGTACTTCAAATCAACAGAGTAAATGGAAAGAATAATCACATACCCACAAAAATCAAATGTAACAAGTGTTACAAAATTCTAAATATAATGCATAGCTTAAATGAAGAGATATAAGAGGACACTGCTATCCCACCCTTTTGTGAAGGTGAGAGCTCCACAGGTTTTACACATTGTATAGGTTTTCAGATTTTTTTCAATGTATCTATCAATTGTGCTGACTTTTTTCCTCTTTAAAAAATATTATTTCTTATATGGTATAGAAGACGAGGAGGAAGGATACGGGGGTGACTATGATGATGAGAACAGAAGATATAAATAGAGCGGGCGGAGCCAAGATGGTGGAGTAGAAGGACGCACGTTTACGAGCTCCGAAACCAAAGCCCATAGAATTAATGTAAAAAGAGACCCCCATAACTTCTGGGTCAATACAAGGTGTGTAGAAACAGAGTGGAAGAGATTTCCGGGCCAGAGAGCCCTGAAGAGCCGTCCCCGGGGTCCATCGTGCCCCGGAAAGCGGACCCCACCCCAACGCCCCAGAGAAGCTGACCCGAGCAGGCTTCAGGGACGGAAGCTCCGGCAGCCGGGAAAGTCCCTCCGCCCACAGAAGCTACAGGTCAGTGAGAAAGAAGGCTAGGCTAGAGGAGGGGAGCGGAGCGTCTCCATGACTCGGGCCCCCTTGGGAGGAAGCGGCGGCAGCAGAGACGGGGGCAGGAAGCGGCGGAGGCAGAGGAGTGGACGGCGGCTGAGGCAGCAGCGGCCCGGGACTCAGGAATCCCCCAGCAGCAGGCAGGATCTTCATTACGGAAGGTTTCTGCATAAAACCTGACGGAGCTGGGCCTGGGAGACAGCCCTGCCCCCACCCCGCTCTATTACTGAAGGCTTCTGCATAAAGCCCCTGAGAGAACTGAGCTTAGGAGGCGGGCCCCCCACCCCGCCCCCACCCGCTCCATTCCTGAAAGTCTCTGCATAAAGCCCCTGAGGGAACTGAGCCTGGGAGGCAGCCCTGCCTCCACCCCAGAGCCAGAACTAAAGCTTGCCGCGGAAAGCACATTTGAATCTCAGAGGCCAAGCACTAGCTGGGCGGATCCAGGCGGGGGTGGAAAGGAATCTCAGAAGTCAAGTAACTGGCTAGGAAAATGCCTAGAAAAGGGAAGAAAAATAAGACTATAGAGAGTTTTTTCCAACAAATGCAAATGATCCCGACATTCGGATCTGATGACGAGGACGTATTCTTGCCATCAGGGAAAGACATGGAGGGCGGGGCCTCAGTACCCCAGACACCCCAGGGGGGTGGCGGGTGGGCTGAGGCCTTGGAAGAGCTCAAAAAGGATTTTGAAAAGCAAGTTAGACAGGTGGAGGAAAAACTGGGAAGAGAAATGACAGAGATGCAAGAAAAGTATGAAAAACAGGTCAATACCTTGGTAAAGGAGACCCAAAAAAATGCTGAGGAAATTAACACCTTGAAAAATAGGCTCACTCAATTGACAAAAGAGGCTCAAAAAGCCAATGAGGAGAAGAATGCTTTCAAAAGCAGAATGAGCCAAATGGAAAAAGAGGCTCAAAAGCTCACTGAATTTAATAGTTCTCTCAAAATTAGAATGGAACAGATGGAGTGTAATGACTTTATGAGAAACCAAGAAATCACCAAACAAAACCAAAAGAACGAAAAAATGGAAGAGAATGTGAAATATCTCATGGGAAAAACAACTGACCTGGAAAATACATCCAGGAGAGACAATTTAAAAATTATGGGACTACCTGAAACTCATGATCAAAAAAAGAGCCTAGACATCATCTTCCATGAAATGATCAAGGAAAACTGCCCTGACATTCTAGAACCAGAGGGCAAAATAAGTATTGAAAGAATCCATCGATCACCACCTGAAAGAGATCCAAAAAGAGAAACTCCTAGGAACATTGTGGCCAAATTCCAGAACTCCCAGCTCAAGGAAAAAATCTTGCAAGCAGCTAGAAAGAAACAATTCCAGTACTGTGGAAATACAATCAGGATAACTCAAGATCTAGCAGCTTCTACATTAAGGGATCGAAGGGCATGGAATAGGATATTCCAGAAGTCAAGGGAACTAGGACTCAAACCAAGAATCACCTACCCAGCTAAACTGAGTATAATACTTCAAGGGAAAACATGGTCTTTCAATGAAACAGAGGACTTTCAATCATTCTTAATGAAAAGACCAGAGCTGAAAAGAAAATTTGACTTTCAAACACAAGAATGAGAAGAAGCATGAAAAAGTAAACAGCAAAGAGAAGTCTTAAGGGACTTACCAGAAGTGAACTGTTTACATTCCTACATGGAAAGATAATATTTCTAACTCTTAAAACTTTTCAGTATCTGGGTAGTTGATGGGACCACACATATACATGTACACGCATGCACACACATACACACATGCACACACATACAGAGATAGAGAGCACAGGTTGAACTGAATAGGATGGGACCATACCTTAAAAGAAATTAAGGTAAATGGTGAGAGAGAAATGTAGTGGGAGGAAAGAGGGGGAAATGGAAGGGGGTAACTATATGTCATTTAAGAGGCAGGTAGGAGTTTTTTTTCGTGGAGGGAAAAAGAGGAGAGCTGAGGAAAAAAAAAACAAAAAAAAAACAATAAACAAGAAGTTTACCCTCATCACATATGACTAAACGAAGGAGTGAAATGCACACTCATTTTGGTATGAAAACCTATCTTACAGTATAAGAAAGTGGGGGAGAAGGAGATATTGCAAGGGGGGGATGATAGAAGGGAGGGCAAAGGGAGGAGGGAGCAATTTGAAGTCAACACTTGGGGAGGGACAGGATCAAAAGACAGAAGAGAAACAATGAGGGGCAGGTTAGGAGGGATGGTAATCCAGTTAGTCTTACACAACACGACTATCAGGGAGGTCATTTGCAAAACTACACAGATATGGCCTATATTGAATTGCCTGCCCTCCCAAAGGGAATGGGTGGGGAGGGAGGGATGGGGAGAATTTGGAACTCAAAGTTTTAGGAACAACTGTTTAGTATTGTTGTTGCAACTAGGAAAGAAGACATACAGTTAAGGAGGAATAGAAAGTCATCTGGCTCTACAGGAGAAAAGAGAAGATGGAGACAAGAGAAGGGAGGGATGACAGAAGAGAGGGCAGATTGGAGATAGGGAAAATTAGATTGCTTGGGGTATTGGGGTGGGGGGGAGGGGATAAATGGGGAGAAAATTTGGAACCCAAAATTTTGTGAAAATGAATGTAAAAAGTTAAATAAATAAATTTAAAATGAAAAAAAAAAGAAGATATAAATAAAAGCTTACTTTTAAATTTTTTTAAAGATGAATGAGAGGAAAGAGGTACATATAACCCTGAAGTTTTGAGTTTGGGATGCAGATTTTTAATAAAAATTCCTCTAAATCAGGCATTGTTTCACTTTTGGTTTTGTATCCTCAGTGCATATCTGCCCTGTAATAACCATCTAATGAATACTGTTTGAAAAATGTAAACTAAGCTAAAAGTTCGGGAAAATGGAGGGAAATGTAAGAAAAAAATAGATAATCAAAAACAACTCACTTGGGGGAAAAACCAAGCAAAGATTATCTAAGAATCACTCTATTCTCTGAAAACCATGAGCAACAAAAAATCTGAACGCCATATTTTAAAAAGAAAACAAAATCACCTAAACCTTTTCGACCAGAAAAGAAAGTAAAATATAAAAAAATCCTCCACTCACCTCCTGAAAGAAAACTCCAATATAAAACTATTCAAGAATGTCATAGCCAAATCCCAGAGTTTCCAAGTCAAAAATATACTACAGTCCGCCAAGAAAGGATGGTTAGAATCACTCAAGACTTTACAAAAATCTTAAAAAGAAGAGAAAGTCTTGGTACATGTTAATCCTGAAGGCAAGAGACAAAGGTTTACAACCAAAAATTACTTAAACTGTAAAACTGAATACAATCCCATAGGGGAAAATAGAGCTTTCATAGACCAGAGAACCATCATTCATTGTAGATGAAAACAGAAGAGCTAGTAGAAACTTTAAAATTTTTAGCAAGCAGAGCAATCACAAGAGAAAGCTAGAAAAGTAAATGCATTTGAACAATGGGAAAAGTTGATGAAGTATATACGCTCTAACAGAAGTGACAAGTTCCCTTTAGTCTATCACTGTTTTCAAGGGTCATAGGAAAAAAAATATTAATACTGGCACTGGATGTAGTTTTCTTCCACTTCGCTGGTTTTAAGAGAGAAAAGGAATACAACAGAAACAAAATGGGGGCTGGGGGAGGAGAGAAACCTATTATTTTGCATTACTATGTGACCATAAGTACATGAACATAAAAGGGGGAATAAGAAAGATACACTGGCGGGGACATTTTAAAATTTGATAGTATTATCGAAATGCCAGTTTTCAGTAAAGTGTTCCGGGCATAACGAACAGCATGTGCAAGGCGGGAGGAAGACACCAGTTGCCTTGGGGGGGAATAGTATAGATGCAAAGTCCAGAACTAGGAATAGGAGTTACGAAATGGGGCTGCAAACTGTGAAGAGCGCTGGTTTTTATTCTGGAAGCAACAGCGAGCCACTGAAGAAAAACTATCAGCGTAACATAACCTTATCTACTCAAGAGAAAAACTGATCTGCCTGCGCTCCTCAGCAGCACCGCCCTGCACGTGAGACTATGCCGACCTCCAGCCCCAGGCCTCGGTCCGGGAGGCGATCCCAGACCTTGTGGGCCGGGTGGGGAATGCTTCAGGAAGTCTCGGAACAACAGGAAAGGACGGAAGAGGAGCCTTTGGGGCCGTGCCGCCCGCAAACACCGACAGACGGACGCCTCCGCTCTCAGGATCAGCCCCGGAGCACAGCACGGCGGCCGGCACGCCGCGTCCCTACGCCATCCAGGGGCGGCGCACGTGAGCGCGGCCTGGGCGCGGCGTGCAGCGCTGCGTAGGGGGCCGCGAGGCGGGGCTTGGGGCCGCGAGGCGTGCAGCGCTGCGTAGCGGGGCCGCGAGGCGGGGCTTGGGGCCGCGAGGCGGGGCTTGGGGCCGCGAGGCGTGCAGCGCTGCGTAACGGGGCCGCGAGGCGGGGCTTGGGGCCGCGAGGCGGGGCTTGGGGCCGCGAAGCGGGGCTTGGGGTCCCGCGCCGACGAGACCTTAGAACGATTTCCGGGACGGATCCAGCCGGAGTTCAGCGCGCTGCGTCTGAGGGTGAGTGGAGATTATCCCGTTTTACTTCGCTCTCGGGATCCAGGTTCCTTAAAGATCTCGGGCCCACTGAGTGAAGCAGGGAGCGGAGAGAGTAGAGGGGCGCGAAGAAAGAGAGCCGGGACTCAGCTTTTTAACGGAAATTTCACAGATAGAAGCATTTAAATGATAGAGTTTGCTTTTTACCTCTTCGCAACAGTCCTGTGGTGGAAGCAGATACTACCATCAGCGTTGTGAAGACTGAGGATCGAGAGGTTAAAAATGAATTTTTCCCAAATCAAAGCTGCATCCCTTAAGAGTATTTAATACAGTAGCCAGAAACCGTTCTCACCTACCCTCCATTCCCGGTACCATGTGCACGTTTTAAAAAACTGGAAATTGAGTTATTCAAAATGTTAACTTTTATTTTATTTTTCTAGTGTGGATCACTATCAAGAAAACTACACACGTGTTTGGAGTTTACAGACTTTATGAGAGATGACTTGGTGATGCCATTAAAGTAAAATGTACTCTTCTGACCTACATGATTTAATGTGAAGGACTTACCAGTCAATAAAGAGGACTGCACCCAAAATCACAACCCATTGCAGGGTAAGGGGTTACTTATCTTCATTAACTGAACTTGGCTCTTGAAATGTCATTTATACACAGAAACCTTCTAGTAGAAAATTACTTAAATTTCTTACTAGCAAAATTATAGTACATTATTTAACATTAGAAATTAGTACTCTTCTAGAAAATGCCTAATTTAATAATAATTTAAAGCAGCAATTGAAATTTAAAAGTTCGAAGGGTTCTTAGACTTATCCAATGTTTCAAAATAGTACTTAATTTTAGAGAACTAATAATGTAATTTTTATGTAGAATTTGTATATCTAAACTGCTTCTTTTTGGGAATATAGGCATGAAATATCAATTCATTCAGTAGCTCCTTAACACGTTGCCACCAAGCTTTTTTTTCTTGCTTTTTCTCCTTAATGCTTCTGGTTTGAGTTTTTTGACTTTTCTGTCCTTAAAGATTTTATTGACAGTCTAGGTCTAGTCATAAGTGAAGCAACATGGAAGAAGGCATCACTTAGTTTGGGCCTCAATATAGCCTTAGTACATTTCTTTTGATCTCCTGATTCATTATTTGTTCTTAACATTCTTTTATTTTTAAATCACATCTTCCAAATTCTCTCTCCCTCACTCACACATAAAGCAAGCAATATGACAATCAGTTATACATGTGAAATTATTTCCATATTAGCCATATTGCAAAAAACAAGGCAAGAAAAATAAACTGAGAAAATTATAGTTCATTTTGCACTCAGACATCCTCATTTCTCTATTTGAAGGTAGATATTTTCATCATGAGTGCTTTGGAATTTTCTTGCATCATTGTATTTATCAGAGTACCCAAGTTTTTCAGACTTGATCATAATTAAAACATTGTTGTTGCCGTGTACCCTGATCTCTACTGGGTCTTCTCACTTTATTTTGCCTCAGTTTACATAGGTCTTGCCATGTTTTTGTGAAACTATCCCTGCCCCCACGCTATCATTTTGTCATTTCTTGTAACACAGCAGTACTCCATCACAATCATGTCACAGCTTATTGAGTCATTCCCCAGTTGATGAACATCTCCTCAAATTGTAATTCTTTGCCATCTTGAAAAGAACTGCTATAAATATTTTTTATACATATAGGTCCTTTTCTTTTGATCTTTTTGAAATCTAGACCTAATAGTGGCATTGGGTATGGTATAGTGGGATCATAGGGTATGTACAGTACTATAACCCTTGGGGCATAGTTCCAAATTATTCTCCAGAATGATTGGACCAGATTATAACTGTACCAACAGTGAATTAGTGAACCTATTTTTCCCTCATCTCCTCTTGGCATTTGTCATTTCTGAAAGGTTGTTTTAATTTGCATTTCTATAATCAAAATTGATTTGGAGCATTTTTTCCCAAATAACTATAGATAGCTTTTGATTTCTTCTGAAAACTACCAGTTCATATCCATTGGCTATCAGTTGGGGAATGACATATTTTTATACATTTGATTCAGTTCTCGATATATTTGAGAAATGAGGCTTATATTAGAGAAACTTAAAATTTTTGCTATTCATTGTGTATGTTACCTTTTAGTAAAATGTAGTTTCCCTAATTGCTTCTTTTAATTAGATCTATTTTTGCTTTTGCTTTGCCTGAAATTGTGATTTTTATCCCTGCCTTTTTTATATTAGCTGAAACAGATTTTGCTCTAGCTCTTTAAGTCTGTGTGAGTTTTACTGTTTCACATGTGTCTCTTGTAAACAGCTTATTGCTTAATTCTGTTTCCTAATCCATTCTATTATCTGCTTACATTTTATGGGCGAGTTTATCCCACTCTCATCGACAGTTATGATTACTGTCTCAGTCCATCTCATTTTCTTCTGTTTATTCTTTTTTCTTTTTATTCCATCCCTCCTCAAAAGTCTGTTTTGCTTCTGACCACTACCTCCCTTGATCCACCTACTCTTTTCTGATTTCCACCCCCTTTCTCTGATATCCCCTTCTCCTCCCACCTCCCTGTTGGGTAGGATTGATTTCTATACCCATCTGAGAGAGACAGAGTGTGTGACTGTGTGTGTGTGTGTGTGTGTGTGTGTGTGTGTGTACACACATGTATGACTGTACGTATATGCATGTACTGTGTGCATGTATTCCCCTCTTCGAACCAATTCTAATGGGAGTGTGGTTTCTTTATCTGAGAAATTTTCCCCCATTTTGCTTCTTCCTTCCCCTTTTTCCCAGTGCTTTCCTCTTTCTCACCTTCATATTTTTTTGGAGATCATCCTAATATATTGATTCATACCCATGCAAACTCCTAACTGCCCTAACAAATGATACAATTCTTAGGAGTTATGTATATCATCTTCCCATATAGGAATGTAATGTAAATGGTTGAACTTTGTTTAGTCTCTTATGATTACCCTTTCATGTTTACCTTTTTTATGTTTCTCTGCTGTCTTGTGTTTGATGTCAAATTTTATATTCGTCTCTGGTCTTTTATTAGGAATGCTTGAAAGTCCTCTTTCATTAAATTTCCATTTTTTCCCCCTGAAGGATTATGCTTCCTATCTTCTTTGTCTTCCTTTAATGCTCTTTTAATGTGAAAGCTGCTAAATTTTGTGCAAACCTAACTGTGGCTCTACAATATTTGAATTGTTCTAGCTATTGGCAATATTTTCTTCTTGACCTGGGAGCTATAATTTGACTATAATATCCCTGGGAGTTTTCATTTTGTCTTTCACGAGATAATTGGTGGAGTCTTTCAATTTCTATTTTAGCTTCAGGCTGTAAGATATTGAAGCAGTTTTCCTTTGCAGTTTCTTGAAATATGATGTTTGGGTTCTTTTTTAAATCACATTATCTCTCCTAGATCTGTTTACCAGGTCAATTGTTTTTCTGATGAGATATTTCACATTTTCTTTTTTTTTCATTCTTTTGACTTTCTTTTATTCTTTTTTGATATCTTATAGAATCATTAGCTTCCAGTAGCTCAATTCTAATTTTTTAAGAAATTATTTTTTCAGTGACCTTTTGTACCTCCTTTTTGTGTTTGGCCAATTCTGCTTTTCAGAGAGTTTGTTTTTTTTAACTGAGTTGTGTCTCTTTTATCCTTAGACAATTCTGCTTTTAAGTTGTTATTTTCTTCAGTATTTTTTGTGCCTCTTATAATAAACTATTAATTCTCTTTCATAATTTTCTTACATCATTCTCATTTCTTTCCCCAGTTTTTCCTCTACTGCTCTTATCGCTTTCTTTAACTCTTCCAGGAATTCTTACTGGACTTGTGTCCAGTTAGCATTTTTTCTTTGAGGCTTTGCTTGTGCCTGTTTTCACATTATTGTCTTCTGAATTTGTCTCGGTCTTCCCTGCCACCATGGTAGGTTTTTTATAATCAAATTCTTTTTTTTTTTCCTCTAAATTTATTTATTTATTTGTTTTCTATTTTCAACAATCACTTCCATAGGTTTAAAATTTTCCCTCCCTCCCCAAGATGGCATACAATTTTATATGGGCTCTATACATATATTCTTATTAAACACATTTTCACAGCAGTCATATTGCATAGAAGAATTAAAAGTAATGGGAGAAAGCATGAGTAAAACTAAGCAAAACCAAACATAACAAAAGAGAAAATACACTGCTTCATTCTGCATTCTGACTCCATAGTTCTTTCTCCAGATGTGGATGACATTTTCCATTATGAGTCCTTTGGAAATGTTTTAGGTCCTTGCATTTCCTGTGAAGGACTAAGTCTATCAAAAAACAGTCCTTGCACACTGTGGATCTTACTGTTATATGTTCTCCTGGATATGCTCAATTCACTCACTATCAGTTCTTATAAGTCTATCCAGGAATTTCTGAAGTCTACCTGTTTGTCATTTCTTTTCTTTTTTTTTCCTTAATATAAATTTATTTATTTAACGTTTTTCATTCATTTTCACAAAATTTTGGGTTCCAAATTTTCTCCCCTTTTTTCCTCTCCCCCCACCCCAATACACCAAGCATTCTAATTTTCCCTATCACCAATCTGCCCTCTCTTCTATCATCCCTCCCTTCTCTTGTCCCCATCTTCTCTTTTGTCCGGTAGGGCCAGATGACTTTCTATTCCCCATTAACTGTATTTTTTATTTCCTAGTAGCAAGAACAATACTGAACAACTGAATACTTGTTCCTAAACTTTGAGTTCCAAATTCTCCCCATCCCTTCCTCCCCACCCATTCCCTTTGGGAAGACAGGCAATTCAATATGGGCCATATCTGTGTAGTTTTGCAAATGACTTCCATAATAATCATGTTGTGTAAGACTAACTGTATTTCCCTCCATCCTATCCTGCTCCCCATTGTTTCTCTTCTGTCTTTTGATCCTGTCCCTCCCCGAGTGTTGACTTCAAATTGCTCCCTCCTCCCATTGCCCTCCCTTCCATCATCCCTCCCTCCCTGCTTATCTCCTTCTCCCCCACTTTCCTGTACTGTAAGATAGGTTTTCATACCAAAATGAGTGTGCATTTTATTCCTTCCTTTAGTCGAATGTGATGAGGGTAAACTTCTTGTTTTTTTCTCAGCTCTCCTCTTTTTCCCTCCACTAAAAAGTCTCCTTCTTGCCTCTTGAATGAGATATAATTTACCCCATTCCATTTCACCCTCTTTCCTCCCACTACATTTCTCTCTCACCATTTACCTTAATTTCTTTTAAGATATGGTCCCATCCTATTCAATTCACTCTGTGCTCTCTGTCTCTCTGTATGTGCGTGCATGTGTACGTGTGGGTGTGTGTGGGTGTGTGTATGTGTGTGTGTGTGGTCCTGCCAAGTACCCAGATACTGAAAAGTTTTAAGAGTTACAAATATTATCTTTCCATGTAGGAATGTAAACAGTTCACTTTTGGTAAGTCCCTTATGACTTCTCTTTGTTGTTTACTTTTTCATGCTTCTTCTCATTCTTGTGTTTGAAAGTCACATTTTCTTTTCAGCTCTGGTCTTTTCATCAAGAATGCTTGAAAGTCCTTTTGCTGGGTAGGTGATTCTTGGTTTGAGTCCTAGTTCCTTTGACTTCTGGAATATCCTATTCCATGCCCTTCGATCCTTTAATGTAGAAGCTACTACATCTTGAGTTATCTTGTTTGTATTTCCACAATACTGGAATTGTTTCTTTCTAGCTGCTTGCAATATTTTCTCCTTGACCAGGGAATTCTGGAATTTGGCTACAATGTTCCTAGGAGTTTCTCTTTTTGGATCTCTTTCAGGAGGTGATCGATGGATTCTTTCAATACTTATTTTGCCCTCTGCTTGTAGAATGTCAGGGCAGTTTTCCTCGATAATTTCATGGAAGATGATGTCTAGGTTCTTTTTTTGATCATGACTTTCAGGTAGTCCCATAATTTTTAAATTGTCTCTCTTGGATCTATTTTCCTGCTCAGTTGTTTTTCCAATGAGATATTTCACATTCTCTTCCATTTTTTCATTCTTTTGGTTTTGTTTTATGATTTCTTGGTTTCTCAGAAAGTCTTTAGACTCCATCTGTTCCATTCTAATTTTGAGAGAACTATTCTCTTCAGTGAGCTTTTGAACCTCTTTTTCCATTTGGCTAATTCTGCTTTTGAAAGCATTCTTCTCCTCATTGGCTTTTTGAACCTCTTTTGCCAATTGAGTGAGCCTATTTTTCAAGGTGTTATTTTCTTCAGCATTTTTTTGGGTCTCCTTTAGCAAGGTATTGACCCGTTTTTCATACTTTTCTTGCTTCTCTCTCCTTTCTCTTCCCAGTTTTTCCTCCACCTGTCTAACTTGATTTTCAAAATCCTTTTTGAGCTCTTCCATGGCCTGAGCCCACCGGACATCCACCTGGCATGTCTGGGATACAGAGGCCCCAACCTCCGCGTCTTTCCCTGATGGTAAGAATAGTTCCTCGTCATCAGAATTGAAAGGTGGGGACATCTGTACCCCATCAAAGTAGCTTTCTATAGTTTTATTTTTCTTCCCTTTTCTGGGCATTTTCCTAGCCAGTTACTTGAGTTCTGAGATTCCTGTCCACCGCCACCTAGATCCGCCCAGCTAGTGCTTGGGGGCTGAGATTCAAATGGGCTTTCCGCGGCAGGCGTGGCTGCTATTCAATGTGAGCTTAAGTTCTGGTGCTCAGGTGGGGGCAGGGCCACCTCTCAGGCTGAATTCCCTCAGGGGTTTTATGCAGAGACCTTCAGTAATGGAGCAGGTGGGGGCAGGGCCACCTCCCAGGCTCAGTTTCCTCAGGGGGTTTATGCAGAGACCTTTGGTAATGGCCCTGAACTAATGCCTGCTGCTCCGGGAGTCCTGGGCTGCCACCGCTGCCTCTGCCGCTGCTACCTCTGCTGCTGCCTCCCAAGGCGCCCGAGTCACAGAGACACCCCGCTCCCCTCTCGGCCAGCCTAGACGTCTCTCTCACTGACCTGTAGCGTCTGTGGGCGGAGGGACCTTCCCGGCCGCCGGAGATGCCATCCCTGAAGCCTGCTCAAATCTGCTCCTCTGGGGCAGGCGGCCAGGGCAGCACAGGGGTGCGCTCCACTGTCCGGAGCACAACGGACCCCTGGGGACGGCTCTCCAAGGCTCTCTGGAACGGAAATCTTTTCCACTGTGTTTCCACGCTCCTTGCAGTGCTCCAGAATTTGTGGGGAGTTCTTTTTGCAGGAAATATATGGGCTGTGGTTTCAGAGCTAGCATACGTGAGTCTTTCTACTCCGCCATCTTGGCTCCTCCCCCCTATAATCAAATTCTTTTTTTTGTTGTTTCCTTTTTCTTGACTTGGAACTTCATATTAAAGTTAGACTCTGCTTACCTGTGGTTGCAGAGGCCCTGTCCCAAATCTTCAGGCTTTTTTTGTGCTGCTGTTTTCAGAGTTAGTTCCAGGATTCTATAAGTTTTCCATGTTCCCAAGGTGGTATTATCCTTGGTGTGGTATGATCCTTGCTTAAGGTATGCCCTCTTCTATGTGCTTTACTCAGGAAAGGCCCCCACTTCCCTATAGATGCAAGTACTAGTGTTCCGTTCTGCCAAGAACTACCACCAGAGCCCCTACACCCTTGTAACCTACCAAAAGCTCTCCTTTCTACCCAGAACTGCTTTAGGCATTAGAGTTGCCAATCAGTGCCAGTAAAGGGTCCACCATATAGGGTTTTTTTCTGACTAGTTGGGTGACCCCCTTACTGTACCTAGGCTAAGAGCTTCTGAAGGTGCTATTGCTGCTGCTGCTCCACTGCCTCCAGAGTCTGCTGCTGGTATTGGTCTAATGGTCAGGCCTCTATCCACTGTTATAGGTCTCTCCTGCCAAACTCCTAAATTTTCTTAGGCTAGAAAAATATAATGTGTCTGACCATAACCTTTTATTTGCTCTACCATTCAAAAATTTGATTTGAGGCATTATTTTAAAGTTGTTTGGAATGGAATGTTGAGAGAGTTCAGCGGGGTTACTGACTCTAATCCACCATCTTGGCTCTGCCTCCTCTTAGTGCAGAGGCTCCCAAAGTTATTTGGCCTATTGCCCCCTTTTCAAAGAAAAAAATTACTCAGGTTTCCCCTGGAAATCTTTCTTTAACCCATTAACAGTTTTTTTGAAATGCATATTTTAAAGAAATACAAAATTTTTTTAAGGATGCATCTTAAATTTAATAATTTATTATAAATTTGTGGATTGTTTTTCCTGCATTGAAATTAGGACATGCACTGTTGCATTGTGTAACCATATAGTATCATATCATAAATGCACATATTCCTGCAGTGCATACTGGACTTCTCAATACACTCTCCTGCCAACACTTGCTTGTTAAGATTAGTTGACAGACTTGACCAGCAGTTGGTTAAAACTTGCATTTTGTGTGTTATTTGGAAAACTTTAGCTCTATTACATAACATATGAAACATGTACAAACAGGTTTTCAAAATTTTCTTATCTTCTCTTCTTTACTTATGCTTCCACAGACCCCTTACTTTTATTCAGCAACCCCACCAATTGTACCCAAGGATTCTACTGCAGCTAACCCCTATCTGCACCCCCCATCATTTCAGTGTCCCTCATGGGGCAGTATCACCCACGCTTTTCTGTTCACTTGGAGTGGTCCCCACTTCCCTGCTATTAAAGAGCAGTGGAATCTTTGGAGAATTTTTATAATCACAGCTGCATGCAATACCCTGCATGCTTTCATATTAGAAATTGGCCATAGGTTTCTTCAATTGGAATTATAGCTGCAACAAAGATGTACCTAAAAGTTGTGACTATTTGTCACAGATTTCTACTTTAAAATAATTTTTTCAAAAAATAATCTGCATTATTTAGACTAGTCTCATTAGCAGCTATTTAGGAGATTGAGACAGCATCATTCATATAATTTATTTTTAAAATTTTATTTAAAATATATTTACTTTAAAAAAGCCAGTAAAGTAAAATTTAAATAAATTTTCATTATATAATTGTTTTCCAGGTCTCTCATACAAAATGACTGCCTGTTTCACGTTTTTAAGACACTTTGCCAGCCGATCTGTTGTGCCATTTATCCTTCGTAAGAAAGGAACAGCAGGTTTATATTTTACCATTCTAAATAAACACCTTTCTTCTAGAACACCTGTTTTGTTTTATCCTAATAAGGAGAATGTCCCACCTATTGAGAAGATAGATTTGGATGAGTGGAAAAATACAATGAAATCTAGTTTACCAGAGGAAAGAAGCAGTTTTACAACCTCAGATGATCCTCTAACAGCAACTAGAGAGTGGATTGAGATGTGTAGACTACTTAACAAAGAAGTACCAGAACATATTAGTGATCAGGATCTCAAAATGATTGCAGAATGTCCCAGCAAAAAGTCCAAAAAGAAAAAGCTCAAATATTTATATGTCAAGGAAATGCGTAAAAAAGCTAAGAAAGAAAAACAGGAAAGGAAAAGAGCAGAAATGGATGAAATTGAAAAGCAAAAACAACTTGGAAATGCTGAAGAATCTGAGAATACAGAGCTAAAGAACACTTTTCTCTTGCCACTTAAGGATAGAGCTTGGAAAACTGAATGGGATTGGAGAAATGCCCAGGCAATGATGTTTGGCCAGCCTTTAGTTTTTGACATGGCTTATGAAAATTTCATGCCTGAAAGAGACTTGAAGAATACTGTGTGCCAGCTCTTAGAAAGTGAAGGAGCCAATCGAAAAAATATAGATCCCTTCCATATATATTTTTGCAATCTCAAAGTTGATGGTGTTTATCACAAAGAATTACTTTATCGTTATAAAGAGAAATGGGACCAATTGCTTTTGACAACAACAGAAAAGTCACATGTAGACATATTCCCAAGAGAAAGTCTTATCTACCTAACTGCAGATTCTCCCAATGTCATGAGTACTTTTAGACATGACAAAATTTACATAATTGGATCTTTTGTTGATAAATGTTCACAACCCCGAATATCTTATGCAAATGCAAAACGACTGAAGTTAGCAAGTGAACGTCTTCCATTGGACCGATATCTTCATTGGGAAATTGGAAATAAAAATCTCACCTTAGACCAAATGATGCGTATATTATTAACTCTTAAGAATACTGGTGATTGGGAAAAAGCGCTGCAATTTGTTCCAAGGAGAAAGCATAGTGGTTTTCATAGTGTTTTCATTGATCCCAAGAATTTACAGAAAAATAAGTCAGAGATAAAGAAATCCTTTCGAAAATTGTCTTCAAATGCACAGAGCAAAGGAACATGGTGGCAGGAAGAGTAATATCTTAAAGTACTACAACGTCTAAATGGTTATCATTAACTTGAAACGTATTTTTCATTAGATTACTAATTGGGACTTAGGGTCATCTCTTTAAAGTACTGCTGCCATATGCAAGTGTGTCAGTTATTCTGTCAGTTTACTGTATAGTGCACCCATCTCCTGGAAGAGTGCTTTAGAGAATCTGAGTCCCAAGGAAAACTGAACTTTTGTCAATTGTGCAGAACAATAAATTGTGACATTCGTTATTAAATGTGGTCTTTCAGATGATTTAATTCCTACACTCACTAGATTTTTTAAATAATTATTTTGTAGATTCAATTAGCAAATGTCATTTCAACAGATATCACTTTATAATTGATTTCCAAGCTCAGGGTTGTTGGTTGTTTTTTGTTTTGTCTTCATGTGTTAAAGCAAAAGATCATTAAGTGCTGGATAAGTAGTGCTTATTCAATAGATTTTTTTTGAATGATAAATAAAGTTTTTGAGTACAACAAAAAAGGTTGGATAGATCTTTGTAGTGTAGTATAGTGGGATTATATTTATTCTGATTTTCTTTCATAGAAATAAAATATCTAATAAAAAAAAGTCTGCAATATCCTGAAATGCTATTATTTTTTCACGTTTTGAAAAATTCCGGCTAAAATCTTAAATTCATTTGCAAAAAAGTAAATGGTTTAGTTTATTTTTGTTTCATTTTAAATTAAATTTCTGATAGTTTCCTTTTGTATTTACATCACAGTTGTTTTTAGATATACCACCCCACTCACACCTACAAATATACCCAGAGAGCTTTCTCTTGTGATGAAGAAAAGGGGTTAAATTATCTAACACTGATCAGGACAACTGACAGGGTAATAAAAAATCTGCATCCATAGTCTCCCACTTTTCCAAGAAAAGGAGGAAGATGCATTTCTTTATCTCTTTAAGGCAAAGACCAGCCATTTGTTACGCCAATACGATATTCAAACTTCCAGCATAGATCTGAATCACAAAATATAATAGACTTTACACATGGAAGACAGCACCAAAAGATTTATTCAAACATCAGAAAGCTGAATCCATTGTAGTAACCAAGAAGTCTATACACATTATCAGGCCTTCCCATAAACAGGCTCCCTTAAGAAAAATGCCCTTCTCTCAGCCAGATGTCTGCTTCCTCTGCCCTTCCAGACTCTGACAAGTCTGACCAACTTTCTCTCAGCTCTGCCTCAGCCTCACCTCTGCCTGCTCCACCCCTTCTTGTTCTACCCAACAAGCTCTTCCCACCACAGGCTTCATGTGACTTAGGCTTCCATGTTAAGCAGATCACATAGGCCTGTTAATAAATGAGAAAGATCTTTCCATTTCTTAAAAATACATTAATAATCACCATTGCAATTATACAGCATTTAGCTTTTTTTAGTGTTCTTGTTTATATTATTATAATTATGTATAGTTTTCTTTTTTCTGTTTGCCATATTCTACCTAAATACAAATTAGTCTTCCCGTGTTACATATTTATTTCTTATAATATTTCATGACATTCATATGACATAATTTGATCAATCATTCCTCATTTGATAGGCTTCTCACTTGGTTCCTTAACTGGTGTTTTACACTTTCAAAATAATAAACTACATAATAGATTAAATTGGCTTATTCTAAGCCAAATGAAAACATTTCTCAGCTGATATGCATGCTAATTTTAACCTTACGTGGATTTTTAGTTTACGGTTTCTAGGAAAATAGGTATTGTCACTTCACAGTTAGGTGTCTTACCCAAAGAAAATTACTCCAATACAAGCGTACAATAGAAGGATCAAGTTATCTGTACACATGATAAGCCATTTCTGCCGGAGAATTGCTAGTTTCAGATCTGGATGGAGTATGTACTTCTCAGTAACCAGAATCATTGACAGAAACCTCTTCCTAAGCAGCTGCCAAACTAAATACCACAGCTTTCTCTGCTGCCGAGTTCTACAGATTTCTCCTGACAATTCAATTTTGTTATCACAATTTTAACCCCCACTGTCCACAAAACTTAGCATAAGCTGTAAGAACCTGAGTTCCACCTGCTCTAAGACTGGAATACTAGAAAAGTATTCCTAGAGTTGGTGCCAACATAGTAGGTTTCCATAATTGGCTCCTAAAACCAATTTAAGCCTGAGTGTTGTAATACCTGAGTTGGAATCCCAGCTCTTTTGCTCAGGAGTTCTGGGTTTTGGTAGAGCTGACGCTGGGTGTCCACACTAAGCCAGAGTGCAATGGGCCACTAGGATGCCTGACTAGAAGCAAAGCTAACCCAGGCTGGAAATAGAGCTGTTGATCCACAGAAGGATCATACTGGGTGAAAAGTCCCAGTCCTTCCCAAAAAATCATTTTACTCAAAGCAGCTCCCTTTCCCAACTTGATGAACAGTATCATAATTGTGTACACAATTTAAATACTTGAAGTATAAGTCATGATACTATGTGTTATAGAATGTATCCTAAATGCAAGTTTTATGCCTGACAAATGAACAAACCATCTACAGAGTGAAAATGCAGATAAAAGGATAGATTGTAGCATCTAGTAGCAGATTAGAGGTTTGTAGACAACAAGTAATATATAGAAATTTAGAGAAGGGGGTTACTGTGGCCAAGAAAAGCTTAGGAGAGGATGAAAATGTGCTGAATGCTATGCTCGTGGGGAAGACATCAAGCAAATCTTTAAAGTGGGAATGAGCAAGACATGGTCTAAGGACTTTAATAGAACAGCTTGGCTGAGATGAAAAAAAAAATCCAAACCCAACCCTCCCTGTGATTGGCTACGTGTTTAGCGTCTCCACCAATCGTCGGTGGAGACCAGCCCAACCCCTTCCTTCCGCGATGTTAGGGAGGATGGCGTCACACTGCAGCTTCCGGCAAGGAGGGGGTCTAATCCGTTTCCCTCCTGGAGACTACAGCCGGCCGCCATTCGGTTCGCTCTATGGTGGCCGGGGCGGAGCCGTGGTCGTGACGTCCTTGGCGCGGTGGCGGGGGAGGAAGCCGCGGGGAAAATGGCGGACGGGAAAGCGGGAGAGGAGAAGCCGGAGAAGCCGCAGCGAGCAGGAAGCGCCGGAGGTGAAAACAAACCCAGCGTCGCGGGCCGCGGGGGCCGCTCCGGGCCTTCCTCCGAGCTCCCCGGGTGGGGGTGCGGGGTGATGCAGGAGGCCGGGGCGGGGGGGAGGGGGGACGGGGAGGCGGGAGACTGAGACAGCCTGAGTGGATACAGCGGGGCTGGACCCTGGCGTATCCTGCGCTTCTCTCCCGGAGGGCCCCGAGCCCCGCATCTGCAGGATGCAGACTCAGGGCCGAGAGTCCTCCCCCGTGTCGGGCCTAGCCCAGGACCCTTCCTCGAGGAGGAGACTAGACCCACGGGGAGATTAGGGGCGGGGTGGGGGAGGGGGACGGGCCTCGAATCACCCCGAGGCCTGGGAGGGAAGAAACAGTGAGCCGGCCAGCCTCCCTCCACTCTCTGGGGCTCCCCTCCCCCGGAGGCCGCAGTGCGGAGCTGTCCCCCCCCTTCCCTCCTTCCTTCCCCACCCTGCAGTCCCCGACTTGTGGGAGCCTTCCCGGCTGTAAACAGCCCCTCCAGGGAATCCCCAAGCAGCCGACTGCCCCACAGTGGCCTGTCTTAATTACCCCGGCGGGCTCTTACTGGTGGTCAGTGCCTGTTTGTCCCCGACATGAGTCAGGTCCCCATCCCCGCGACGACCCTCCACTCCCCTTCTTTTTAATTATTGTGGTAGCTGGGAAAGATGGAGGGCTCTCCCCACACTTATGATGGATTGTTCAGTAACTGCATGTTCTCAGGGTCAGGGTCTTGTCGCCTTCCCTCGAACCTCCTTCCCTCTCCCTTTTGCTTGTCGCTAGGAGGCAAAATGCCAGAGTTTTAGGCGCACAAATGGTCTGGTGTGACCTGTCCTGTGTTCTGTTATGTTGTGGAATAAATAAAACTCAGATTAATGTTAGCTTTGTTGCCTTTCTTCCTGTCATTCTTATGCTTTGTAGGGGGAAAAAAGATGCATTACATAATAATCAGGCCATTCCTTTTCCCCCTTCCCATCCCTAATACCTAATAGACTGAAAAACTGATATGATGTAAAGGTCTAGTTTACATTGTTTTAGGTGTCTCCCACCAGCACCTGTGGAAAAATCTTTTAGAGAGCCCTAGAATGAATGGCATGAGGAGTGAAGTGCCCATTTTAATTTTTCAGTGGGAATTGTCTATTCAAAGTTATTTCCATCTTTCAAAGAGAAATAAATGAAATATCCAAACCCCCTTTTTGAAGGTCTAAGTTGGAGAGGAAGAATTATTGTACTTTATTTGATTCTTCTTTGTATTATATTTTGACATCTGTTCAAATTAAAGTATAGTAAACAAAAGTTTAAAATTTAATACTGCCTCATTAACGCAGTACTTAAGGAGTACCGCCATAATACCACAGCATTAACTTAAAACCATCTTGAAAACTTATAAATAATAAACAAGTGCTCCCAAACGAGAATAATTTAGTCATTTAGTCATTTTTGATGGGAAGTACATAGCAGATATGAATTCCAAGGAAGCTTATGTTCATATGATAGCTAGAGTTTCTTTTTAAAATGTTACCAACATTCCTAAAGATAAGAGTAGGGAATTGTTTTAATATGTTGCCCCATGATAAATACCAAAATAGTAGTGTGCTGAATCAATAAGAAATATATTTTAGCATAACTTTGTCAAAATGTGAGAGCAAACAGTAAGAAAATTACTGATGGCAGAGCTGTGGAGTATATAATATGTGAAATAATTTGTACCAATTGTGGCAGAAATATTATTAGCCATAGCAGGAGTGCCTCGCTGCTTATAAATCAAATTTATGTTGTCAGGTTATATTAAAAAAGTCTCTTGAGGGAGTGCAGCACTTAAAAAAACTTGTAGTTAATTCATTACCCTTGTGAAACTTTGTGCTTTAGTGTTGAGTTTGGAGTCTACATCACAGGGTTCCTATCCTAAGCCAGACATTGTGATCTTATTCTCTATGTATGTGATTATAGTTATGTAGATACATATCTATATCCATACACAGACCTCTCTCTCTCTCTCTCTCTCTCTCTCTCTCTCTCTCTCTCTCTCTCTCTCTCTCTCTCTCTCTCTTTCTCTCTCCAGACATCACTTAAATTCGCTTATAAAATTAGGATAGTGCTTTACCTTTCTCATAGAGTGGTTGTGAGGAAAGCAGCTTTACAAAATTTTCAAGTATTTTACAAATGAGTTATTAACAATTCCCCAATTTGTCTTTTATCAATTACTTCCCTATTTAGTACCCTGTTCAAATGTGGTTCAAGGCTCTTGTGGACCTTTTCTTCCCCTCAATCAGGGACACAAAAATTTCAGTGAATTCATTTATCCATCAAGATTTCAAATTGATTAATCTGAACAGTTTATAAATGCATCAGATTTTTGTAGCAGCGAGAAAACAATATAGAAAAATAACAATACAGTAAAACACTTTAATGTTGTCTGTTAACACAGGTTGAAATATGCTTGCAGCAGTAATATTTTTCTGAGAACAATCAACTATGTAAGCAAAGTTGATTGTCATGGATTTTGTATTGGGACCTCCCCACTTTGGATTAACAGTGTCCCTGGCTATCTATCTCGATTTTTTTTCTCCTTGGGACATTGAGAAGGTAGAGAAGGAAAAAATAACTGAAGGCATGGTTTTGGTAAGAGTTTTGTTATATCAGGACTTTAAAACTAATGATCCAAACAGAAATTTTACCAAAAAAAAATGCATTTGTTTCTTAAATCAGTCTTAGCTAGTTGTGGTCTTCTAAACTGGCCTGGGAAATGAACTGGCAGTGAGTATTAAAGACTTTCTGTTACCAAATTGAAAACAGGTCACAAAAAGGCACTTAGAGCCTTCCTATTTAGCATCCTTTTAAAAATAAGGCCTCCGTGTGCTTCAAGACTCTTGTGTATTTTTTCCCCATTTATTAGGGAAAGAAAAATTGAAATGAATGTGGATTCATCTAGTTTGTTTTCAGATTGATAAATCTGAACATTTCATATGCTCTTAAGGTATACAAATGAATTTCTTTTCTTTAGGAAAACTTCCATCCAAAACTAATCTTAATATCTTCAAGCTTCTAAAGAAATGTACTATTATAAATTAAATATTTTTAAATAAGAAAAATTAAGAGAATAAATATTAGTTTCTTGTTTCATGTATGCTACAAGTATATTAAATATATGCAACAGCCATTTTTAGAGTTTACAGTATGTTTACCAGTTTGCAGTTATTCTTGGAAACCTATAAAGAAGCATAAAAGTCACACTAAAAACATAGAGACTTAGTAGTTCTTTGTAAAAGAACCAGAATACTGAGGAGGCAGCATAATATAATGGAGAAAATGTGGGATTTGGTTTTGAGACCCTGGTTTTAAATTCTGGCTCTGTCACTTTACAGTTTGATTTCTGGCAGGTCATTTAATCTTTCAGACTTTGTATTCCTCATCTGTAAAATGAAGAGGTTGGACTAAATGACATCTAAGGTCCCTTCCAGCTTTGAATCTCTGAATCTGTTTAGGTTACTTGCTTTGGGGTATGTAATATAAATATGGAGGGTACTATTTTAAATATGTCTGTCGATTACTTTGAATAATTAGGGCATCAAGCTATTTCAAATTTGAGTTAGCTGGGAAGTTTTCTCATATGAACTATATAATACAAAACAGTAGAAATGTATCTAACAGCCAAGACAGTAATAAGTAGATTTGACTGCCAGGCTATTTGGCCCCAATTTCTTATTTGTTTTGTTTTCCACATATTCTTACTAAATGTATTTTTGGAAGCCTATTCCAAACAAAGCGATCAGTCAGGGAAAATCATTCAGGGGATGAAATCAGCTTGTGCTTATTAGTCAATCCCTTTAGTGGACCTCATCCTCTGTGGAGAAGGTTTCATCATATGATTGTTATCAATGAACTCCCCTTTTTTCTTCCTTCTCTTTCCGTAATTATGGATCTGATTCAGTGGCTTAGAAGTTTCCATACTTCTTGGTTGTGAAGTTATCAGCATAAGACTTACTTTTAGAAACTCAAGGGCAAATTATTGCTCTTAAGTAGAAGTGGTATCCATTAGACATTATTCTCAAGAGTAGACCTGAGCAATAGGTGGTGTTTCAGCTTGTTTTTTTCAGTTGGTGGAAATGCAAGTGAGGATAAAATTGAGTTGTAGCTAATTTGCTATTTAAGAGGAACTCTTCTGACTCCCATTTAGGTTCTATCATATAGAGGACTAGTCTAACAAGGTTTTATCAAGATAGTAACTAGGTCCATAGATAGAACTTACTATACCTACATGTCAGGCAGCAAAGGTTTGTCTTTGCTCTCCCCAGTGCCTGGTTTGAGGTATAGTGGACTTTGATTTGGAATTAGGAAGAGTTGGATTCAAATTCTGCCTTTGTTACCTACCTATGAATTGTACTTTGTTAGATATACTTGGTAACACTATTACCTCAGATACATCACTTAACCTTTCTGAGCATCAGGTTATTCAAGATTTGTTAAGTTATAGCTGGTAATCTGCTTGGGTGATGGATGGAGTTCCCACACCCAGCAAATCCCAGGTATTGTGGAGGTGTTCCTGTATCCTCAGTTTTTTTCTCCTAATTTCTAGTATAATTTGCTCAAATTCCCTATGTGCCAGAATTTAATTCCAGAAATACAGGGATTGGGAACAGAAATAGAAGCAAAGGAATATGAAGAGAAAATCAATGGGCATTACTTACTATCTTTTAGTCCTTAGATCAGGGGTTCTTGAACCATTTTTATGTCTTGGATCCCTCTTGTAGTCTGGTGAAGTTTATCAAAGACATCTCAGAATTAAGTTTTTGATGCATAAAATACATGTGATCCCAAAGGAAACCAAACACTGAAATAGAGTTATCAAAATGTTTAGAAGACAAATTAGTAGACCCCAGATAGAACCTTTACCTTGCCTTAGACCACAGCCTGCCATGCTCTTTGTTCTAGTGTTTTCCACTTTATTATGTAAACTGAAATAAGTATCACTTGAGTTAGATGGCCTTGTTCCTATATAATTCACCTATATAATGTGGTATACAAAATATATCATAAAATAGTTGGTTTAGTTACAGTTTAGTTGTAGGATAAAACTTATGTGGGCCACTATATATAATAGAATTGATCAAAAATATTTGCAAGTCCTAAATTTAGTACTTAGAAAAGTGATGACATTTTCATAAATTCTTTTTGCATTTCCTTTTTTTCTGAAAATTCCAAATTGAGATGCTAGCATAGACTTCATTATTTTTTTAAACACTGTATTTTGGGCAACCTTTCACTCCTCAGTACTTTATTGTTTTAATGAATGCACCTTCTGCCATCCACTGCAGTTATGATACAATATTCCCTTCCACCTAATTCCTTAATTTCCCAATCCAAAACTAAATCCTAGTTAATCCCACTCTGGGTAGCATTATAACATTATTCGAATTGCTTTCTATGACCAGAAGGAGAATCTACAGCAGTAACTTGAAGATGTCTTCCCATTGTTTCCCCAAACAAGCTTGAACATTATGTTCAAGTATTTATTAATCCAATGAACAACAACAAAAACATCCCTGAAGCATAGCTTTCTAACAACTACATTTGTGTCCTTTTTTTCTTTTTTCTTGTTCTCTGTGCCTGATCTTAAAGCTTGTTTTCTTTCACCCATATATTAACCCACATACCCATAGCAGCATTGTGTATGCTTGTTATCTAGAGTATAGTGGGGCTGAAAGAAAATAAGTTTTTTAATTTTGAGCTGGTTTCCTCATTCCCTGACAACCCAGTATGTTCCTGAACATCTTCCTCTGCTGCTCATCTGGTGTAAACTTAAGAAATATCAACTAGTTTTTAAATTTGATACTTGGAGTTTTTTTGCATCTTGAATTTAATACTGAATATTTAGGAAGGCAAAATTACTGAAATAAGTTCAGTATATTTCAAAACTACATGTGAATTACTTGTAGATTATCAGCTATTTGATATCATCCATGATATGCTCCATTCATTAAAATGTGTAATTGAGAATTTAATATGACTGCACTATAAGAATGGGAAACATCTGTATTCAAACACATAGATGATTCTCCTCTGCTAAATTGCTTTCTGTGTAATTTCAGATAGTGAGATAACTTGGTCTACCCAAAATTCTAGGGCAGATTTTATTTATTAGATTAGATATAATACATATTTCCCAATAAATTCAGTTCTAAACTGAATAAACCTCTATAGGTAATTTATGTAATTGTGGAATTTAGACAACATGACCAGAAATTGCTAGGCAAATTTATTCTCCTTAACCTCAAAATTGTCTTTAAGTATAAGCAGTTATTTGCTGGCAAAGTAGATGATCACGCAGAGGAGTTTTTGCCACTTGGCTATTTTGGAGGTTTTTGTTCATTTGTTTTAAGTAAACTACCCTTTACCCTTCTTCCTCCCCACACATACATATAGAACTTTTGGTTTTGTGTACTAGAACAATGTGTATTCATTTTTTTTGAAAAATATGTTTGTAATTTTAAATTGCCCTGTATTTTATGCCAGTTAATTCAAAGGATCCTCTTCTACTGCCACACAATCTCTGTTCCCTCTGTATGCTCAAAACAGTGGAAGAGACTGTTGGGCCAGTAGGTGTGCAGCTGCAGAAATACCTTCCTTATAACAGTGCTTTATGAGGTTGCTGCTCCCATCACTCTGCTCAGTAAAATTAGCTCATCTTGGTAAGTTGTTTCGACTTCACCAGGACCTGAAGAAGAGGCAGAAAAACCTGTGAAAACTAAGACTGTTTCTTCCAGTAATGGAGGGGAAAATTCGAGTCGCAGCGCAGAGAAGCGATCAGCTGAAGAAGAAGCCGAAGACTTCTCATCCAAGCCTGTGCCTACAAAGATAGCCAAGTTTGGGTTTGCCATAGGCAGTCAGACGGCAAAGAAAGCACCAGTCATATCCATCAAACTTGGAGCAAGTGTGAGTCATTGTTTTGAACTGGGTATTTGCTGGGTATGGGGAGAATCTAGAAAGGAATCAGAAGATTGTTCAGAATCTTACGTTAAAAATGAACATTAAAGATTTTATATACATTTTATCTGAGGTGTAACCTATTGTTACATATGGTTATGGTGTACCTGCATGTGAATATGGAAGTTTAGATTCATATTAAATATGAATTTCCTAAACAGGAAAGGTTAGTGAAAAATCTAGAATAGCTATGGTATGAATCATAGGAAATAAAAATTTAATTTGTGTCGCTTTCATTTGAATTGAACTTTAGAAAATATCTTCAGAGAGGAGAAAAGTGTTATCTCCATCTAATTCTTTGGGTCTGTGAAATCAGCACCCTAGGTCTGTATTATTTTGTTATGCTTCTTAAGAGACTGCCATTACGGCAAAGACCTATGGATAGAATAAATATTGAAGACATGAAGAAACTATGGGGAAATGTGTTTCCATGGGAAAGAAATCTCAAGGCAGGACAGTGAAAAGCACCTTTAACTTGTATCACATAGTTCTGATCACTATGTCCCATTAATCAGATCTTCATCTGTCTCTTAACTTTGTATTTAGCTCTCCCTGTTCAAATAGTCTGCCACTTCTTTACTGCCCTCAATTGATCCTTTGTCTTAACCCACTTGTAAGACTGTGATTTGACCATCCGTGTTCTAATTGGTATAGGAGAACATGACTCTAAGTCCTGGTTTTGTGTCTGTGGTCTGATTTTCCCATTGTGTACACAAGTAATAAAAATATCTGGTCTAAGCCAGGAAAAGAGAAAGTACAGAATTCATTGTTCAATAATTCTGGGGCTGTTAGTCAAATGGAGCATGTTTTTGAGTCCAGTAACTCTGGGAGGTTTTCCTCCATCAATATTCCTGGACCTCAACTATGGGAAAAACTTTTGACAGTTTTGTTTTATTAAATTTAGAGTGCCATTCTAGTCTTTCAGCACCTTTTTGGATCCCAGTTCTGTCATCATATACCTTAGATATCTTGCCCAGCTTCATTTCGTTTACAAATACTACAAGCATGTCAACTATCTTCAGTCAGTTCTGCATTCATCCAATTGCATTTTCATCTAGGCTGTATCTTTATTGTCTACAGGAATTTTGTGAAAGTTTATCACATATTTTGGTGAAATCCAGTTATTCTGTATCTATAGTTTTCCACTGATATTCTTGTCTGGTAACCTTGGCAAGAAAGGAAATGTGGTTGGTATGGCATGATTTGTTTTTAGTGAGTCCAGGCAAGATAATATTGACCATCAGTTTCCTTTCTACTTGCTCACAAATGAACCATTTAATACTCCCCTCTAGAATTTTTCCAGCCTTATATTTTGCTGAATTTCCTTTCCTTTAGAAATGAGAAAAACATTCCCACTTATAGGCCTGGGGCACCTTTCCATTCAGCAAAAATGGAGCAATCACATCAACATCTTTCCTTGAACTATTTCAGGAATTTAAGTGTTCTTGTTGTCTCTCACTTACTTGAATTTCAGTTTCCTCATAACTATTTTTCCCTCTCATTGCTACGAAGACTCTTCTTGATGAAAAGAGAAGTAAAATAGGAACTGAATGCTCTGTTTTCTGTAGGTCATCTGTTATCATTCCTTTCACACCAGATAGAAGGCCTAGGCTGTCCTTGTTCTTTTTCCCAGTGTAACATTTCCATTAAAAACAAAAACCCCTTTCATTTGACACAAGCATCAGCTAATTTCAGACTTTAGCCTCCCTGATACGGTTATAGGACTAAATCATTCTTACATTTTAAAAATGACTACTTCTTTTCTTTTGGTATATTCCCTCATCATGAAATTACTCCTCTGTCTTTTCTGTTCATATGGCTCCCTGGTTTGGGTCTTTCTCACCCTTACTCTCCCCAACCAGTAGTGAGGGGGCAAATGGAAAGAGTTCTTGGATTTGGAGCATTCCCTGAGTTCAAATCTTGCCCCTACTACTTGATCTGGGGCAAGTCATTTGCTTTATTTGGATTTCAGTTTTCTCATTTGTAGAATTAAAAATTTGTGCTAAATTATTTCTGAAGTCTCTTGTAGCTACCAGTCTGAAATATTTAGCAAATCATCAAATTTTGTCATCATAATTTTCATTTTGACAATATCCAGTCTCTTTTGAATTGGTTTTGTTTTATTTATATTCTCACACCATATCTTTTCTTTGAACTTATGAAATCTACTTTCAAAATTTGAGGCATGCTAGATAATACTGCCAAAATTATTAAATAGTGTAAAGGCCCCAGATTTGTTACTTAGCTTAAATAGCACATGATAAAGCCATGTTCTTCATCTTTATTTGGAATTTTAACAAAAGGGATGTTGACTTCTAAAAGCCAGCTTAAACATATACTTTAAGATACAAAATTTTAAGCTCTTAGCCCCTTGATAAAACCAAGTAATTGAAATATTTTGCTAGTAAGGAATTAAGTATTAACTTAATGTTAGATGACATGGCATTAGAACTAAGTTTTTAAGTAAGACAGAAATCATCTAAAATTGCTCCACAGTTGATGCTATTTAGTTACAGCTATCATATCTGTCAGCAGCTATTTTCTGAAGTTAATTTGAAGGGGGAAAAAAGCAGCATTTTACTGCCAGGTGCATATATTCTAGATTATCATTCAAGAATGATTATCTAAAGTGTTATCTGGGTTTCTTTCCAACTGTTTTCAGTAATCCTGATAGGTGGTCTTTTTTTAAAAAAATTCAATAACAACAGGCATAATCATTACCCCCCCAAAAGTGGTCTTTCTGTTAGGTGAATTTTAAGGTCAGGATTTCAGTAGGTTTTTTGTTGTTTTGTTTTTATATTTTCATTTAATTTAAATACAATTTATATGTAAATATAAATACAGATAAGTATTTAAATATGAAATTTAAGATAAATTTTACAATATGTGAAAATGAAAAAAAGACCATGTTACTATCCTTCCCTTAATTTAACATGTTTGTGTATTAAAGTTTTGTGCAGTCTACTAAATGTATTAAAACTAATGATAGCAAGTAATTGGTTAGTTAGGGGCTGTGTGACAGATTTCACTCTTGTATGGATTGATTATTTTTGCAATTAAGAATCTAAATAATTCACATTTTTGGTTAGTACTACTTTAAAAGATCCTGTCTTATAGCTACATAAAATCAGTCAGCAAATGTATATTATTCAGTGCCTGGTATACACATGGCATTGGGCTGTCCTTGAGAAAACATCCTCTGCAAGATCAAATATACAAAATTTTGATGAGTAAAAGGTGTTTTGGGGTTAGCATATAAATATCAAAGTTGACTTTAAAAACTATTACTAATCAGGTCCATATCACCTAATAGTACTGTTATATTCTCAGGGAGCATAGGAGACCTAAAGATGAGTTTTTCAAATGTACCGACTTACTGCTTGAGATACTTTGAAAACAAAATACCCCTTTTTTCTTTTCCTTTTTTTTAATACAGAAAAGTCAGTTTTCCTCTTGAGTTGCATGTGTATAATATACATACTTTGCTTGTATAGTGTTCATATGTTTTGATGTATTTCTCTTTTAGAAGCCTAAAGAAACTGTTCCAACGCTTGCCCCTAAAACCCTTTCAGTAGCAGCAGTTTTCAATGAAGATGATGATGTAAGTCAATGGCTAATTCTGTTTCTTACTCTTCAATTCTTTAAGTACACTACTCATATTAAAGACTTTTTGAACTTATTCAAGGAAACTAAAACTCTGACTTCACAAAAAAAATAATCAGGTGATAGAGTAGAAAGTAGCAAGGCTATATTGAATCTGTCTATAATGTCTATTATGTGCCAGGCACTAGGCATACATTTAGAAAAATAAAACTGTCACTTGCCCTTGAGCTTACATTCTGGAGAGGGAAGGGCCTGAGGGGGAAGGGTGGGAAGATAATGGTATGTTCATAGATGTTTTGATTATTTAAAAAAAAAAAAAATCGCTACACACAGATAGTAGCAGAGAGATAACAACCAGAAAGCCTCTTGAAGGAAGTTGCACTTGAGCTGAGCTCTGAAAGGATCTGAGGTATTTCAGAAGCTGAGAGAGGAGTAAAAACATTTCAGGTGTATGGGACAGCCTCTGTGCAAAGGTACAGAAGTCTTTTTTGATTAGTCATATAAGTAGGTATCCCCAAAATTATGAACCTTTCTGGTAACATCTGTAAGAACTGTGAGAGAAGGGAGATGAGTGGGTGGTGTTGGTCTTTGGTATTTGAAGAGGGGAATTCTGTCTCCCTCAAGTTTGAGGTGATTAGGCAAAGGATGGGTAACTGATAGAGGTGTTTAAGCAAGAATGACTGCTTATCAAGATTGCAACCCCATCATCTGCATAGCCCAAATTTCAAGATTCTTTAGAGTTTGGGGACAAGATCTCAGGACCTTTTTTTCTTACTGTGTATGAAGTTAATTTCAGAAGAAGGTAAAGTAGCTCCTGAAAAATAAAACAGCATTTTTATTTGTAACTAAGGTCTGATTTCATTAATGTAATATAGCTCACATCTATATAGTGTTTTAAGATTTGCTGAGCACTTTGTGTACATATGATGTCATTTTCACAACAACTCTCTGTGGTAGGTTCTGTTCCTTTCCCCATTTTATAAGTAAAAGTAACTGGTGCTCAAAGAGTAAGTAATCCGTATAGGGTTACACAGCTAATAAGCATTTGAGAGATTTCTGGGTCTTTCTGAATGGACAATTGAAAACATGTTTTTGATGTGAGTACAAGGGAGATAGAGACTGATATGTAAGCACATACATAGTGTAATTTTGATTGATAAAACCATATTGATTTCAGATCTTTAACCATTTGATAGTTCAAAGAACTTTGGTAATGATATTTTCCTTTTGTTGGATCTGAAGTAGTTGTGGGGGAGGAAGGGGACTAATTTTGCAGTACTGGTCAAAGCACTGGATTCTACCTTACAGTGGTTTCTCTGGAGGGTTGCAGCTGGGAGGGCAGGCTAAAGGAAAGAGCAGTATAGAGGTGAGGTGAGCTGGGGTAGTTTGTCTGAAAAATAGGTGATTAATCATTCTAGGTGTTCTAGCAATAAAGGAGATTGCCTCCTTGGGGTTAAGGTCTTTATTTCCATCATGTAAAATGAATGCACAGGAAAACAAGTATGTTTTTTTGTTATCTGATAACCTTGATATTTGATTATAGACAGTTACTACTAAAATTATTTTGATAGGTTTTTTTTTTTTCCTCCCGTGTCGTAGTTACATGATTCACAATAACAAGGGGGGGAAAAATCTATGTTCTCTTATTATAAAGCATTTATAATTTTGTGTAAATTCAAGACTTTAAAAATATATTGATTACTAAAAAGATTTTTGTAATTTCCATCTTTAAAAAATTGGCACTTATTAGCAGTCACCTATAGCTTTTAAAAAAAAAAAGAAATATTTGTAATTTTGCACTTATATTTTATCTGATTTTTTTTTTCTCAGAGTGAACCAGAGGAAATGCCTCCAGAAGCAAAGATGCGGATGAAGAATATTGGAAGGTATTTAAATTTTTTGCATATGTTAAACTATTACCTAATCATAGTAAATAAACTTGTAAGAGAGCTGAAGTCAGTGAAGGATATTGTCAGATCCTAATATCTCTTGGGAGAAAGTCACATGGGAAAGTTTTACTACTCTTTTACTTCATTCAAGGAATTGAGAGATGGTACCATAATTTATTTTAGGGTAAAGAGAAATGACATACTTTATGAGCAGTCAAAGGTTCTTCTTTACTGACGGAAAAAAAATATATGCATATGATTAAAAACATTTTCTCCTTTCAGATGACACCAGATGGTTTTCAGTTAAATATATTAAATACACAATGAGTTTTAAATTTTTAAGTTTGTTGGCCACTAGATAAACATGGAGTTTTCACTATTCTCTCATCTATTTTTGCAAAATTATGCCTCAACACCTTATAAGGATTGTACAACCTTAAAGTAATCCCAGAAAACAAACCAAATTTTGAAGATACTTATTCCCACAGAATAGAGGAAGATTCCACAAAGGGCAAAAGGAAATAGAGTCTGAAAAGTGAAGGTTATTTAATTTTAAATTGGATAGTGCAAATGAGAACAGTGTAGGACTTCTAAAAAAAAATCAGATTGATAAGTAAACTTTCAAAGTGATAATGTTAATTCGAACTAATTTTGGTACCATTTTGGTTTAAACATATGCCAACTTGTTTTTCTTATTTGACATTTATAACAGCCTAAGAAAAGAAAATAATAATGTTAGCATTTCACTGTATACCTTCATGGTATTTTTCCTTTCCAAGATGATCCCTTTGAAGAGATAGGAACAGCACATCATTTTTTTTTTTTAGGTTTACTTAGACCAGTGCAGTATATGAAAAGTGTCATAGTTGGAAACACTAAAATATGAGAAGATGAGGTTGTTGGGATTATGAGAGGGAGGAGACTCAGTGGACAGAGTATTCAGATGGAAATCTGAAGAGACCTGGACTCAACTCCAAGATTTCACACTAGCTCGTTGACCACAGACAAACCACTCCTCTTAGTTTTTTTCTCATCTGTAAAATGAGAATAATTTGCATACTACCTGCCTTACAAGATTGTTTATGAAGAAAACACCTGAACCTAAAACATTTCCAAAGTACTCTGGGTAACTCAGAGAAACACATTTAAAATACTGATTTACTTGCACAGTGAGTGAATGCCATCTACATTCAGAGAAAGTAGTATAGAGTCAGAATGCAGAATGAAGCAGACTGTTTTCTCTTTTGTTTAGGTTTGGTTTGGTTTTTCTCTTGGTTTCTCCAATTCGTTTTAATTCTTTGCAACATGACTAATGTGAAAATGTGTTTAAAAAGAATGTATGTGTAGAACCCATATAACATTAACATTGCATTCTATCTTGGGGAGGGAGCGGGGTAAGTAGGGGAGAAAATTTAAAGCTTATTTTTAAAAAACCTGAAATCTATATATAATTGTGTTAGCTGTTATCACAACCTATTCTTTTATCTCCCTTCTCTCTTTGATTCATAGCATAAAAATTATCTAGGCCTTTGTGTGTATATACCACATATACATATTTATACATAGACACACACATATATATTCAGATTTATACCAGATTTGAGCTCAAGTCTTCCTGACTGATACTTTTGTTTTAGAAACTTGATACACTCTATAGTTGTGGGGGGAGATTAAGGGAGAATTGAGGGATGATATTTTCATACCTTGCTCTATTACAGTGCTATCTGAAAGCCTTTAAAAACTGTTTAACAACTCTTTCTTTTCTGTTATTAAAAATAGGGATACACCAACATCAGCTGGACCAAATTCCTTCAATAAAGGAAAGCATGGATTTTCTGATAACCAGAAGCTGTGGGAACGAAATATTAAATCTCACCTTGGAAATGTCCATGACCAAGATGATGACTAAATGATGTGTTTCAAGATTTGGGTATGGGGTGGGTGTGATGTTAAAAGGAACAGTTTCCTTTGTTTGTTTGGTTTTTTTTTTAAGAGAAAAAAAGAATGGTATAAGACTATCTTTGGAGCCACTTTTTAAAAATTGAGTGGTGTACTAATAATAAATGAAAGTTTGAAATTAGAGGTAATTTATGTTTTATATACAGATTTCAAGACATTTGCTAATTTTGTAGTTTCATGTGATTAGTTTCAAAAGGTTACAGATAATAAAGAAGTCAGAAATGGTACCTTTTTAAGAATTGCTTATTTTTTTAGTCACAACTATTAGCACATTAAGGAGGAAGCAAAAGTTTACTGTCTCTTTAACTGTTCAAATTGAAAACAACTACTTAACTCCATCTTTTACCTAAACTATCTGGCTCCCAAGAACAGCCTTATAGAGGAGTGTTGTACTGGGAGGGAAATGTTACTGGAACGTTGATTTGAAGATAATTTAGACAGCTTTTTTTCCTTGTTGGACATTTTTATTTTTAGTTATGAACTAGGCATTGCTAACAGCAGCTACAGAAGGCATAACAAGAAAAACCCGTAATTACTTTTTTTGAAATTTTTATTGTATTTAATATATGATGTGGCTTAATTCATCTTAACAGGACTTGTCCTAACTACGTTGATTTTTAAAGGACAAGCATTCACTCACTGTGCAAGTAAATCAGTATTTTAAATGTGTTTCTCTGAGTTATTGGTATTAACAAGCTCCTGTAAGCATTTCTACCAGAACTTGAGGTAAATATGAGGAAGCTGTTTCTTTTAAAAAATAAGCCACCACCAAAAAAGTGATTAAAATATGTACATTGCTTAAATGCATTTGGCTTTTTTAATTTTAAAAGTGACACACCAAAAATTCATTAACATTGTATAAAGATGGTGAAGATGCACTTTCTGTATTTGTCAGAACATTTAAATTACCAATTTAGTGAAAACTAATTTGAATTTAAGCAACGTTACTTTTGTCATTAGTAGACCAGTATATAAAACGTTCATTTATATGCTTGTTTCTTTATAGACCACTGCCCCAGTTCAGGTACTGAAAATACAAGAGAGTGCATCTTTAAAATTATTTTATGAAAGATTTGACCACTTATACTTTGAGTCTGTAAGTTCTGAGAGGTTTCTTTTGTATTTTTGTATCGTATATGTAATCTTAAATTTCTTTGAAATATAATGCCGTTGGAACATCTGTTCTCGTATCTTTAAAAGCTTTGTCATAAACAAATGTATAATGTTTTCTTGAAAATTCCTTCAATGTTGAACTTGAAGGCAGCTTTAGACTATTTTACTGGTGGTAACTGCCAGTTAAGCTCTTAGAATAGGTAATCGTTCAGAGGAGCTGCCTTTTAATGTATATTCCTAATACTTTTGTCCAGTTACATTTATATTTAGAATAAACCCCACATAAAACAAAAAAAAAATGTACATAGAACTATTAGTTCTTCTTTATTTGACTTAACCATATCAAAATTCATAAATTTATCTTTAGATACTCTAATGTAGGCAAACTTTCCATTTTTGTCCGTTTTATTGTTATGTTTAAAGTAAGAATTCTTTCTCTTCTGAATGTTTTCTTGACCCAAATGAAATGATAGCATAAGGTCAAGGCAGGAGAGAGCAATGACTGAGATGAATGTCTTTACTAAAATATCAATAAATTTGTGAAACTCAGTAATACAGTATGTTCTATTCTCCTTAACTGTTGTCATCTTCCATAAAGAAGCAAAATAAAATAAAATTACTGATTCCCACTCACTGATGGGCAAGTTGTAAAGGAAGAGCTGAGATTTTTAATCACTTGGGTACTGCACTTAGATACTATTCATTTAGCATGTAATATATTCACTTAAAATTGTATTATGTAATTGTTAATGTGCCTCCCTGTCAGAAAGTTAGATCTTTGAAGGAGGTGGCTGGTTTTGTTTCCTTTCTTTGTGTCTCTAGTGCTTAGCACAGCATGTGGCTGGCACATAGCATTTAATTAATACTTATTGACTGAGTAACTGTTGCACTTGATATGAGTAAAATCAAGTTGGCCTAAAATTTAAATGAGCAAGCTAAAACTCAACCCCAAATGGATATAAGGAACGTGCTTTAAAACCTTAAAAGCACAATATAAATGTTGGTTGCTATTATTACTTGAAAAAGGAACTCACGCTTACTTTGTACTACTATTAGGTGCTGGAGATGCAAAAGAAATATATGACACAGACCACTCTCAAGGACCTTAAAATATAATAGGAGTATAAGACACATACGCAACTCAGAAAAAAGGGAGAAGTAGAAGAGAAGGTCCATCTAGGTAAAACATTTTGAAATTTTTGAAGAAGGAAAGATTACTTTCCCTTGAGGGAGAAGGGCAAGGCAAGCAAAAGACTAAGTGGAAGAGTAGCCCTGGAGTTGGTCTTTGCAAGAAGAGCTGGGAAGGAATTCCAGGACTGGTTTATTTTACATGGCATTGCTTCTCATATTGTTTCAGTGGAGAAGAATGCTGTTCAGTAGTCAGGAAGACCAGAGGTCATATCTAGTCTAAAACACCATACTAGTTGTGAACCTGAGCAAATCATAACCTGTGTCTGATTCAATTTCCTCATCTGTAAAATGGGGATAATAGTATCTGCCTCTCAGGGTTGTGAGGATCATGTGAAATACTTGTAAAGCACTTTGAAAACTTTAAAGTGCTATGTAACTGCTAGCTTATTATTTATAAGTAAATGGTAAGGAAATAAGAATTTTCATAGCACTTTCTATGTGCCAAGCTCTATAAAATTCTCATTAGAGCAACCCTAGGAGGTTGGTGCTATTGCCCCCTTTTTATGGTTGAGGAAACTGAGGTAGAAAGGTTAAGTAATGTCTGAGCTGCATCTTTCTGACTTTGAGCTCAGCACCTTATCCACTGTGCTACCTAGCTGCCTCTGCATCTGAAGGAAGATGATCAGAAGATCAGAAAATCACCAAGCTTCACTCTTCTATAACCAAGGAGAGCCCATACCTAGGGCCTTCCTTTTTCCCATCCATCCCTTACTCCAGAAACAGGACCATAGTCTGGACAGGCATCTTGCTATTTATCATGCTGCCCATTCACCTTACCTCCTTCCCTTTTGTTCTTAAAAATTGCATGAAAAAATCAACTCTTCTGTAAGGCAGAGGTCAGCTACCATTGCTACTAGAAAGGGATATAACAATCTATACTGTGGCTCCACTCAAAATCTCCCGTGATTCAATCTTAATATTGCCTATGCAGAAGTTTGCCTTCCTGATATCTCCATATTCCCTCATACCCCATTAGTATTAGCTCCTACTCATCCTGTGTCCCTTACCTACCCTTGTTGCTCCCTCCTTTCCGTTGTGCACTATGAAACTATTATTAATAAATTGCCCTTCCTACTAGATCTCTTCCTCTTACATTTCTATCTTGTAATAGCTGAAACATGGCCCTTCTCAGAAGACTGACCCAGTGAGCCCAGGGAAGGAATAAAAACATTTGTTCTCACTACTGATTTCAGCTGAGGCTTCCCTCTAACACTTGATTCAGCAACCTCACATTTAAGTTTCACTTCATCCAAGTATGTTGTCCAGTTGCTAATGGCAGTTATATACTGTGGGAGTATTCTTCCTCCTTTATCAAGGAGTCTTAGGACCTGGATGAGTATCCTTTCTACTCCTACCCTCTTAGTTTTATTTGATCTTTTTACTATTTTGAACTTAAACATCAAGTAAAATGAGCATCTCCACATGCAAAGAGCAGACGATGAAGATTGTGCATGAAATTGCAAATATTAAATATAGTTTTTTAAAGTATATAATAAATTCGGTATACTCTTTTGAAAACTCATCTGTGTTTTCTTCTGAACTGTGTTTTGTTTACTTCTGTGTATTTTAAAAAGTGATTCAATAACCTTTCTTTATTGACAACACTATTCAGTTCCTCTTGCCTGCCTCCAGCTCTCCCAGGGGCTCCATGAAAAAAGGGGAAAACGAACAATGTATCCAATTCACACATTGACCATGTCAAAAAACATATCTCATTCTGCACCTTGAGACCTTTTTACTAGTAGGGTTGAGGGAGGGAGTAGTCAACATTTATTTAGCACCTGCTATCGGCCAGCCACTGTGTTAAGTGATTTTTACAACTCTTTCATTTCTCAGGAGATGAGTAACACACCAACATCCATTCTCCCAAGTTCTGGTTGGTTATTGATCAAATTCTTAAATCTTAAAAGTTATTTTTCTTTATAATGTTACTCTAATTGTATAAGTTGTTCTCCTTGTTCTCAAATCACTCTATTTATACAGGTCTTCCTTCTTTCTCTGAATCCATTTTTTAAAATACAATAATAATCCCTAAATCACATAATGTAATTTGTTCAGCCATCCCAAGACTGGTGTTCACCCTCTATATCTCTAGTTCTTTGCTACAACAAATAAAGCTTCTATAAATATTTTTGTGCATAGATGTCTTTTCCCTCTTTCTTTCATCTCTGGGGTATCTTGAGGCCTAGAAGTGCCTCTTCTGAGTCAAAAGAGGAGTTTCACCATTTTCAGTTTAGTTCCAAATTGCTTTCCAGAGAGGCTGATACAGTTTACAGCACCACCAACAGTGCTTTAGTGTACCTGTCTTCCTACAACCACTTCAACCTTTTTCATTTTTTGTCACCTTTGCCAGTCTGATAGATGTAAGGTGGAACTTCGTAGTTCTCAAATAATGATTTAAAGCATTTTCATACAGTTGTTGAGAATTTTAATTCTTCCTTTGGAAATTACCTACTCATATCCTTTGACCATTAATCTATGAGGAATGGCTCTTGTTTTTATATGTAATAATAAATATATAGTGTTACAAGTTTTATAAAGTGTTTTTATATACATTATTTCATTTGACTTTGTTTCTTATGTATCTAGGATATCATGAGGGAGACTGACCTATCCATTCTCTTTTTCTGCTTTCTCTATCCCTGGTTATCATATTTGTATCATAAAAGGAGTTGATAGGATCTTATTTTTTTTAAGTGCGTATAATACTGAAATTACTGTTTTCTGAACATTTGAATTCATTTGTAAAATCGTTTGGTCATGGGGCTTTTTTCTTTGTGAGTTCATTTTATATTTTTATGATCGGATTATTTAACTTATTTCTTGTTCTGTTATAGCTATTTTTTAAAATACTCATTTTGTCTCATCCATTTTAAAAATGTAATTTGGCAGAATAATTTCTTGTAATTTCCTTTATTTCTTACTAATTTGTAGTGAATTTTTCTTTTTAAATCAATTTATTTAATATGTCTATTTTTGTAGTTTAAAAATAGCTCCTGATTTTATGAATTTAACAGTAATTTTTTGTTTTGAGTTTTACTAATTCCTTTTATTCTTAGAATTTTTATTTTTATGTTTAGTTGGGTTTTTTTAATGTGCTACTTTTCAGGTGTATTGTTATTGTTGCAGCATTCCTAATTCATTGATCTGTTCCATCTCTCTTTTGTTGATGAAGGTCTTTAGCAATATACATTTTCCTCTAAAGCCTGCTTTGCCTTCTTCACACAAGTTTTATTATTTTTTCTCATTGTCATTTTACTTGATGAAACTATTGTTTCTGTGATTTGTTATTTGACTGACTGATTCTTTAGGATTAAATTATTTCATATCTAATTTTTAATCCTTTCTTCAGAGACCCTTTAGAAATATTATTTTTATTGCATTTTGGTCAGTAAAGGATGTGTTTAATATTTTTGCCTTTCTACATTTGTTTGTAAGATGTCTATACCCCAAAACATGATCAGTATTTGTAAAGGTACCATAGGGTACTAAAAAATATGTTTTGACCTAGTATTCACCAAAGATCTGTTATAGTTACCTTTTGTAAAATTCTGTTCGGGTCCTAAATTTCTTTATTTTTTGTTAGATTTGTGTAAATGAAAGCGGTACATTCAGGTCTCCAATTATTACAGTTTTACTATAAGCTATTATGGTTTACTGTTAGAGTTTTATTCTTTTTCTGTTAACTGATAAACTTTTCCTTTCAATGTTTAGATACTGTGTCATTCAGTGCCTATATATTAAGGATTGATATTCATTTTCTATGGTGCCTTTAAGAATAATGGAATTACCTTGTTTATTTCTTTTAATCATGTCTATTTTTACTGTTGCCTTGCCTGAGAACATGATTTCTACCCCTGCCTTTTTTAAGTTCAAATGAAACATAATAAACTGGCCCCTTATTTACTCATCTATGAATCTTGATGTATCAAATACATTTATTGTAAAGAACAGATTGTTGGAGTCTGCTTTCTAACCTGTTCTTTTGTCCTCTTCCATTAAGTTGTTAATTCACTTTCATGGTTATGATTCTTAATTGTATATCCCTCCAGCCTATCGTTACACTTTTCTCCTTTCTTCTTTTAAAGAAGGAATATAATGCTCAGCAGATTCTCATCCACTGCACTTCTTTTCTTCCCCTCATTCACTTGGTTTATAATTAATCCATCTCTTTTTCTACCCTATTTCCTTTCCTACTCCTCCTTGTTTTGTTGTTGAGTTTTATGTTTTTCTCTGCTACACTCCTTGAGTGTGTGTTGGTAGGTGTGTTCAACCCCATTTTGTTTAGATGAAAGTGAACCATTGCCTCTAAGTTTATATAGTGTTATACTCACATACTCTGATTATGTGAATGGTGATTCCTAACTCTTTCTTCCCTCTTTCTTTCCTAGTGTATTACTTTTCCTCTTCTTTTTCTGTCTTCATTTTAGATCATGAAAAAGATCACTTAAAATGTATATACATATGTGTATATATGTACATACATATATGTGTATATGTCCCCAGGCCTTCTTCTTATCTTTTTTATAACCTTTGAAGACATTAGGACTCTGAGGGGACATTTGTTTCTTTCTTCTTTATTAGAATACATAGACCTCCAACATGTCCTTTCTAATTGCTCCATTGTATTTATTCTTTCTGGGTTTCTCTTGACTCCTGTGTTTACATTTCAGAGATTTTGTTCACCTCTGTTCTTTTTCATCAGCAAATGCTGAGAAGTACTCTCTAACTAAAGCTCCATTTTTCCCCATAAGATTATACTCAGTTTTTCTAGATGATTTATTTTTAATTGTGAGCTTTTATCTTTTGCCTTTTGTAATATATCTACTATTCCAAGTTCTTCTATCCTTATAGCTGCCTTGTTTAGTCTTGAATGTTATTCCTTGGTACTTGAACTCTTTCTGCCTATTTGTAGTACTTTTTTTAAACCTGATAGTTTTAGATTTTAGCAGTGACATTCCTGGGGTTTGTATTTTGGGGTTTTAGGAGATTTCCAGTGGATTCTACTTTACTTTCCTCTCCAGTTCTAATAGGTTGAGCAGTTTTCATTTTTGTCTTATTTACTTTCTTGATCTGTTTTATAGGTTAGCTGTTTTTTAATAGAATTTTATTTTATTTTATTTTTTCAGTTGATTCTGTTCTTGCATTTCTTACTGTTTCATGGGATCACTGATTTTTGTTTGATCCATTCTAATTTTCAAGGAGTCTTGTTATTTGAGTAAAATTTTTCACCTCCTATACTAAGTTCATTCTCCTACTTTCTTCAGGAGTTCTCAATTCATTATTTTTCCAATTCTTTTATAATACAGTTTTTTATCTCTTATTTCATCTCTTCCAGTAATTTTAATAAACCTAGGTAAGTGCAAGCCATATCTTTATTTGAGGCTCTGCCTGTAGTGGCTGTGGAGTTACTTTCTTCCTCTAGCTGAGTGTCTAAGACATCCTTGGATCCATAAAATATATTTATCATTGGTATCTTGTTTACATAAACATGTGCATATATATAAATATATACATATGAATACATAAATACAACTGATAAATGTATTACCAGCTTTGCTTCTTAAATTGGGATTTTTTTCAGGTCAGGCACTAACACACTTGGATGGTCCTTTTCTTTGCCCTAATGGGTATTGCCGGGAATCCTTACACTAGCTCTTCTACTGATACCTGCTGTGCACAAAGTGCTGGGAAGTCCCAACCTCACCTGTGTCCTCTGTGTACAGGGCGCTAAACTCTTTAAGGATGTAAAGGAACAACTCAGGTTAGCTTGCTACAAACTTTCAGAGTCCCCAAGCTATGTAGACTGATTACTACTCTCTTGGTAAGAAATTTGATGTTCTGTTGGCTCTCATCTCCCTTCTAGATTCAAAGCCCTCGGTGGGGATGGGGAGGGGTTAACCATACTTAGACTTCCTTGCTAAAGCTCTTCCCATCTTCTGGTTCTTGTGGCAAGGTTATGTTTTAAGGTACAAGGACATGCATGTGAGGGGTAAAGCCTTCAGGTTTTCTGGCCTGGAGTGAATGCTTTGGGTCATTCTGGAAAGACAAAGTGCTTTCCCACCTCTGGACTACAGCAGTCCAGTCTCCAGGTATAAGTAGGGCACTCTTTTTTTTTTAATTGCTTTCTCAATTACATGTTAAATAAAAATTCTTAACATTCATTTAAAGTTTTATGTTCGAAATTCTCTTCTCCTCTCCCTCCTTGAGAAGGCAAGCATAGATTATAGGCATATTATACCAAGGTATAGATTATACATGTATAGTCATGAAAAAAATTTTCATATTAGCCATGTTGCCAAACAAAACAGACCAAAAAAGGCCTAAAAATAACAAAATTTAAAAAGTATGCTTCAGAGTGCATTCAGACTCTTATCAGTTCTTTCTCTGTAGGTAGATAGTATTTTTCATCCTGGCTGGGGCACTCCTACAGTTACTGGAGCTCAAAGGCCTCCAGGAACCTCATTTGCTTTGTCCAGCTCTTCTGGCTGAGCTACCTCTTTAGTTCTCTTCAAGTTCTTGGGTGTCTCTTTTTGCCAACCTAAGCTGTATACAAAATTGTAGTTTTTCTCTATTAATTCCTATTTTATCTGTTCTAGAACTAATGTATTTTTGGAATTAAATGTGTGGGAATTGGGCTATATGCCTGCTCTTATATTTGGGGGCCTCAACTTGATGTGACGTGATAAAACATCCTTGCTTTCCAATTCATCAGCTTTATAAACTTGTATGATCTGCATCTTTGTTGCTGGTGAGCCACACTCAGGAACAGTCAGACATACCCTTGATCTCATTACCTAGAAGCATTTACCTGTACATTTATAACACTAAAATTCCTCCACTGTCCATAGCCTATCTTTACATCTCTGTCTCATCCAACATGTTCTCTGACCAGAACTTCCCCACACACACCTTTCCCAAGCTGTTACCCTTGTCCTGGCTTTGTTTTCCTCTTGAAAATCTTAACCTTATACAGTTTTACACCATTCTATATACACTGTCCCCATTGCCCTAGCTTTGCTCATTACTTTCAAACCCCTAACCCTGGAATATTCTCAGCCCTGCCCCTCCCCTTTCCACCTGTTCATGTACAGTTGAGCTTCACTGAGCGAGACCATTACAAATTTGTTGCCTGAACTTAACTGAGCCCACACATTTGAATATAGGATGCTTTCCTTCTTACCTGAATAATTTTGTATTGCAAGGGGTCAGGATACTGATGAAGTCTGAGTACCAAGGCTTAATTGATCTTGTAGCATGCTGAGGTTCCGATGTATACGATGGAGGATCATTAAGCCCTGAAGAGTTGAGATCTAATAATTTGGAAATATATGGACAAGTTGAACAAATTATTTCAGAACACTGCTAACCCTCTAGAATTGAAACACAACTGAAGACCTAAGTAAGGGGATTTATTACTGCTATTCTTTGCACAGAAAAAGTGCCTGTTGTTTGAAACTGATAAGTGAAGAGGCTTCAACTACGGCTGCTTACTGGAGAAGAAAACTTTGGCATCCATGAAGCGAAAAGGACAAGTCAAAACCCTAGCCTGAGAAAAGGAAGCATCTAACCTAAAAAAAAAATGCCGGGGACAAAGAAAGATTCATTAATTTGATTTGCTCTCCAGAGTAGAGGAAACTTCAAACTCAACTCATTAGGCTGAAACAACAAAAAATGAGTAAGTCAATTTAAAATATTTTTTAATGCTAGAGGTGACACAAAAACTGGAAGAGAGGGGAAAAAGCCCCCACTAAAAACATCTACAATCAAACAAAAAAAAAATAGCTTGCTTTCAGAACTAACTAGAATTCTTCAAAGGAATGATACAAGAATTTTTTTTTGTTTTTTTTTTAATGAGAAAATAAAATAAGTGAGCAAAAGTTGGAAAGAGGGAAGAGTTGGGAAAAGAATTGATAATTTAAAAGGAGGTAAAAAGTTAAGTTATCAGAATGGATCAAATAGAAATTAGTAAGATGCAACTAGACTTCTTTAAACAAAGTAAAAAAAGAAGATGAGATGTAAGATCTCATGCAATAAATAACCAACATGGAAAACAAATCAAGAAAAAAATCTTAATCATAAGACTAGCTGAGATCCATGACAGAAACAAACAAAAAAAACCCTAGATAAGAAATCATGAAAGAAAACTACACATATTGTGAAAAAGAGGTTAATATAGTCAATCCAATGAATAAACAGATAGAAACAGAAAGAGGAGAAAAGGATAGATTAGTGATAAACAGAACAAACCCTAATGGAAAGGAAATAATGACGAGGTTAAAAGTTTTTTTTTTAAAGAGAATTAAAGAAAAATGGTAACCATTTAGAGTAGAAAAAAGTATAAGAGAATAGGATGGAAGAAATAACTGTAAATTTGAATATAAGTTGGCAAAATGGATTAGAAAGTAAAATCCAATAAGTTGTTTACAAGAAACACGTTTGAAACATAAAGACTAATAATTAAGGAGTTAGAACAAAATACATTGTCTCAAGTGAACAAAAAATCTGGAATAGAAATTATGACTTCAGACAAGGGAACAAGAACAACAACAAAAATAGACTAAGAAAGAAAGGAAAATATTTTTTGAAAGGTAAAAAATAATGAATTGATTCCAATACTTTCTATGCATCAGCATAGATTCAAAAATACTTAAAGGAAAAACTGAATGAATTACATGGAAAAATATTCTGTAAACCTGTAAGTATGAGGATCATCAGTTTTCCCAATCCTTATAAAGATCTTAGGAAAAAATAAATATCTTAAGGTTCTAAACAGAATTTTAGTAAAATTAGATATGATAGAGCTATGGCAATTGAAATAGAAAGGAATACACATTTTTCAGCAGTATGGCACCTTTAAAAATCATTATGTCTTAAAACATCACAAAAAGGAAAAGTAGAAATAGTATATGTACTTACTGATCATAATGCAATAAAATTATATGAACTAACTCCTAAAAAAATTAAAATGAAGGACTAAATAATAAACCTAAACATTTGCCAGTTTACAGAACAAATAATAGAAATAATAAATAATTTCATCAGAGTATACCAAAATTTTGGGGGAAATGCAACTAAAAATAAACCAACAAAATAGCTCAATTAAATTGATAAAAATCTTAAGAAAAATCAAAGATTAACAAAATTCAAAACTGAAAAAAATACCACTGAGTTAATAAGAGTAGGAAATGATTTCTAAAAAAAAAAAAAAACCCAAACTAAAATAGCAATAATTAGCTAACTTGATTAAAAAGAGGACAAGCAAATTGTCAGTATAAAAAATGAAAATGAATTTTTAATGAATAAACAACATAAGAAATTAAGAAGAAACAAAGGATATTATTGGAAACATTTTGCCCAATTATATTCCAATAAAACTGATAGCTTAAATGTAATAAATATTTACAAAAATGTAAAACATCCATATTACCAGCCCGAGAAAGAGAAAATTTAAACAACCCAATTTCATTGGGTTCATTCATATGGACAAGCCATAAATGAACTTCAAAAGGAAAATAGTACCAGACAGATTGACAAATTAATTCTATCAAACATTCAAAAAACAATTTCACTACCACATAAAACTGCAGAAATAGCAAAAGAAGGGATCCTACTTTATATGATATAGATATAGTCTTAACACACAAACCAAGGAGAGTCAAAATGTAAAAAAGAACACAGTAGACCACCATTCTTAATCAACATTGATTAAAAATATGTCATTAGCAAAAAGACTAAAACAAAACATTAAAAGATTTCGCACCACGACTAAATCTTAGAATTTTACCAGAGATACAGAGTTCATTTACTCTTAGGGAAATGATAAACTGAATTAAAAATCAATAACAAAAAGTGTTAAATCACTTGATTAAATCAATATATGTGGAAAAAAAACTTTTTTGAAAAAATGTAATATGCATTTCTATTTAAAATACTAGAATAAGTGGGCATTTCCTCAAAATTATGCTACATATCTAAAACTCCAAACCACCATAATATGTAATGAAGATAAACTAGAATCCATTCCAATAAAATCAGAAGTGAAGCAAGGGAAAGAAACAAACAAACCTGTATTGCACTCCTCACAGCATTTATTGCAAACCACTTCTTTCCTCAATCTACCTACACCCCTACCTCTTTCCCTGAAAGTTTACCTTTACATGTTCTATTCTTTCTAATTCTACACGTCAAATTCCCTCGATATCATCACCTATTCTCTTTGTTCTAGTTTTAGAAGCTTCCTTTTTCCTTACTAATGCTAATTACTTTTGTTTTTAACCTATTTCTCTCTCCTCCTGGAGCTCATACATTTCATCTCCCCTAATTTTCAATGTTTCCTTATCCAGAGGCTTTTCCCCAATTACCTATAAATATTCCTAGATCTACTCCATCCGTAAAACAAAAAAACAAGAAACTTCTTTAAAGTGGGAATTCTCACCTTTCCTTCAGGTTTTTATCCAATTTCTCTCTTACCTCTTATAATCACACTTCTAGGGGGAAAAAATAACTGTTCTTTGCCTCCACTACTCACTTCACACTCACTTCTAAAATTTTTGAAATCTGATTTAGATTTGAAATCTAAACCCCTGGATTAAAACTCTATCTCTCCAAAGTTATCAGTTACCTCTTGCTAAATTCAGTGGCCTATGACTAACACTCAACCTTCTTGATCTTTCTGAATTGATATTGTTGTCCTTACACATACTTTTAGCATCGAGTTTTCATAAGATTTTCTCTCCTAGTTCTCCTAATTAACTAATTAGCTAACCAATCTACAGTCTTTTTTGTGTGATCCCCATCCATGTCCTGAACTCTTTGTGTTGATGCATTGGACTCTGTCCTGGATTCATGTTTCTCTTTGTACTTTTCCTTAGCAACTTTTGGATTCAATTATAACACCTATGAAGATGATTCCCGATTATACTTATGAGACCTTACATATCTTCTGTGCTCCAGGCTCACTTCTCCACCTTCTTGCTAAACATTTCTACTCAGATGTCCCATAGGTATTTCAAATCTAACATTTCTAAAATGTAAGAGGTGGGGTCTTGTGAAATAATCATTTATAAATTGTCTACTATATGTCAGACACTGTCCTTTGACAATTGTTATCTCACAAATAACTCTGGGAAGTGGGTGCTATTATGATCCCTATTTTACAGTTGAAGAAACTGAGGCAAACAGTTTAAGTGACTTGCCCAGGATCACACAGCTATTATGTGTCTTGAGTCCAGAACTGAAATTAGACCTTCCTGACTTTAGGTAGAGTGCTCTATCTCATAGACCACCACCTACAAGACAACTTCTCCTAGGAAGCCAGACCTGGACCACAGTCCTCCAACCCCTTCACACACAGGGAGATCCTGACTACCTTAGTTCTGGACATCTCTTCCTTCTCTGATTTTCTATAGCCCTTCATAGTCTGAATCACACAATATAATCTCCCCAACCATATTAATAGTGTCCTTAGGTAGGGATTATATTTTCTCTTTCTCTTACTCCCCTTACAGCACCTAAAATAGTCCTGGATACACAAGAGGTACTTAGGGAATAGATAGCAAGTTTGAAAGGGAGGGAAAAATAACCCACTCTTCCTCCTAACTTACCTATTTCTGTTGAGTCACTGACATTCTTCTAGTCACCCATGTTTGCAACCTCAGTCATCCTCAACTACAGGTATGTGTGCATATAGGGTGTGTTAATGTCACAAAATACACTGGCATTCTCTTCTAATCACAAAAAATACTTTTAGTTTAATATTATGAATTATGTTATGCAATGAGAACTGAATTATATGACATAGATGTGGCAATGTGTAGAAAGCCCACATTTGCTTATAGAGTGCATTTGTCTTCTGTGGCAGTGCATTGTACCTTCTATTAGTCTACAAAAGGTGCTTACATCTAGCATTCCCAGCATGGTATATCTTTATTTTTGAGTGTCAACTGAAAAAAAAAAAACATATTTGAAAAGCTCATGTCTTCATTTTATTCTATACATATGATGCCACCTTTTAATTTGGATATATGAACTAGTTCATTGTTAACATAGAAAAAGGAACAAAAATAATGAAAGTGAAAATACTATAAACTCCTTGGTTAAAAAATTACATAAAGACTGCCCCCATTAGTTCCATTGTATGAAATAAAGCAAGTAATGACCAAGTGAAAATAATTTTTGTCTTTTAGTTTTACGTCCATGGAGTTCCTATTCAAAGTCATTAAACTGATCTGTGATAATAAGATAAAAAATAGATTAGGATGCAACCTTCATTATCTAGATATCTTTCATCACTGAAATTGAACGTTTTCTAGTAGTAGAATAGAGTAAATCAAGAAGTGTATAATTGGAATGAATTTTAGGGGTTTAGGGGTTAGAATATAGCCCATCAAAGTACAAGAAATTTGCTTTTCCTTCCATTTCTTATACTCTGATGATGCAACAAAGGTCACCATGGTCTAACATTTTTTAATAAGGGAACTATTCTGAATAGGGCAAAAAAATTAAATTTAATTAAATTAAAAAATCCCTCATCAGCTCTCAAAATGTTGTGTGTTTAGCTGCTCTTCATGATCAAGTTTTAAAATGAAGGGAAAACTTCACTGTTGGATTGTTGCATGGAGGCAAACATGTTTTTCTTCTAAACCAGAACAGTGCCCTAACTAAAACAGAATGGAATAACTGATCCATACTGTTCTGTGTTTGAACAAGGTGGGAGACCATTCAGAGGTCTCAGTGAAAAAAGCCTCCCCCTTCACTAACAGATGAAGGCTTGCTTTCATGTCAATCACAATCAATAGGATCACAACTCCACAGCTCTTGTAGACAGACATTTGTTATTATCATTGTTCAGTTGATATCCCATCCAACTCTTTGTGACGACCCCATCTGGAGTTTTCTTGGCAAAGATACTGGAGTGGTTTGCCATTTCCTTGTCTAGCTTCTTTCACAGGTGAGGAAACTGAGGCAAGCAGAGTTAAGTGACTTGCTCAGGGTCACACAGCTAATAAAGGAAGCCAGATTTGAACACTGGATAAGTCTTCCTGACTCCAGGACCAGCACTTTACCCATTGCACCACCCACCTGCCATTAAGAATCTTGTATCCACTAGCAAACAATGATCTCCAATTCTCTGCTCCATAAAAACCCATGAATCTATTATGTACAACTTGGGGTTTTATTCATATATATAACATGGTAATAATCCTCATTCACTACATCTTGTACTCTTTGGAACGACCTTCTCTTTCCTGTATAGTTTTAAAAATTTCATTGACAATTTTTTTTTTTACATCACTATCATCACTCCCATCATCATTCATTGCATCCCCCTACCAAAATAAAAACCCTCCCTATAAGAAATACATGTAAGTGTAGCTCTACCAACCATGCATCAGTGTGCTTTTCCTTCCAAAGCCTCTCCAACAATTGTCTTTTCCTATTTTCATCTTTGCCAATCTGATGAGTGTGAAGTAGAACCTCAGTTATTTTGATTTGTATTTGTCTTAGTATTGATTTTTTTATGTGTTTAATAATAGATTGAATTTCTTCTTTTGAAAACTGCCAGTTGGTATCTTTTAACCATTTATCTATTGGGGAATGGCCCTTGTTCTTACATATTTGTCAGTCAATACACATGTATTAAGTGCCTATTATATGCCAGGCTTTGGGCTAAGTACTGGGGATAAATAGAAATGTAAAAAGACTGGTCCTGTCCTGAAGGAGCTCACAATCTAATGAAGAAAACAAACACAAATATGTACAAATGACCCACATAAGGGATGAATAGGATATAATTAATAAGGAAAGGTACTGTAATTTGGAAGGATTGGGAAAGGTTTCCTGTGGATGAGATTTTAGTTGAGACCTTGAAGGAAGTCAGGAAGCAGAGATGAGGAAGGAGAACACTCTAGGCATGTGGAACAGCCAGAGAAAATGCCTGGGGCTGAGAGATGGAATGTCTCGTTCTTGGAACAACTGGTAGGTCAGTATCACTTGATTAAAGAGTATGTAGTAGGGGGGAGATAGGGGTGAATACGAGAGGGTGGTGATGTAAAGAAGAAAGGTAAGAGGGGCTAGGTTATGAAGGGCTTTGAATGCCAAAGGGTTTTACATTTGATCCTGGATGTGATAGGAAGCCAACGTGGTTTACTGAGTATGGGAGTGACATGGTTGTATCTATTTTAAGAAAATCATTTCGGTGGCTGAATGGACTAGAGTGGGGAGAGACTTGTGGCAGCAGACCAAACAGCAAATTATTACAAGACTCCAAGTGTGAGAAGATGAGGCAACATCAGAGAGAAGGTGGTCATATTTAAGAGATGCTGCAAAAGCAAAAACAGGCCTTAGCAACAGATTGGCTATCAGGTGAGAAATAGTGAGGCTGACTGACACCTAGGTTGTGAGCCTGGAGAGACTAGGAGGATGTGGTGTCTTTGACAATAATAGAGAAGTTAGGAAGGGAGGGCAGTTTGAGGGAAAGTGAATGAGTTTCAATTTTGGACACGCTGAGTCTAAGATGTCCATAGGACATCCAATTCAAATGGTCTGAAAGGCAGTTGAAGATGTGAGACTAGAGTTCAGCAGGAAGGTTAGCACTAGAATTGAGAATCCTCAACATAAAAATAGTCGTTAAATCCATGAGGGTTGTTGAGATCTCCAAGTGAAGTAGTATATAGAGAACCGAGAGAGACTTTGTCCAAGCTTTCACATCTAAAGTGACACCATCTGTCTCTCAGGGTTGTCGTACTTTCATCCTAAACCTTAAGGCACCATATTAGTGAGCTATTATTTCATCTTTGTAACCTCAGTATATGGTATGCAGCTAATGTTCACTGAATTAAATGAGATATCGCAATTTTTTAAAGGGTCCTATAGTGCCATTGTCACAGAAGACTAGTATAGAGTTACAGATTAAAAAACACCTTTTTCTGAAGGATTAAAAAAAACTTCCATTTTGTGTAGTATTATTTTACATTTAACTCTTTAGCTATCTTTATCTGAGAAACATCATCTTAAGATTATCAAGCCCTCACTGAATATAAAAAACACATGAAAATATATTGTTTGGGGGAGAAGTTACTTTCCTAGTTTTCCTAATATGACTATTTCTTAACATATTAATTACTAAATAATGATAGAATAATTAAAGCTGAAATAATTTGTCCCTTGGTAATATTAAAATCTTAAACATTCAAATGTCTTTAAACATTTACTTCTATGCTTGATATCAATTTATGTACATTTAAATGCATCTCTCAAGCTAAGTTGGAAACTATTTACATTACATTTGACTTGGAAGTGATATTAAATTTAACTTGATGCATTTAGGATTGTAGCTAGACTTTATGGCCACCTAGTCCAAGTTTTCCCTAAAGGATTAATAAAATATTTGTTAAGAAACATAACTATTTTTTTTGCCCTAGTAAAAACTGATTAGTTTAATTACAGATAAAATGTTATTCTGGCAAAAGAAAAGTATCTGCAATATAGAAAGCACTGCAAGTTTTAAAATACAATGACAAGCCTCTATTCAGCTTCAAAGCTTTTAAACAACATTCAACAGCTGTTTTTATTAACATTTATGATAAACATTAATGGTCTATTTGTCTTACAACTCAGTAAATCCAATGCCATAAACAAGAGTATGTGTGAACAAAAATGACAAGAGTTCCAAATTTTAGTCAAGTTGAAACAAATTTTCATAACAGCTTAAAAAAAGCCTCCTCCCCAAACAAGCAGCCTTTTAAAAGTTGAACTATTTTAAAATTTTCTTCCTAAAATTGAATGTCAGCCATATAGCTATGATTGGAAAATTTGCAAAAGCAAATATTATGTATGCAATCTGACACATGCATGACTAACATATTTACTCCTTGGTCTTAAAGTCATATTATAAATATCATAGTAACGTGTATATATCAAGGCACATCCTTCTCTTCTACTTTAGGAACAATTCACCTGTAACTTCTAAAAAAATATTTGTGCATTTTACAATTGTTCCAAACACTTAAAGGCTGAATTATAATAATTACATCTTAACTAGTAGCTTCTTAGGTGGACCTACCAAGGGCTTTCCCTTGGTGATTTTGGAATGGTGGGAGGCTGGTCAACTTGAACACAGATGTGGACATTTTAAAAAATATACATGCTTGAATAAATGTAATTTTTAGATTCCATGTAATCTACTTTTTATTGAATTCATTTTCAACAATCAGATGGGTTACAAATGACTAATTTTTTTTTTAGATTAGTATACTGTAGTGAGGGCTGCAAAGAATTTTCGTTATTACTGAACTTGACTATTAAGCAGTAGTTTTGTAACTTATTTGCATGTGTTGGTGGCTAGTCTGCTTCTAAACTGATCCAGTTTTTCAACTAAATTAAGCAATTAAACATGATACAATGGCTGAAAACATCAAACCTAGTTTTGACTTGTTCATGCGATAGCCAAAGAACAAGATTTTCCATTTATTGTATTATAAAGTTAATGTGGAAGGATTTTCCTCATTGACAGTGTTCAGTGTCAACAATAACAAAGCTCTCAACACTCAAGGTCAATTCCCTTGCCTTGAAGAGGTGACAAGACAAGGCCTATTTTGCTGGATGTACACTCCAATTTCATGGCATTAAACAAAAAACAAAACCTAGGACTAAATATTCAGTTACAGATTGCCTACATAGTCAAGTGCAAACTTGATTTATAACTATGTAGCTCAATAAGTGCTTTAAAACGAAATGCAGTCCTTGACTTGGAAAGGGACTGAATTTAAACAGTAAGTCACAAATCACAGATTTTAAGTCATTAAAAGGTAATATTGTACACAACAGTGTACCTGCAGACACTAATAAAATGCTTTAGTATCTGAATTTTATTTTCAATCTGTTAATAGGGCAAGTCAAATCACAAAATTTTACCTCCATATTTTTGATGATAAGATAGAATTTAAGCTCAAAACATACATTCAAAGTAAAGTGAAAACAAGACGGAAACTATGCAATTCTAAGTACAAGTTTTATAAAAATCCATTAAAAATTATACCATGATAAACAATTAAATAGAAAGATTTGTTTCAAATTTCTCTATATTAGATAACTAAAACTGGCGGGGGTGGGGCGGCAAGAGGAAGAGAGGGGGAGAAACTTTTTGACAGAATCTTTAGGCTGGATATACTGTTTAGCAATGCAGATAGTGTGTCATCAAGCAACAAAAAACCTTGAAATAGGGACTCTGAGCTGTAAGTTGGATGCTGTAAACATGTGCAAGTTTATGGCACAGGGAAGAGTCATTACCAAAACTTCCTCTAGCTGTTACTATGCTCATTCTGGTTCTGAAACATGTGCCACTTCAACTTCCACTGTTTCAATAGCTTCTGTTACTTCAGATATTTTCTGTCCTTGCTGCTGTGCCAGTACATAATTAACTACTTGCATAATACTTTGGTCAGAAAGAGTTGACACCGATGCACATTCCTCAGTAGCTGCAACAGCTTCAATAGCTTCAATGGTTTCTCCAGTCACTACTACAGTCTCGATTTCCTGAGGGTCACTGCTTTCTTGTTCTTGCATGCCTGATGTTAAGATACTAAAGGCATGTTCCACTTGAGTTCCCTGGTTATGAAACTGAAGGGTATCTTTCTCCAGCATAATCTTGCAAGGCACATAATCCCTGTGGAATTTGGTCATGTGTTTCCGGAGTGTTCGAGCATCAATATAAGCTTCATTGCACACAGGACAGACATAGGGCCGTTCCCCTGTGTGTGTTCTTACATGGCGTTTCAGGGAACGTGCATCAGCCCAAGCAACCCCACACGTTAAGCATTCGAATGGCTTAACTCCTATAGGAAGAAAAAATAATACATTAAATAGTTTGCCAGGAAATTATTAACTTTTATAGTTACCCATATACAGGTTTACCCATATACAGGTCTAAGTTTTAAAGTTACAGAAATTTAACTTAACTTGCTTTATGGTAGCTGATCAAATGATCATATTAGAACAATCAAGATTATATTCCATGTTTTTAGGAAAAAACATGTTGATCCATGATTTCTCTCTTAGATCTATATCTTACACATAATGTGATTTTAATAAAGTCATATGGGCTTAAGGAGATAGATTTTTTTTTATTATATATAATTTCCAAAACAAGTCACTACCTCTTTATTATTCTCTTCCTATGGCTTTTTCATGGTGCCATCATCCTTCTCCAAGTTTGCAACTCTGGAGTTTTAATTGATACTAGCTTCTGCTCCTCCCTCTACTGCTGCTCCAATCAGTTGCCAAGTCTTATATTGATTCTATCTCTACACATTCTATCAAATGTATTGTGTTCTCTCCACTCAGTCACTACTTTTATTCAGCCCTCTCATTACCTGCCACTCTCTAACTAAAAAATCATTAATGGCTCCCTACTCTTTTAGGACAAACCACAAACTCCTCAGTCTGGGTCATTTAAAGCTCTACAAAATCTACCTTTTCAGATTTATTTCATGTTACTCCACAGCCCCTTCACATACTATGTTTCAGTCAAACTGGTGTAACTATTTAGTTGTTCCTTGAACTCACTATTCCATCTCCCATTGCTGTGCTTTTGCACATGCTTGTCCCCCACATCTAGAATTCACTTCCTATTCATCTTTACCTTGGGTTTCCTTGGGTTCCTTAAAGATGAAACTTAAGTGATACCTCTTAATTAAATTCAACTTGAAGCTCCCTGATACCCCCAGTCATTAGTTCTCTTTCCTTCCTCAAGATTCTCTGTATTTATTTCTCTGCGTATATACTGTCCACACCCAGTAGAATATAAACTCCTTGTGGGTAGGGACTATTTTATTTTTGTTTTTTTAAACTCCTCTGTGCTACCATGCCCTGCCCCAGTGCTTTGCACAGTGGCACTTATTATAAACAAGTATAGTAAAAACTTTTATTCCTGAGGACCGAACAAAATGCTGTAAAACTATAAACTGAGCAAAATTACCTGGTTTATTGCTTATAATATTCAACATTTTAAAAGATATTATATAAACATTGTACATTGATCGTGACATTTTTCTCACTGCAAAAAACTACAACCTTCTCACTGACCAGTCTATTCTACTGACTCTGTGAAGGTTATTTCAGAAGAAAAATGGAAAAATATTAGCTATTAATGAACACCTTGTTTATGAAATTTGCTTAGGGAAGTTATGTAGATCAAAATACATGCTAAATGCTTGTTACTTTCTTTTTTAAATAAAGTTTTTATATTTTGACAATCATTTTTTAAACAATTTTAATTCTGAATTCTTTATCTCCCTTCCACTCCCTTCCCACCCACTGAGAAAGCAAGCAATATAATACATTTTATATACATGAAATCATGTAAAATATATTTCTATATTAATTATGTTGTTATAAAAAAGCAAGAAAAATAAAGAAAATGAAAAATGCTTCAATCAGTACTCAGAGTTCATCAGTTCTTTTTCTGGAAGTGGATAGCATTTTTAATCAAGAGTCCTTTGGAATTGTCATGGATCATTGTATTGATCAGAGTACCTGAGTCTTTTACAATCGTTGATCATTACAATATTGCTGTTGCTGTGTATAATGTTCTTCTCCTGGTTCTGCTCACTTTACTTTGTGTCAGTTTGAACAAGTCTTCTCAGGTTTTTCTAAAACCATCTTTCACCATTTCTTACAGCACAATAGTATTCTATCACAATCATATACCACAATTGTTCAGCCTTTCCCTAATTGATGAGCATCCCCTCAATTTCCAATTCTTTGCCACTACAAAAAAGAGCCACTATAAATATTTCTACACATATAAGTCCTTTTCCATTTTCTTTGTTCTTTTTGGGACACAGACCTAGTAGCAGTATTGCTGGGTCAAAGGATATGTACATTTTTATAGCCTTTTAACAGTATAGTTCCAAAGTGTTCTCCAAAATTGTTGGACCAATTCAAAACTCCACCAGCAATTTATTAATGGACCTATTTTCCCTCATCCCATTCAGCATTTATCAGTTTCCTTTTCTGTCATATTAGCTAATTTGATAGGTGTGAGGTTAGGTACCTCAGAGTTGTTTTAAATTGTTTAAATGGTTTTTATTACTTTTTAAACCAACAATGGAGCCCCTGATAAGTGAGAACAAATTTTAAGAACCCAGTGAATAAGTAACGTAAAAAACTTCACAAACAGATAAAGTTAGTCTAAGAGCAGCCATCACCTCTCAAATATTTCATATAGAAATGGAGAAAAGGGGAGAAGAGGCAACATAGAATAGAGAAAATTACAAGGTAAACTTTTCCAAAGCCTACTTGAGGGGGACTCTGAAATTTCCAGATGTGAAGCCTTTTTCCAGACCTGTGTTAAAGACATTCCAGGGTTTTAGTCAAATTGCCTAAGCACTTAAAATGTATCTGAAATTCTCCAGGGAGTCATCCTTTAAGTATGGGCAAGTCTAAGTAGATCTACTCACCCCTTTTCCCATCCATCTAACTGATGAAAATAAAAAATCATAATCTGAAATCTTCAAATCACACAAGAGCATCTGAAATGTCATATTTTGCCAAAAACACCTTATATAGATACTGCATTCACATGTGGAAGAAGCTACAGATATAAAGAGAAAGGGAATTCACCTTAGGATATTCTTGATATGGTAATACATCTTTTATGGAAAACTTCTCTCCTTACAATTTATTATTACATGAGGATACCCAGTGCATACTGAATACCTATTTTCTGAAGGCACATTATCACAGTGTACTTTCTGCCTCTATCAAGTGGGTAATAGTCTTCCATCTTAACAAAGCTCAACTAAATGGGTTTTGTTATATATCTAAATGTTTATGCTTAATCAAATTTATTAGAACAGGATTCTACTTGTAACTAAGATGAGTAGATTGTACAGGCAATTTCTAGGGTCACAGTGTCAGTCACTTCCAACAGAAATGGATGGAGAGCAGTGGGTTCATAAACAACAATGGTAGAAAGGTAGAAAATGAGGAGAAAGCTAGTTCCAAAAGGGCATTCTTTCTATATTAAAACATTTAAGCATATATAGCTTACCTTCATGGTTGTTCATGTGTCTTCTGTACTCCCGTAGTTGAGTGAATTTTCTTCCACACTGTTCACACACACGTTCCAGATTTTGTTTTGCTCTTCCTTTCTTCCCATGAGTAGCTTTCTTTACATGTCTTCTATACAAGGCTTTTTCATAGAATTCCTTACCACATACATTGCACCTAAAATATAATACATGCTTTTACCCAGTATTTATACATCAGAAAAACCCTAAAAATCAGACCTCGAAGTACTACATCACATATTTCGGATCAGAACTTTCCCAAGATTACTCACCTATAAGGCTCTGTGACAGAATGAGACTTTACATGGGAATACCAATCTTTCTTCCAACTATAGCACTTTTCGCAAAATTGGCACTGGAATGGCTTCACACCAAGATGTTTGTTCATGTGCTGACGGAGATCTCGGGCTTCAAAGAAACTTTTTTCACATCTGCAATAAGGAAATTTAATCATATTCTTATTCAAATTAAGTTGTCATTTTTTATTGATTTTTTTTGTTTTGTATCACATTTTTTTATATAACCCTCTGCCTTCCCTACCCCATATGCTATCCTTTATAGCAGAGATTTATAAAGAAATAGAAAAAGCAATTCAACAAAACCAATCAACATATTAAAGATGTCCAACAGCAAATGCTACATTTTATATCTATAGTACCCTAATTATGGAAGTGTATTATCTTGACTTTTCATTCATTATCTAAACTTATTCATTGTAATTCCACAGTGGAAAACAAGTTTTTCATAAACATAATAGTTTTATGGAAACACCATCATAAAGTGATGTAAATTTGAACAAAGAAGTTCTACAACATTTAAATTTTTGTTAAATAACCAAACAGAACAAATTGTGTTGAAATTAGTTGAACATTTTATATTCTAAAGACTTACTGAGTACACTGATAACCTCGAACCTCAGGCTTTGGCTGATGTTTCTTTAGGTGCTTGCTGAGTCCAGAGCCCCTATGAAAAGACTTTCCACAGATTGAGCAAAGGTACTTTGACTCTCCTGTTAAAATTAAAAACTTGTCAAGTTTGAAACTTAGGTTCTTTAGCAATAGTATTTTTCCTAAAAGTCATATATTCTGAACTTAAGAACCCCACCCCCCAAAAGCTATCTGAAAACTTAAACTTCACTATTTGTCATTTTAAAAATGTCTACCAACTTTAATAACATATTAACAAATTGCTCTATTTTCTCCTGAGTCCCCTTCTCATTACATGACATAATAAATATGGAAGTATGTCCTTTGCTGACAAAATAACAGGTCTTGAAAACATAAATAACATTATTTAAATTTATGCAATATGATTAATAAAATAATTTTAAGTGCTATTGAATTAATAGTAACTTTTTGTTATATGTTTTCTTAATGAATACTGAATAGTGAAAAATCATTCTTATGTTAGGGCTTATAAAATTTTTTTATGTGAAAAAGGGGTACACATACTCAAGGATTAGGTTTGTTATTAAATCTATTATTTGCCTATGGCCTGATTTCTTGTAAGCATAGCCTAATTTCCTTAAGGTACTGAAGTTATAACCTTATATCAAGCTGCATTATTCAGGCAAAATGTTGTTAGTAGCTCCTTTTCCTAAAACCAAACCAATCCAATTTTTACTGTCTCAACATAATACAATTTACTACATTGGAGGAAGCTTTTTAATATCAATTTCTTTCCCAGAAGAAAAAATATGTACACTCACACATGTGCACAGTACATCAGCATAGTTGGTCTCAGTACCTGTATGAATGCTCATATGTTCTTGAAGACTGCGCTTGGTGACAAAAGACTTAACACAGAGTTCACACTGAAACTGTTTCTGTGCTTCATGGAGAGCCAGGTGTAATTTTAAACCATGCTTGTAAATGAAAGCCTTTCCACAGACCTATGAAAAGATTTTTGTTAAAGTTATTAGTTTAAAAAAACGGAAAAGGAAAGTAAGTACTGTTTCTGAAGAACAAGAGATTATTCACAAGCCACTAAAAGAACTTTACTATTTTAAAGCCAGATTGTAAGGACTGACTGTTCCATCTGCAGAGCTATATATAGTTTCTTTACCCATCACATTGCTCAGGAAGGAAAAACAGAGGTAACCTTATATTATTCAGTAAATGCCACGATAATAGCTCATACTATTTCTGTGAAACAGATAATTTAAGTATTGGCCCCATTTTATACATGAGGAAACTGCCCCTTAAGACAGTGAAGTGATATGTCTAACAACAGCCCCACTAATCCAAGACACTCAATAGAGTGATTTCATTAACTAGAAATCAATTATTTTGCTGGATGTCCATGTCAGTCTAGACTCCCAGAAGAAAAGGCAGCTTAGATGGACACCAAAAATATTCAAGATCCAGGACTCAGCTTGAACCACAGATACTCCAATTAAAGCTTTTTGAATCCTAGACAGTCCAAACAGTTAGAAGAACATTAAGGATGACAGAATGGGAACCCACATATGTATATAGCAGAGAAAAGCAATCCACCCCTTTCCTACCTACACCCAATTAAACCCACTTACAAAGTACATTTCTTGAGAAGTTTATTAATGGTTGTTAATAGAAAGGATGTGTCCTTTAATTTGGATATGATAGTATTTATATTGATGGCTGTATTTAATCAGTTTTGTTGCACTTCGATGAGAATACTCATGGCCTGAGCAAATCTCACAGCAGCAGAAATCTGTAATATCTTGTATTCGAGAGTGATTCAGTTATTCTGCCATTAGAATATAATACACCCATTCTGCCACTATAGTTAGTTCAGATCTTTTTCTTTTAAAATATTACATCTAGTCACACATACATACACATTTACCTGGCATGCATGTGGCTTCACACCGGTGTGCTTCAACATGTGTATTCTAAGAGAATAGAGTTTGGGTAATGTCCTTCCACATATAGAACATATAAACTCCCGTTTGGTTCGACCCTTTTCAGTTGATGCTCCTGAATCTTCTTCAGCAGTAGAGGAAGTAGGTACATCACTTTTTCGGGTATGTCGAATAAGGTGCGCTCGTAAAGAAGCACTATATTGAAATTCTTTTTTACACAACTAAAAAGCAAAAAAATCAAATTCAGTAACTTATAAATACATTTAATTTTAATCCAAATAAATGGAAATTCCATCAAATTCTCCCTTAACGAACATTTATTGATCCTCTTCGTGCCAAGGAGAGACACCTAGACTTAAGAGATTTGGTTCTGCACCTTGGTTACAACTTAGCAGAGAAGCAGATAGTTCACCTACATATAAGCAAACAGTTCAAAAGTAGGAATAATCTCTGAGCACTATATCAATTATAATTATTTTTCATAAAGAGATGCCTTCATTAAAAAACAAAGCTTACAATACTCTATTACCTAGATCAAAAAAGTACTTAATACAAAGATTAAGAATTAGATCTTTAAGATCTTTTTTCCCCAAAAGTTAACCTGTTGAATTTATTTTATGCTTAAAAGAAAAAGTAAACTATGAAATAAGAGATTCTGTTTCATGTACAAGCTTCATTTTCTATTCTACTTTATATATCCAAAATGCTCATTTTATTTGGTGTTAAGAAAAAAAAAAATTCAAGAAACAATGAAATGGCCAGCAGCTTTTTCTACTTGACTTGTGGGGTTTTTTTTGATACTGTGCTCTTCTCCCCTTCCTCATCTCTTATCACTCAGACGCTCTCTACCACTCTCTCCTCCCTCACCTGTCTCACACGAAGAGGTAGCTTTACCCCTTACCAAGACTAACCCCACTACCTGAATAGGCGATCCCATTCCATCTTGTGTCCTCTGACAGACTGCCCTCTCTTTTTTCCCCCGCTTCATTATTTATTTTCAGTCTCTCTATGTCTACTGACTCCTTTTCCTACTGCCTACATACATGCCTGAACCTCCCCCACCTTCAAAAAGCTTCATCTGACCCTGTCATCTATCCACCCTTCCACGATCAGTGCCTCCACCTTCTTCTCACTCTCTTCCTAACCCCTTACAATCGAGCTTTATCGCCCTCATCATTTCACCAAAACTGCTGCTCAAAGTCACTAATGATCTCTTAGTTGCCAAATACTTTTCTCCATCCACATTCTCCTTGAACTTCCTGTGGCCTCTGACACTGAAGAACTATCTTTTCAATAAACAAAACCAAAATAAATCCATAAGAAAACAAAAACATAATTGTTAAAAAATGTATAAAATAGTTACTGGAGAAAAATTAACCTAAAATAGGACACCAGAATATCAGAATAATAAAAAATATCAATCTATCAGATTCAAGCTATCATCTATTTAGAGGTATCTTCTAAATAGCAGAAACTTACCGGGCACTTGTAATCTTTAGTTCTTTCATGTTTCAATGTGTGCATGATAAGTGCATAGCGTCTCTGAAAATCCATTCCACATTCGCTACATCTGTGTACTGTTTCTTCTTCTGTGTTCTCATTAGCCTCTCTTTTGGGTTGCTTCATTTTTTTCCCTCTTTGAACTAATTTCAAAGCAACCTAATTACAGGGAAGAAAACACATTTTAATGAAGGCATGTCAATTTTGATATCCTAGTTTTTCTTTTCTTTTTTACTAATTTTCTAATATTATTCGGAACTCTCAGAATGGCAATTAGGATCTCATGTTCCCCCGCAAAAAGCCAGTTACCTCTTTTCTACAGGCATACTTTTTATGAACAAAGTAATTTTAACATTAGGTCAAAATAAGAAGTGTGCACCCACGCTGATCATCATACCTGCTGAACTGCTGATTTAGGATTGGCTTTCCTATTCTGAAGCTTTTTCTCTATTCCTTTGTGTAGTCGTATATATCCACCTTCACTAACAGAGCGCTGACGAAGCCTGCTTTTATAAGTGTCATCAGGGCTGAGCGCTGCCTTCTCCTGTTGTGTAACAGGGTTTCCTTGAACTTGGACTGATTGGCTACATTTTTGGTTGTGATCTTCTGCAATGTCTTCGGCATAGGTATCTTCAAATGATTTGCCATAATCATCATTTTCCATTTCTTTGTCCACTGGAGTACTGGTGTCCCTTTCATTTACCACAGAAGGAGTGGGAAGGGCACTGGAAACTTTGTCATCTTTTCTGGTATCTGAAGTTTCTATTTCAAGAATTATCATGTTGCTGTTTGTCACTGTTTCAGACTTAATTCCAGAATGTGAATGGGTTATATTTTCTGGCTGTACTAAAACAGACTGAGATGCTGAACAAACCTGGGGTTCAACCTGCTGTGTATTCTCACCTTCCTGCCCATCACCTGGAAATTCTCCATTTACAGGGGATACAAATGTACTGGTTTCAAATTCGGAGGGCACAACTTCTTCCACACTGTCCATAGTTTCTGCTGTGCCTCCATTCTGCTCTTGTAGGTTTTGAGTAGATTCAACTGTTTGTACTTCCCCTTTTTTGTATACAGTAATCTGCTTTTCCTCCATTAGTTTATGGACACTTTCACAGATTTCCAAGACTTCAGACATGAAAAGGTGGCGGGCCAAGACGGCAACATCCGCCATGCTACAAAAATCAAAACTTAACACCGAAGTATAAGCAAACTCCAGCAAGGGAAGGAAACTTGACTTACAAAAGCCTGTACAGAACAAAGAGGGAAAGTGGTAGATTGTAAAAGGAAAAACTGCAAGAAACCCGAAGATCTATGCATAGTGAATTGGTATAAAAATTGATATAACACTCTCCCAACATCATCACTAAAAAATACAAGTCAAACATAACCATTTATTCTCTCCCCATACAACCCTGTCTCTGCTCTGATCCGGGAGAATAGAACATGAAATAAATACTCATTTTCTTCTGTTATATTCTCTCATTAATAATTTATTGATTTTTTTTTTTGTTTTTCAATCACCTTCATTTCCAAAAATATTCTTCCCTGTCTCCTACGAAAAGAGCCATTCCTTGCAACAAGGAATTTAAAAAGAATAAAAAACATCAGCAGAATTTGAGAATATTGCTGAACTCTCTTCCAATTATTCCTGTAAGGAAAAGAATTGTTGTTAATTCAGAAGTGTTAATTTCATTAACTATCGGCTTTCTTCACGAAAGGCTGCACTTGGATTATTAAATGAGTACGTTTCAGAGGTTCGCTAGGGTGTTGTTTAGTAACATTTCATGGGCGTTTATAGCAAACATTTTCCCTGCACGTTATCTTTCGTTTGCTTTAAACTTTCTAAGAAAGGTAGAAAGGGGGAATACCCTTGTGTGATTCTTTCTGCCTGAAGATGTATCAAAGGTAGGAAAATGATCCCAAAGTGTTGTACACACTACATTCTGAAGGCGAATTCTGTTTAGTTTACCTAGTGTAAGATGCCCACCCCCAACTCCCACTCAGTCACAAAAGTCAGGGGGGAAAGAATGCCACAGTAGCAAATATTAAAATGGTAAAAATATGCACTGACATTTGTGCTACCCTGGGTACCTTTTTGGTCTTCTGGAAGAATGGGATCATCTACCCTAGCAATTACCAAGACAAGGAAATTTCATCAGAAATGAATGCCCAATTATAAATATACAATGTTATAAAATACCACTTATTATCAAAAGTCCTTTCCTGGTCAATTAAAAAGTATTACAATTGTATACACAGCTCATATTACCCTGTCTAAAATGCTATGTTTTTCTAACATTCCCTTGGAAAATTAAAAACTCTAAATTTCAGTCAAAGCACAGCAAGTTTTCAAATGATACTTTAAGGCAATAGACACTGAACCAGAATTATATTTGACTGAAAATTTACTGAATTTGATTAATACACATTTTTTAAATTAATGTTTCAAAAACAAGATACACAGATAATTTTCCAGTCAAATGGGTTAGCTACAACATAACTGTGGACAGATACAAACACATCAAGGACAGTTATACTTTATTCTGTGGTGTCTAAAAGCCCTGTGACAAATATCAGGGATTTGTCTGCTCTCATCACCATGGATACTTACACTTCTAGTGGTGAAATGAAAAAATAAGATACTTTTTCCAAGCACCTTCCTGTGTATCGTACTTAAAAGGAGAAAAAATCCAAATTCATGCAGCTCAGTTTGCTCACCGACTCCTCTTACCTACAGCAAATACTCTCATTCTGGCTCTATGTACTTCTCCCAGAAACTAATACATGAAGAAAAAAGAAAGATTATTTAAACATTTTACCTGACAGATCCACCACAGCTTCATGACTGGAAACAGCTCCCTTTTCTATGAAAAGATCTCGGAAGTACTCGCTGTTAGCTGACAAAACAGACTTATGAGCTCTGTACTCTTCTCCCTCAATTAACAAAGTAACGTCACAGAACTGATTGTTAAGTCTTTGCTGATTCAGCTGTTTTAAGACTGCTCGACAATGTTTTGGCGAAGACTGTTTTACAACACCTTTAGTGTCAACCTATCAAAAAGAAATTCAAGACCAAAAGCTGTATATTACATTTTCTATACTTGAAAATGTAAAACATCTCTCTTCATTCTTGAATGAACTGTCATCAATTCATAAGTTGTTCTACTTGAACATCTTTTAAAATGTTTTCCAGTTTTTATTTTTTATTTATTTTTTTCTTGCTCCTACTTCTTCCTGCCTAAATCAGTCCCTCTTCCCCCATCCTCCAGAAACAAAAAGAAAAGCAAAATGCTCATAACAATAAGTAGAGTCAAATGTCTTATATTGGCTATGGCCAAAACTGTGTCTCATTCTTTGCTTTAGTTTATCACAGCACTCACCAACATCTTTTAATAGACATAAGCTGTCCCCACTTTTTTTTGCCTCTTTTTCTTCTCTCACCCTCCACTATACACAAAAGCCACAAAAGGCTGTTAATTTAGTACCTAAATTCTGAAGGGAAAAAACAATGAGGATATTTAGGAAGGCTGAAAAGACATTACCAGAATACCTTTAACTTATCAACCTAATATGCAACTACTTGGTAATATTAAGTAGACAAATGTACTTTGGGTCCCTAACGCTAGTTTCTCATTTAATATTAATGCCATTAACCAAAGTTTCTAAGTGGTTCTAGAAAAATAAAATTTACCAAGACCAAATACGCTATTACTATAGTTACAGATTTTAAAGCAGTGGTAAAATGCCACTTACAAATACAAGTTCGTGTTTGGATATTGGCTTCTTTTTCACAGTCTTGGACACTGCACCTGGAACAGATGCAGGATTGCTTTGGTCATCATCTGTTTCATTACTCTCTTCAGTAGATTCTAGTTCTAATCCCAATTCTTCCAACATTTCAGAAGTATCTGATATTGGGCGGGCTCGATCCAGTTTCTCCTGGCATTTGCTACACTCTTTAATGTAATCTTTTACTTGCTTTAAAATACCTAGAGGGAAATGAGAATGAAAAAGTTATATGCGTATCTGCTCCCAATTTAAAATTAGAAGTGAGATAAAACAACTTGTGGCTCCCACTATTCAAGTCAAATCAACAAGGATTCATTAAGTACCTACTATCTGTCAAGCAGTGTACTAAAAGGTGGGATACAAAAAAAAAGACAAAAGACAGTCCCTGTTCTCAATGAGCTACATAAAAACAACTAAGTACAAACAAAATACACACAGAATAAATTGGAGATAATTAAGAAAGAAGGCACTAGCCTCAAGGGGAACTGAGACTTATAGAAGGTGGGATTCTAGTTGAAATTTGGCATAAGCCAGTGATGCCAAGTGGTGGAGATGAAGAAAAGAATCCAAGGCATGGACAACTGTCAGATTTAAAAGGCTTTGAATTGGTAGACTTTTTTTTAAACATATGAGTGGCCATTTCTATGCTGGGGACCTGCAAGACAGGAACTGCCTATATAATCAATGTTGGGAGCATTTTAAATATGTAAAAGTAGTTTAAAAAAAAGTGGTAAAAGCAAATTACCCTTGGCAATAAAGACAAATGAAAACATTAAATGATAATTTTCCCAAATGCAAATCCCCCTACAAGTGTCAGTTCTTCAACTGGTATATAGGAAGTGTATAGTTAGATGAGTTGTTGCCATCTTAAATATCACTGATTTTGTCTTTCTTATTAGATTACCCATGCAACAGTTATGAAAGTTTAGTTTAGTATCTGGGTCTCCTCATCTTATCCAGGCTGGAAGTATGGTGGCCACTCATGGCTTGATCACACTACGGATAGACATTGAAGCTTTACCCTACACCTTTTCTGACCTAGGATGTTTTTGTCTCTCCTTAGGCAACCTGATACTCTCCCACAGGGACCCCCATTTTGGGGTCAGATCTAGTGTGGACACCTGATTTTCTTAGCCTGCTACACTCCAGAAACCCCTATTTCCAGTGATTCCCCCAGGAGGTAGAGATTATAGGCATGTAGCACTGCTGTGGAAATGTAGAGGCAAACCTGTCAGGTGTCTTTGCTGAGAGGCAAGGAGAGAGAGGAATGCCTCAAATCTAATTGATATCGGGTACCATAAAAATCAATGGATGGATTTCTTTCTTGTTGGGTATTGTGTCAACAATTCTGGCTACCTCCATTTGCTGAAGATTTTCAAAAAGTTTTGAGGTCTATCAGGCAACAAGCATTTTTTAAGTTCTGAGTTCCAGGCACTGTGTTAAAAAGACTCTTCATCTCAAGGGAAAAAATTATTCTTTTCTTATCAATCTGACCTGGGCTTTTAAATTGATTTCTATAAGCAATTTTTGTTCATTTACCTAAGCATCTTGTATTTTATATTGCTAAGAAAATTGAGGACCATTCACATAACCTATATCTTCTCCTCTTCAACTCAAACCTAGAGATCACACCCCAAACATGACCTTCTCCTTTCCCCTGGTAACAATGAGGTGGTCCTCTTTGCCAAGGCCAAACCCTTCTCATTGGCCTTTGATCCCAACCTCTCTCTACTTCTGTAGATCACCTTCTCCATTATCCCCTCTGCGCCACTATCAATCTCTCCTTGTCTACGGGTTATTTCCCCTACTGCATTAAAACATGCCTATATTTCCCCTCATCTTAAAAACCTTCACGAGATCCTACCATCCCCCTCAAGGTAGGAGGATACTTTGCTTTCCTTTATTAGCCAAACCCTAATAAAAAACTCTATACTAGATACCTTCATTTCTCCTTTCATTCCCTCTTCAATCCTTTGCAATCTGGCTTCCCCCACCTCAGTGAACTAACACTGTACTGCTTCAAAGTTACTAAGGATGCCTTCATTGTGACAACTGAAGTTTTCTTAATCCTTATCCTTCTTAACCTGTTATATTTGACATTACTGACCACTATACCCTGTCCTCTCTTATCATCTCTGTATTTTTGAGACACTACAATCTCCACATTCTCCTACATCTCTGACCACTCAAGTCTCTACTACTAGCTCATCATATACATCATATCCCCTAACTGTGGGAGTTCCCCAAGGCTCTATTCTTTGTATTACATTCTCTTGCTAACCTCATCAACTCTCATGAGTTTAATTATTCACCTCTATAGAAATCATTCCCGTTTCTGTATATCCATCCAACTTTTTCCTGGAACTTAAGTCTGCTGTCACCAACTGCCTTTGGATACCTTGAACTGGATGTCCCAGAGATATCTCAAACTCAACATGCCCAAAATGATACCTGTCATTTCCTCCCCAGCCAAACTTCCCTATTTCTTTCAAAGATACCACTTTTCCAGTCTCCCAGTTTCACAACCTCAGGGTTATCCTGTACTCCTCATTCTCTTCCACCCTACATATCCAATCTGGTGCCAATCTAACCATTTCTTCCTTCACCACATCACTCATATCTGACACCTTCTCTCCATTCACAAGGCCACCACTTTATTTCATATCCTCAGCAGTTCTGACCTATGGTGGTCTCTGAATTGGTTTCATTGCCTCAAGTCTCTCCCTACTCCAGGTGGATGAGGATGTGTTGATGAAGGGTGCTTGAGGCAGATGGAACAAGCAGGATATAGGATGTGAGATGAGGTAAGAAGCAAGGGGTGATCAGTCGGAAAAGTGATCAAAGAAGACTAGGCATTGAAGCCCCCCACCAGGGACTTACCTGTATGTTTTCATAAAACACCTCCAATTCCAGGACAACTCTTCCCCCTCCCCTCTCCTATTCTCTGTGCTTATTTGTATAATAAAGACACCTCCAGACCACCTGATATCCCAGGCATTTAGGAGCCCTGCTTGCTCCTCCCATTCTCTTGTCCCCGTTCCTCCATTCCATAAAATTGTATTTAAACCATACCTTTAACTTGGATAACTGCCTTTGACTGCTACAGGAAGTAAGGCAGGTAGGAGTGGGGGAGGAGGGCAGGGCCAGCAGCCTATGCTCTGCCTCCCACATGGGGTAGAGCTCATTGGGGCTCTGCCTCATGGAAAGCAGGCCTTTAATTTGGGGAGTCTGTCCAAGTGAATTCTTTCAGAACAATAGGACCCACATATCTATTCCTCATCATTTTGGATAGCACCAACATCCTTGGGGTGCAACCTGAACTCATCAAGGTCATCCTCCACAGTGTTGCCATATAGTGATTTCCTTTAAGCACAGATCTTCCTTGCACAAATTTCAGTGGCTCCCTATTGTCTCCAGGTTAAAATATATACTCCTATGTTTGGATGTGTGTGTGTGTGTGTGTGTGTGTGTGTGTGTGTGTGTATGTATTTATTTACAATTTATTTATTTATTTTAAGTTTACAGCATTCAGTTCCACAAGCTTTTGAATTTTAAATTTTCTCCCCCTCCCCCCTCTTCCCTCCCCAAGAGGGCATGCAATATAATATAGATTCTTAACATACATTTATCTTTGTATGTAAGGTGAATTTTAGTGTAAGTAAGGTGGGTTTTAGTGTGTGCAAAGTGAATTTTTGAAATCATTTCTCAGAGTCCAGTTGTTTCCCAGGTACCAGATATGAATTTCCACAGTTATGGTTCAAAACATTTCCACCACACTTGTGCAGCATGATAAAATGATAAATAATATAAACATCCACTGCAGTTGTGCAGTGAGATACATGGATGAGGTGATGTAAACTTGTGAGGCTATTGCTGGCAATATGCCTTCTTTGTTGGTCTATTAACAGGTAGTTACAGTGAATGGAGAAGCCTTAGGGTTGAATGCACGAATACAGTGTGTGCCTCAACTGGCTCCCATTGAGGCTTGCCGGGGTGGTGGTGGGGGGGGGAACGGACCTTAGGGTTGAGTACTCAAGCTGGAATGTTGTTCATGCCTTGACTGGACCCCATCAAGGCTTGGGGAGAATCTGTGTTTGCCTTAACTGGCCTCCACTGAGGTTTGAGGGCACTTAGGGATAGCACAAGTTGTGCCTATCTGTATTGACTCCATGGAGACGTAAGGGTAGTTGTCTCTCCTTCTCCCTGGCCCCTGTGAGAAGGGTGATTAGGGAATGCAATAGGAGTTTATGCTCCCATTATCAGCAATCCTGTTCTGAGAAAATTAGACTAAAGTAAGATTATTAACCTCTTTTCTTAGAGTCTTTCCAGTCTGACCAAATCAAGTATGAACCTGTGCTAGCAGACCTCAAGTGTGCTGTGTTTATCTGTCTTACAATCTTAAATATATGCTGTAAAGAAGAGTTATAACCAATGGAATGAACCACAAGAAACAAGAAATAAAACAAAAAAGAGAGCAAATAGTATGCTTCAATCTGCATTCAGACTCTAATTCTTTCTCTGGATGTGGATGGCATTTTCCATCATGAGCCTTTTGGAGTTGTCTTAGAACCTTGCATTGCTGAGAAGAGCCAAATCTGTCAAAGTTAGTCATCTAACAATGTGGCTGTAACTACATACAATGTTCTCCTGGTTCTTCTCCCCACACTCAGCATCAGTTAATGTAAGTCTTTCCAGGTTTTTCTGAAATCCGCCTGCTAATCATTTCTTATAGCACAATAGTATTCTATGACGTTTATATACTACAAGTTGTTCAGCCATTTTCCAACTGATGGACATTCCCTCAATTTTTCAATTCTTTACCACCACAAAAAACAGCTGCTATAAATATTTTTGTACATGTGGGTCCTTTTCCCATTCATATGACCTCTTTGGGATACAGACCTAGAAATGGTATTGCTGGGTCAAAAAAGCATGCACATTTTTATAGCCCTCTGGGCACAATTCCAAATTGCTCTCCCTATGTTCAGTTTTTAAAGCCCTTAATAACTTGGCTCCAACGTATCTTTTCATTATGAATTACTCCTTCTTTCCCACACTCTATGGGTCAAACAAATGGCTTTCTCTTAGTTCCTCACATGTAGTCCTCCATTTCTAGTCTCTATTTATTGCAGTGGCCATCCCTCGTTAACTGCCTGGTATTTATTTTGTATTTACTCCACCTATATTACTCTACATATAGTTATATGTGCTCACTAACTATGTATGTCCCCAGGCTTAGCCTCAGTTAGCTTTTCTTTTCTCTATATACTATCTTGTTTGGTCATCTCATCAGCTCCCTTGATTCAATTATGATCTTTATGCATTTGATTCTCAGACTTGTATATCCAGTCTCTTTCTGAGCTCTAGTCCAGTTTTACCAATTGTGCTTTGGGCATCTTGAATTGGCTATCCTGTAGACACTTCAAACTCAACATGTACAAAACAAAAGTCATTTATTTTTACCACAAAAACCTATCTGATCCCCAAATTTCCTTATCCAGGCTTATAACCTAAGTTATCTTGGACTCCTCATTTAAGCTGCCTCCAGATTGTCTTTCAACATCTTTCTCACACTGCAATCCCTGCACTTCAGGTCCTCATTGGCTACATTACTGTAGTAGATGGTTAGTAGGACTGGATGCAGTCTTGCTGCAGGTTCTCTCTTCCCTTTTCTCTCTTCTTGAACTCACCCCTAAGGAAATGTCCATCACCTTTAACTTCACTGTTGATATTATGAGACTGTCCAATAATTAAGGAATTGACTAACATCAACCCAGCATTATAAATATATGTAATGCCAAGAGAAAAAAATGAATCTGTAGCTAAATGGAAGGATGGATCATGGTACTGCTTGGAGAGGAAAAGAAAGGAGTTGGAAGTAGGGGTTTTATTGCCTAAAAGCAACAAGAAATATATTTCATAGGATGTGCTCCCCATATTTGCAAAAAGGCCAACATAAATCAGATTATGTACTTAATTTTAGTTTCAAAGGGCAAGGAATAAAAAAAATCTCTATAAAGAACTTGATAAGACTCTTGATATTCAATGACTTCAATGCAAATATGGGATTAGGCAAGAAGGGTAAAAACTGTATCAGAAAGCGTGGTTCAATTAGAATAAGTAAGAGAGGACAAAGACTGAGACCTACATAGATATATTGACTGATCCAGGGCTACGCAATTAGAAAATGGTTCTATTATTGACTACAAATAAGTCTCACTCCTCTGGCTTAATGATTATTTTCTTCAAGAAAAGAAACAGTAAGTTTTAGACATGGAGAACACCAAGTAACAACACAAACAGTTGTTTAAATTTTAATAGACAGGAAAAGACTCATTGATGTGGGAGTCATCCCTGAATCAGCAGTCTGCAGTCACACCACTGACTTCTTAAAGCAAATATTGGAATTAGTGTAAATCTAGATTAAAAAATGAGAAGAAATATGATAAGCAATTAAAACAGCTCAGTCCTAAACTATTTAAACAAGTTTTATTGTTCATGAAAAAAAAGAGAAACAGGTAGTAGAAATGAAATCAATATAAGTTATAATAATCTTAATCAGAAGTTACTAATATAAATCAACTGCCATAACGAAAAAACATAAAGAGCCTAAAAAGCACCTTAGTCAGCAAATACTTCACTCAGTTCCCCAGTAAATAGAGATGGAAAGTAAAGGCAATATTGGTTTAGAACAAACCCATCAGTATAATCTTACAAAAGATAATGAAAGATTATGAGCTATATTGCTTCAAAACGTAGAGAGAAGTAGTGGAGGGCAAAAGCAATTTTAAAAGCTTGATAAGAGAACTACCTAAGTAAGTGAAGTTATTTATTACAAGAACAAGTAAAGGTAAAAATGAAAGACCAACAAAAAGATTTTTACTACCAAGGAGAGCTAACAATACACTTAGGCTCTACCACCACAATCCTGGAGGTGTTTGCAGAGGAGGTAGAAATGGTACTAAAGAAAAAAAAAAAATCACCACAGGAAAGGACTGGACCAAGCTCACATAAAACAGATCCATGCTGGGGGAGATACAATTTGAAGGGCACTAAAGAAACCATTCATGAGATGTGTAAAGGAGAAGCTAAAGAGGCACTGGAAAAATCTGAGACCTTATACTCAAAAAAGATGACTCAAAATATCAGAAACTACCAACCTATATGCTTAGTTTCCCCATGTATGTAAATTTTTATAAAAACATCTACATCTGAATTAAGAGCACCTTAAATGAGGATTTTAGTAGGGATCAAGAAGACTTTCAAAAACAATTTTCCACATTGTACTGCATTTTTTTCATCATAAATTAAACTGGAAGATGTAGAGAACATAAGATGCCACTGTGCTACCACTGACGACCTGTATGACCTTGGGCATGTCATTTAATCTCCTTGATTATTGGGAACTAGTGGTGCAGTAAAGTGTCCTGTCTGAAGCAGGAAGACCTGAGTTCAAATCTGGCCTCATACGCTTACTAGTAGTGTTACCCAGGGCAAAACACTTAGCCTCTGTTTGCTTCCTCATCTATAAAACGGGAGTAATAACAGCACCTACCTCCAAGGATTGTTGTGAGGATTAAATGACATAATATTTTCAAAGTACCTAGCAAAGTGCCCCACATGTTCGCTGTTACATATTATATGTTAGCTCTTATTGTTTATTTTTTTTTAATAATTAGAAAGTACAAAACACTGGCTTAAAGGCACTCTTCCAATCTTAGGTGTTGGCTATCCGTACATTAAAGTCATTCAAGATTCCTTGAAATATGTAACAGAGATCCCCATGATCAATGATCCTTTGAATATAAACAAGACTATCACACCAAGGGCAATGACCAGGTGCATGGCAGGTATGAAATGGATGCAACATATAATGGGGAACTTTGAAGAACAGGAATAAAAGACGTAATCAAGAAAATACGATGGAAAAAAAGATAGTCTGCTCATATGAAAAGGGATGAAAGGTGGCAAGCCCGAGTATCCCAATGGTATCAAAAGAAAACCAAGAAGCCCAGTGTCTTGGATGAACCCCAGTGGTGAACTCAAGAGAGGACAAGGACAAGTTGGGCACGCATGAACAAGTCACCATCTACACTATTAGAGGAACTCTCCAAAATGATGAAAACACTGATCATCTGAATATCTGAGTTGTTTTGTTAGGTTATAACCACTTACAATATTCAGATAAGGCTTAGAATAGATGTAATTGACTATATTCTCATTAAAAAATTGTCTCATGGACACACAAAACCAGAATTTCAGAGCTGGATTGGATCTTAGAGATCATCAATGCTGTCTCTCTTACAGTGGTGTCAACTTAAAAGAATTTCTCTGGTTTCTTTCTAAAAATCTACAATGTAGATAATGGTCAAAGGATACAAACAGGGAGTTTTCAGAGGAAGAAATTAAAGCTATTTTCAGTCATATAAAAAAATACTCTAAATCACTATTGATTAGAGAGATGCAAATCAAAACAACTCTGAGGTACCACAAGAAGAACCTATCGATTGGCTAACATGATCAAACAGGAAGATGATAAATGTTGGAGAAGATGTGGGAGAGTTAGAACACTAATTCATTGTTGGTGGAGCTGTGAGCTAATCCAACCATTCTGGAGAGCAATTTGGAACTATGCTATGAAATGTGCATACCCTTTGCCCCAGCAATATCACTTCTAGAACTGTATGACAAAGAAATCAAAAAATGGGAAAGGGTCCCATGTGTACAAAAATATTTATAGAACCTCTCTTGGTGGTGGCCAAGAACTGGAAATCGAGGGGATGCCCATCAGTTAGGGCTGAACAAGTTGTGGTATATGAATGTAATGGAATACTATTGTGCACTAAGAAATGATGAACAGGAAGACTTCAGAAGACCTGTAAGGACTTATATGAACTGATGCTGAGTGAAAGGAGTAGAACCAGATCATCGTACACAGTAACAACCATAGTGTGCGAGGCATTTTTCTGGAAGACTTAGCCCTTTACAGCAATGTAAGGACCTAAAACATTTCCAAAGGACTCAAAAAATGCCATCCACATAGAGAAAAAGAACAATAGAATTGGAATTCAGAATGAAGCTGAATATTTTCTCTTGTGTTACATTTTGTTTTATTTGGGTTTTTCTCATGGTTTCTCCCATTCATTTTAATTCTTCCATGTAACATGACTAATGTGAAAATGTATCTAATAAGAATGTATGTGTAGAACCCATATAAGATTGCATGCCATCTTAGGGAAGGAGGGGGAAGGGAGGGGAAGAAAAATCTAAGACTTATGGAAATGATTGTAGAAAACTGAAAATAAATTAATAAAAAATAAAATTTAAATTTAAAAAAAATTTTAAAATAAAAATAAAAATCTACAATGTATAAAACAAAATACAGTAACTATATATATATGTATAGAACAGAAACAAATCTGTGAAAAGACAGTATTATATTTAAAAAACAAGCAAATATCAAGGGTTAATTGCACATTAGTATGTAATCCATGTCTAAGGAATTCCAAATTCAAAAATCAGCTGAGTATAAAGAATAGTCAATTTTTCTTCCAATCAATCTGGGAGAGGATTTGTATATGATGGACACTAAATAAATGCCAATTGAGTATAGATAACAATAATAAAACATAGGAAAAGAAATACAATGAAGAAACCTACGGAATAAAAAAAGTGTTTGAGGGGAACTGAGAAGGAAGGAAGTAAAAGAAGCATTTATTAAGTGTCCACTAAGTACCAGGGACTATGCTAAGCACTTTACAAATATTAGGTCATTTAATCCTCACAATGATCCTGGGAGGTAGGTGCTATTACTATCCCCATTTTACAGTAGAGGAAACTGAAGCAAATAGAGGTTAAGTAACTTGCCCAGGGTTATACTGCTAGAAAGTATCTTAAGGCTTGATTTGAATTCTGGTCTTCCTGACTCCATGATGGACACTTCCTCCACTATGCTGCTGCCTTTAAAAAGATGTGATCATTCCCAAACTACCCCTAACTTCAAATATAGTAACTTGATAAAGTAATACAATAACTGTTAATGATTTTTTTCATTCAGACCTACATAGCCTTTCTCCCCCTATCCCCAACATATAACATGCTTATATAATACTATGCATTATCATAACGTAAGCTTAAGTCTCATCTTTCTAACAGACAATAATCGCTAAGAGGGCAATGACTGGGTTTCAACAAAACTTTCTAAACGTTTATTGAATAAGTAACAATTCCATTTTTATGCATGGTGTATCAAGTGCCAGCCTTTGAGTCAGGAAGACCTACCTTCTGGAGTTAAATCTAGCCTCAGATACTTACTTATGGGCTGTGTAACCCTTAAAAAATCATTTAACTCTGTTTGCCTGTTTCCTCATCTGTAAAATGAGATGGAGAAGGAAAAGGAAAACCACTTAAGTATCTTTGCCAAGAAACCCCAAATGGAGTGATGAAAAATGGACACAACTGAAAAACTACTGAACAGCACTTCTGAAGCTTACTGGAGGATCCCATTCCTCGAGTGGATTCAAGCTAGATGTCACAGAAGGAATTCATGCTTCAGTTAAAGGCTATGCAAATAGGGTCACAGAATCAGATGGAAAGGAAAAAAATGACTCACAACAAAGGATACTAAATGGTTAAGTTATTCTGTAAATTAACTGCTCAACAAGTACCTATTAGGCACATTCTAAGTGCCTGGCTCAGTGATAAACTCTGAGGGCACAAAGAAAGGTAGAAGACAGCTCAGGTGGTTAAGGAGCTCACAATCTAATCAGGGAGACAATATGCAAACCATTATGTATAATCAATATATATATACCAGATCAAGTGGAGATAATGAACTGAGGAAGACCCTAGAATTCAAGATCAGGAAAGGCTTCTGGTAGGTGAGATTTTGGCTGTGATTTAAAGGAAAAAAGAGAAGCCAGGAGGTGGAGATGAGAGAGAAAATTCTAGGCATAGGCAACAGCCAGAGAAACTGCTTGGAACTGGGAGATGGCCCAGCTACTGGAGGGAGTATGATGTCTAAGAAGACTAGAAAGGTAGGGAGGGGGTGGGGAAGCAGGTTATGAAGAGCTTCGAAAAATTTTATATTTGATCCTAGAAGCGACATGGAGCCACTGGAGTATACTGAATAGGGGGCAGTGTGTGTGACATGGTCACAGACCTAAACTTTTGGAAGATCACTTTAATAGCTGAGAGGATGACCCACAGTGGGAAGAGACTTGTATCAGGGAGACCAAGTAGCAGGTTATTGTAATAGTCCAGACATTAATTAATTCTATAACACTGAGACCCAAAAAATTCAATTTAAACAACCTCTTAAAAAGGAAAGTGTAAGGGACTAGAAATGAAGATGGCTAGAAAAAGAGATAGGTGGAAGTGTACAACTTTGTTATGCTGGAGTTCGCAGGGGAGTCTTGAATTGCCTGGGAAGGTGGGAGGTAAGGTCAGATGGCAATGAGGAAAAAGAAGTGGCTGTCTAAGCAGATCTCATGGCAGGGGGCATTGAGAAGAAGCAGAAAAGATGATGAGAAAGTTTACAGAGGCCACAGGCAGAGGATAGAAGTTTTCAATTAACCTTGATAACACTTACTAAACATTGTGGCATTTCTAAAGTCAAATGAAGGAGCCTTGAACTTGAACAAGCCTCCATCAAACTTGAAGGCAATGTCCCTGCAGGGTTCAAGTGTGCTCACTCTGGATGGGTGGGGAGCATTCTTTAATGTTGTTCTCCCCCCTCTTTTAATGTTTCCTGGTAATACTATTTTTAAAGACCCTGTAACGTATCTAATAATTTCATTGCTCTTTACAAGACATGGCTACAAAGAGAGAAAACTACATCTAGCATCATTTGGACACATTAAACAAATTTAGCTAACATCCACAACCAAATTTTATTCATTGCACATAAGCCTCAGAAAAGAACATATTTTAGTTTTAAACTTAAAACCATTTCCTTGATCTTAATCCAATAACCACTGAGCAATGTGACTGCACATAAGGAGCAGCCCAGCAGTGAAGTTCCCTGGATTTGGAGTCAGGAAATTTGAGGTGGAATCTCAGCTCCTTACTGCTTTGGAAGACCTCGGAAAAGTCACTCACTCAACCTTTCTGCCCTAAATTCCACCCATGTAAAATTCGGGATTGGCCAAGGTGACCTCTAAGCAAAGATTACTGGATTTGAAGTCAGAGGACCTTGGACCAAATTTCAGTTCTGTTATTTTTCACCTGTACACTCTCAGAAAAGTTATTTAATCTTCCTGAGTCTCAGTTAACTGAATCGGGCTATTTACCTTTCTAGCTCTAAGTGTCTGGTCCTAAAATAGAAATAAATTTTCTCTCTCTCTCTGCACACACGCACACACACACACACACACACACACACACACACACACGCACACACACACACACACACACACACACACACTCTCTCTCTCTCTCTTATATATATATAATCTAAAAGAAAAATCTTCAAAAACAGATTTAATCAGATTATATGTTACCATTAGTGAGTGAATTATGAAGCACTGTTTAATTTGGTTGTTAGGGAGTTGTATGAGCCTTAAATCAAATTATAAATGATTTAAGATCTTTTATTGTACTAGCACTCAGAAATTTTCATACATATAATATTACTCAAGGATATTTCTCTAAAGTATTTAATATATATTTCTACACATACATTTCTTTTCTAAGTAATCTTTAAATTCAAAAAAAATTTTATTTTGAGTTTTCAACATTCATTTTTATAAGATTTTGAGTTCTAAATTTTCCCCCTTTCCTCTACTCCCCAAAACAGCATGAAATCTGATACAGGCTATATATGTATAATCATATTAAACATACTTCCACATTAGTCACGTTGTGAGAGAAGAATCAGAACAAAAGAGAAAAACCACAAGAAAGAAAAAAGAGAAAACTATTCTTTGATATGTATTCAGACTCCATAATTCTTTCTCTGGATGTGGACAGCATTTTCCATTACGAGTCGTTTGGAATTGTCTTAGATCATTGCATTGCTGAGAAGAGCTAAGTCTATCAAAGCTGGTCATCCCACAATGTGGCTGTTACTATGTACAATACACATATATTTCTAAAGCAACTGCCCACATGCAAACATGGTGAGTCAGAAAACTCTGGTAAATCAGTGCTACTGATGCATGCTAATTTATAAATAAGGTGATAAAATACAAGTTTTAGTCACTGGAAAAGCCTATCATATTAAAATCTAAATTTAAGTTTTAAAAAATTCCACATCATAATTAGTAAATATCTACCCACTAGACTTTAGAGCAGGTAATTTTTTTACGATGTCTTGTTATTCCCAGAACCTAACACAGTGCTTTGCACATAGCAAGTGCTTAATTAATGCTTGTCAAATCAAATTGTTTCACTTTTACTCGAAATTTTAAACGAAATGACATTTACATGTAACAAATTGATATTTTGTATCTGCCATAAGCAAATTAGCTCTTGTTTAGAATTTTAGTATGTACTCAAACACTGTCACTGCAACTTTCTTCAGGGAGCTCCTGTTTTGTTTTTGTCTTTGTATACATTGTGCCAACCCGCAGAAGGTAATTAATAACTGCCTGTTGACTACTCCACCACACTAAATGGCCCCTAAGTTAAATTTTTCTTAAATCCTTAAAATTCAGTTGAAATTAGGATTCTGTATTTAAAACCCTATTTTCAATTTTATCTTTGTTTACATTAATTTGATTTAAATTTGATTACATTTAAAAATTTGGCATGGATTTTAAACCAATAATAACAGTAATAATAGCTACAATTTATATAGTACTCATTCTGTGCCAGATGCCTGCTACTTTCTTTTTTTTACAAATGTCACGAAATCATATATCACCTCATTTGAACCTCACAATAACCTTTTCAGGTAGATACTATTATGACCCCCATTTTACAGTTGAGGAAACCCAGGCAAACAAAGAATAAGTGACTTGTCCAGGGTCACATGGCTAGAGTCTGTGCCTCATTTGAACTCAGGTCTTCCTGACTCCAGGCCTAGCACACAAAGCAATCTCTGTATGAAAAATTTAGGTCACAATTCTTCCCCACTATCCCCTAGTTTTATTTCTTTGGAAAAATCCAACCTGAAACATTTGTAAGACTTATAAAGACCAGTTCTGAAGCAAAGCTCTTTCTTACTCTTAGTCTTTTTCTATAAAAAAATATAAAAATCCAAACCAAAAACAAAGGAAAAAACTACCTCTCTGTGCCATAAATACGTAAGTATATAACTGTACTGAAGCAACTGTCTACTATACAACATTCCCATAAAAGGGGTATTTTTTAAAAAAACAGGTTTAGGGGACTAATAAGATATATTCTGAAAGTTGTAATAAAAAATCTTTTTAGAAGAAAAGGCAACTAAGTGGCACAATGGATAAAGGAGCTTTGGACTTGAAGTCAGGAAGATCTCAGTTCCATTACAGTCTCTGACACTAATTCTGTGACTTTTCTTTGAAAGGCGCTTAAGTTCTCTATGCCTCAGTTTCCTCAGCTGTAAAATAAGGAATTTCGGGGTTGTTGTGAAGATCCAATGAGATAACATTTATATAACGCTTGGCGCAGTGCCGGGCATATAGTAAGCGCTATATAACAATTTTTATCAGCTGTCATTGTAAATGTTCTGGGGCAGGATTTGAAGTCAGGCCACCCTAACTCCAAATCCTGCGCACAAGCCACTTCCTCGATTCTGTCAACCACAGCCACTGGGAGACTAAGATCGCAAGCTGAGACCCCAGCGTTCCCACGTGGAGAAGGGAGGAGAGCGCACGGCGGCGGGACCCCGGGCCTGGTTTGCGCCTGCTCGGTCGGCTCCACCTCAGCTTTGACGCCTCCTTCCCTCCCTCTCTCCAACTCTGGAGGGGCGGGGCCGGGGAGAGTCTCGGAGGCCTCTGGCCCCGCCCTCCTCCGCCCTGGCCCGGCCTCCCAGGGAAGCCCCTTGGCCCCACCCCGGGCCAGAGCCCGCCCTCCTCCTTCCTTCCTGTGGGATGTGCCCGCTCGCTTCGAGTCCCCCACCCGCCGGCCGGCGCTGTCAGGTCGCGGAGGCCTCGGGGACCCCGAGACGCCGGTGGGCGCGGGGGAGGAACCTTTCTTCTTCCCCTTTCTCCCCCCCGCGTCCTCACCTCGCCACCAATAGTTCTTGGACAGGTCATGCCACGTCTGGTGCCGGGTGTGGTGGGTGCCGTCGGGCCCCAGGTGCGCCGCCTCGATGAGCCCCCGACGCCTCTCGGGCTGCAGCACCACCTCGAGCTCGGCGAAGCGCTGGCGATGGCGCTGCCGCCGCTGGTAGTAGAGGGTCCCTCCGCGCACCACGTAGCAGGCGGCTGCCTTGCGGATCTTGCGCTTGGCGTTGCCCTCGGTGCCCGGGGCGTACGGCTCCCGCTCGTTCGTCAGGTAGCGCAGGATGGCCCGGTAGCTCTCCTCGCTCGACATCCCGGACGACTCGGTCACCTCACTTCTCTACCTTGGGCCCTGGCTTGTGACACCGGCCCTGGGGAAGGCTGATCTTCCTGTCCGGCCACCCTCCGACGGCGCCCGCGGAAAAGGGGTGGGGGGGCGGTGACCGGAGGGTTTGTAACCAGGGGGAACTGCACTTCTCCAGCGCGCGGGATCCGCTTGTGGCAGACAAAATGGCTGCTGCACCACCGGAAGTGACGTAGGCAAAGAGGACGGCGTTAGCCCTTGGGTGGTGCGTACTCTACCTGAAGAGGCACGAATAGACTTCGAGGGGCATGGCCGTCATGTTGGAAATGGGCAGGCTAGGACCGGTAGTGCTTTTGATTGGCCATCGTAAGTCCTGGCACTTACCTTTTTGATTTTCCTCTCTTTTTCTGTGGGTGAGAGTTGTTGAGCCGGGGGTAATCAGAAACGCTCAGTTTTTAAGGAACCGCGAGGTAAAGAACAGATAAGTAGATACGCTTTTTACCCTTCATCTTTTCGCCCACCTATCACAGAATTAAGGAGTCTTACTCCTCCCCCTCCTTCCCGAGGTGGGAGAGTCCACGGGAATCTTGTCAGATTTTTTTCTATGTACTGATTGGGTTTGCTGATTATTTTGTCTTCACCCTCTGTTTTCTTTTATTTAAAGTATTTGTTGAAACGAAAAAAAGATTGCTTAAAGTCAGATGTAAGGAGTTTCCGTTCTAATGAGGGAAGACCTAGCCACTGTCCAATTTGTGACACTTTAAAAGGGATGGCACTCATAGGGGAGAGAGAGGGAAAACAAAAGATAAAAAGCGGTTAAAAAAAAAAAAGGGACTTTAGACCCTAGATTCAAAATCCCTTTGCTGTCAGCCATATCGTATAGTATAGACTTGATAGTCGGTCCTTTAATCAACTTTTGAGTAGAGGTTCTCAACCTAAGGTCCATGTCTTTTTATTCTTACTGGATATGTAGGTATATCTATGTATAGTTGGTTTCCTCTTTAACCCTATGTATTTAAAAACATCCCGAGACGGGTTCTCCAGACTGTTAGAGGTATCCATGACACACAGGAAAAGATTAAGGACCCCAGCACAAATTACCAGGACACACATTTCCCCAGTATTTAGCAGTTTATGGTATAGTAGTTGTATAGTATAGTATATAGTATAGTATAGGTAGTTAAGATCCCTCCCCCACGCACTTGTTAATTGTTTGGGGTTCTGACCTATAATGTTATTGATGGGGAGAACCATCAGTACAGGGAAGCCCTTGTAATTGTTCTGACACCTACCCTGGGGAAGGTTTTGTAATTTATATCTTAGAAAGTTGACTGGCCCCTGAGAGGTTAGGTGATTTTTCTCAAGTTCACTGTTTGTGTCAGTTGTAGGTCTTGAAATAATTAAATGAAGCCAAGTCTCCTAAGGCCAGTTCACTACCCTGATCTGCTCTCTTTAACAAGAATTTCTGATCCTGAAAACATTGCATGTGCATAAAATGATAATATTTTAAAGTGTTTTATTACAGTTTGTGGCCATAGGCACGATATAAATTTTATTATCCTAAAAGACCCCTTGAATTCCAGTTCACATGATTAAGAGTCTTCGATCAGCTTTTACCTAATCTAATCTTAAAGAAACAAAATCCTATCCTTTCTTTTGTCCTAGGAAAGGAATGAAAGCAATTGAACTCCTCCCTCTCCATTACAATTTAATCTTGTTTCTTCTTATTCTCTTTTACTTCTGAATTACACGTACTTTCTAAGTACTAAAATCTGAGATGCCATTAAAAAACCAACAGTGCCAGTTAGGTGGATAGAGGACTGGGATTGGAGTCAGGAAGATTTGACTTCCACTCTGACCTCAGACCCTTACTAGCTATGTGACACTGAGCAAATCACCTAACTCTATCTCAGTTTCCTCCTCTGTAAAATGAGCTGGAGAAGGATATGGCAGAGCACTTCAGTATCTTTGTTAAGAAAACCTCAAATGGAGTCACAAGAATCTGACTGTAACAAGTCCACTGTTAAAAAGTTTACATTGTATCAAGATAAGACTACCCAAAGGCTAATTTGTGGCCAGGGTGAGAGATTTTGATACTTAAAGTTACAGAGATGAGATGTGAGACTAAAGGGAATAAATTGACAACACTATTTAGGAAAAATTAGTTGATTTGATCATGGTTCCCAAAATTATAAAGGGGAAGGATAGGAAAGAAAGTAAAAGCTATGTGAGCCTAGAGGAGGACACTTGAAGGGAGTCAAGTTAAGGAAGATGGTTGGGGCATTCCTGAAATAATGCTCTGAAAGAGAACTACCAATTAGCAGAGCAGGGCCCCAGGTAGTTCCTCCAAGAAGGGGTGAGGAGCCTTCAGCCTTGAGACCACATGTAGCCTTCAGGGTCCTTGGGTGCACCCTTTTGACTGAGACCAAGTTTTACAAAACAAATATTTTTATTAAGGGGATTTGCTTGGTGAAGTCTGAATTCAAAGGGCCACACTTGAAGACCTAGAGGGCCATGACGCCCTGAGGTCACAGGTTCCCCACCTCTGGTGCTAGGGAAAGTGGCTGCTGTAGCCCACATAGTGTTGGACAATAATACTTCCAATTGGAAAGCACTTTAGGAATAATCTTTATGGAGGTTTGGATAGTCTTGGGAAGATTAAAAAGTCCACCTTATACCTTTAGTAGTTATTATCTGGTTGTCACTTAACCGTTTCTGTGCTTCAGTTTTCTCATCTAGAAAATGAGGGGGGGAGGGTGGACTTGAGTCTCTAAGGTCCCTTCTGGCTCCAAATCTATGATCCCTATGTTTGACTTTTCACTTCTATCTCTGCTTTCCTTTGCAAAACCCTACTCTTCATCCACACCTCACTTCTAGTCCCTTAATCCCTCAATTTTCTCCCAGGCCACCCCTGTCCCTGCACTTGCCACTCTTTTCCTGATCTTGACTCCTTTGTAAACAAATTTAACACTACAGCTTCTCATCTCTTGAATTCCTAGGCCTTTTATTTCACCAACTGAGCCCTGCCAAAATCTCTGCCTAGGATCATGCCCACCATTCATCCTTGCTCCTAAATATGTGCTGCTGAATACAGGCAGAGCAACCATTCTGACTGGGTCCACTACAAATCTGTTACTAAATCTCAACTGGGCCCTCACTGTAAAGGGGCCATCTCCAGTCATTGTGATGAATATCTGGTGACTGGATCTAAATGGCTCCAGAAGAGAAGTGAGGCTGGTGATCTTGCTTACTCAAAATAATCAAGTGCAAGTCATATCATTTCTCTAGTGGCATGGTCTTCTTCAGCAACTTAGGATGAACACAACTTCCCCATATGTGCACTTCCACTCAGTGACACTGGCTCCTGGCTAAACAAGATTTTGTTTCTTGGCATTTTCTCTGGCCATTCTTCAAGCGTGGGACGCTCACTCTCCTCTTAACTTTCCCTACTGACTTCCTTTAAATTCCAACTAAAATCTCATCTTCTACAGGAACGCTTTTCCAATTATCTCTTAATTCTTGTATATAACTGGTTTTGCACGTTTGTATATCTCCCCCATTAAATTATAAACTCCTGGAAAATTAGTTCCTGGTTGGACTGAAAAACAGGTTGACAAGGTGATCCAGACTTTTTAGACTAGTCTAAATTTCAAGACAAGCTAAATCAGTCTGACTGGTTTTAACGTGGCTCCTTCCATTTTCCTTATCCATGCTTTTGCATTAAAACCTGCAGCATATTCTCAATTTTTCTTAAAGCAAAAAGTGCTTTCTTTTTCTACATTGCCAGTTCCTAGTGCCATGTATTTTTGTATACACAGCCCCCTAGATTGGAGGAGCAAGACTGCTCATTTCCTTTTTATCCCCAGGACCTCTGGGAAAGTTTAAAAATGCTAGTTGATTGACATACTGGCTTGGTCAAATAACCAGAATTGGGTCCTAGAATTAGTTTTAGAATGAATGCTAATGTGAAATAACTCATTAAAGAAGCTCACTAAATAGGGGAGAAATATACACCACACCCACGTGCATGTTTTCCAAGAGCAAAATGTCACAAAGATTTGCAAGTTACAGTAATTATTTCTGGGAAGAACAGTTTTAAACCCACTAACCAGCTCAGCTGAAACAAATCTGAACAAATATGTGATGTTTCTTTGACAAAACCACAATACTTTATTGTCAGACACAAAATACTATAAAAATCCTAAAATTAAAAGTTACCTAAGAATGTTAGAACTTGATTACATTTAATAATAATTGATCAAGGAAATAGCCAAACAAATTATGGCACATGAATATTTCTGTGTTATATCAGACAGTGAATGCAGAGGACTGATGCAAGGCTGTCTGGGAGAAGGCAAAGGATAGAGGGTGAAACATAGGCAATGTGGAAAGATAATATATACATATATATTTAAAATAGCTCTTTGTGGTGGCAAAGAACTGGTAATGGGATCCCTATCAGTTGGGGAATGGCTGAATAGGTTGTGATGGAATATTACTGTGCTATAAAAAGTAAAGAGCTCAATGTTTTTAGAAAAACATGCACAAGATACTGAAAAGCAATATTGTTTTAAAAATTACTTTGAGTTATTTTTACTATTATAAATAAATTAGTACTTTATGTAAATTAGTAAATTACTATGGAAGACACTATCTGCATCCGGAGGAAGAACTGATAAATAGAAGAATGCAAAGAATAATTTTACATATGGTAGCCAGGAAGAACTGATAAATAGAAGAATGAACAGAATTTTACATATGTAACTAACTATTTGTGTTTAATGGTGGCCATCTCTAGCCTGGGGAATGGAGAGGGTACTGTGATTTTAATTTTGTACTTTAGATTTCACTTTCATGTGGGATCTTTTTTATTGTACCATTATGGAAATGGTTGTTTTTAATCCATAAATAAAAAATACAAATCATTCTTTTCCTTTTTTTGTCATTTTAATATTGGCATGTCTCGTTGTAAGTGAAGTAAAAATCTAGCAATCTACATGAACTCAGAGCAAAATTACCTAATTTTATGGCTTTTATGTCATGAAAATAATACTGGAAATTCAACTTGATAGGAGTTAAAGCAACGATCCTCCTCAAAAACTTTCACAATTTAAGGGCAATCCATCATTTCCTTAGTTTAGAACAGCTTGACTTTTAATTAAAACTGAAAGTATGCTTCTTAAACTATCATTAACATCAAGCCACATCTTCATAGCTGAGGTAAAATTCACAAAGCACTTAAAAGTCAACACAGTTGCTTTAAATTTTATTTCACTTAATCCAATTTAGTAGACAATTAACGTTTTCCACCAACTCGTGGCGCAGAAACTTTCACAGGCTTCACAATTTTTTGTTTAGGTGCTGCCTTTGTAGGAGCCTATGAAAAAGAAATGAATTAATGTTACATGATTCCAATTTTTCTACACGTTGTTCAATACTTTAACATCGCAAATCCGCACAAAAATAAACGGCCAGCGACCTCCTTCCTTCCCTTCCCTCTTCTTCAAACTGCCGTGCAGGCCCTTCACAGATCTGGTCTGAATCTAGTATCAGTATACACCTTAAGATTCTCTAAGTACTTTTTAAGGAAACTGAGGTTAGCTTTGGGGTACATTGATAAAGATAGGTGACTGGACCTGTTATTTCGTTGGTAATAATAATGGCTAATATTTACATAGTGTTTACTAAGTGCAGGGCACTATGCCTATAAATACTTTACTGAGGAAGATATTGAGGCACAGAGGATAAGTGACTTGCTCAAGGTCACACAGATATTAAATGTCTCAGACTGGATCTGAACTTGGGGTTTCCTGACTCCAAGTCCAGACTCCATCCAAAGTAGGTCACAACATCTTCTCTTCAACTTAAACTAGGAAACAAAAGAAGCCACGTATTTGCGACTGGAGATGATCTTGTTTATATACTTCTAATGTTCAAATGAGACCAGTTCCAGTTTACCTGAAACAATCTCCATCTTCAATAGTCCCAACCACAAGTCACCCAACTTCTGCTTCAACTACTTCTTCCCCATACTGCAGTGATTTATTATTCAAGGTAAATGTACTTCAGGAATCAAGAGTATGACAATGATTACCTTAGCAGCAGATGCAGCTGTCTTCTTAGTTGCTTGCTTCGCTTTTTTGGCTTCCTTGGCAGCCCTGGAAAGTAAAAATTATCTTAAGCATAAATAAAAAATTGAAAAAGTGGAACCAGGCATTAGCAGCAAAACAGAAAACAGTTACCATTCATAACCATCTTCCCACTCTATAGATCATTATTTCCAACATGAATCTGAGAATATTCGTATGTCCCCAGAGCAAAGCATTCTTGGAGGGGTTAAGGGTTAGCAGTGTGGAATACACACTCAAAAAGTTGTCACTACAACTCCAAATTCAATAGATCATTCATACCTTAAAGCTACACAACCAATTTTACAGTTTCTCAGCTTCAATGTGTATGAAAACATTATCAATAATCTTGAGGTTAGCAGAACAGCAAATTTTTAAAAAACTTTATTCACCATCCCATATCCAGTTTGTGATAACAGCAAAATAACCTGACCTGTATCCTATTTAAGAGAGCAAATTTTCATACACCACACAATGGCCGTAATGGCTATATACATCTTTTTAGGTATTAACTTTTGACATTACAGAAGAACTTTTGACATTACAGAAGAGGATAAGTGTGACCATTAACACTACAAACTAATGTGATTCCTTACCTGATGGCCTGTTCTCTTTGGGCCTTTCGAACTTCAGGTTTTTGGTTCCTTTTGGCCATTATATCAGCAAGAGAAGCCCCAGTGATGGCCCTCTGGAATTTAACAGCTCGGCGAGTTCTTTTCTTTTGAATCTCTTCCTGAAGAAAATTAATAGCATTTCATTAACTAGGGAGTCTGAAGAAGAGAAATCATCAAAGCATTGACTTAGAAACAATCTAGTACAACTTCCCTCATTTTATAGATAAGGTCCAGAGAGGTAGAACAGCTTGCACAAGGCTATATGGTTACTAATAGTCAAGTCAGGAACTGATACCAATTTCTCACCAAATTCAGTGTTCTACTAATATATTTGACACAAACACTGGCAAAAAATGTGCCCATTTTATTATTCCAAGGGCTGGAAAGCAAAACAATGCTTGTATTCAGTAAAAGAATTCCATTTCCAATATTCAGTTGCAAACGCCCCTTTCATTTGTCTACCCTGGCCATTTTTACGGCCTTCTAAAAGTTAGAAGATCCAAGTGTGTCTAATTTTAATTTTACCTAGCACCTGCGTTTCATGACAAGCAATAAGAAATATGGATTCCTATGCTAAAACCTAACACCAAAAAACCAAAGTGAAATACACAAGACACCTGACAATACTCCCATACATTCTACATCCCTACTTTCTGTCAAAAGGCATCACCGATACTTCCATTCAGCAAGGTTCAAAGCTTCAGACACACCCTTACCCCTCCCTTAATTACATCAACTGCCAAGACCTGCCAACTCTACCTCAAGATCATCTCACCAATGTATTCCCCATCATTTCCATTTTCCTAATTCAAGCCCTACCAGTGTTTTTTAATTGGTCTTTGGGCCTATACAGTCCATCTTACACTTTACCACCAAAGCAATACTCCTAAAAGCACATATCTGACCACGAGATTCTCTTGCTAAAGTTTTCAGTGAATTACACTACATAGTGTGGCTGCCCTTCACTCATTACATATTTCACTCTACCAAAGAACCTTACATTCTAGTCAAACTGGCCTACTTCTTACTCTTTACACATGAAGACCTCTGTCTAGCATTTGATGTCTTCCTGACCTAAGCATATCAGAAGCTCTAGCTTGTTTCAAACCTCAGCTTCTTCCATCTCCTAAACGAGGTCGTTCAGCAGGTTTACCTGCAGTGCTAGGTATTCTTCTGCCCCAAATCCTTGTATTTACTTATATTTGTGCATGTTTTCCAGATCACTTGATATCAGATAATAAAGGAGGCTTGAGGGGTAGAGGTCATAAACAATTGGGAGGCTCAGAAGAAATAAGCATTTCCTAAGTACCTACTAGGTGCCCAGCACTGTGCTAATCACTTATTATCTCACTAACTGTCACAACAACTCTGTGAGGTAGGAGTTATTATCCTTATTTTACACTTGAGGAAACTGAGGTTAATGAGTTGCAGCATCACAAAACTGAAAGATCTGATGCTGGAACTCTACTCAAATTTTTATTCTGGGCCCAGAATTCTGGGCTCTAGCCACATCTATCCTAGATCCTTCTTGGATTGGCTAATATATTAGAGAGAAGTATATATTAAAAAAATTGGAATCAGAAGGCCTGGATCATGTCTACCTTTTTTCCCTTTGGCTGTTAATTGTGACCCTGGAAAAGTCTCAGCTTTAATGAAAAATTTCATTAATAAAACAAGGAGGTTAGACTAGGGTAACCTATGCACTATGATCCAACATAGTCCAAATGGCTATACAGAAACTTGCATGTAAACGTAAATTGTTATTACTAGGTTACTAAAGTTTGTTTTATTCCCAATGGCACATCCTTTGAAAAGACTTGATTCTTTAACTCTTGTCCCACTCTCACATCTCATTTCCATATTCCAGAGCCTCAAATTTTCAAAGTGCTACTATTTATAACTTTTTTCCTCAAAAAATGTGATTTAACCAACTGCTATGAGATTCTCTCTTGCCATGACTCTCAACAGAACACCTGAGAGTATTCCAGAATTAAAACACAAGCAACTTTCAACTACATCAATATCAAATGTAACCATGTCAGAAATATCACTGAAAGAGGAAGACCAATCCAGTTATCACTGGAAAAATTCTTATAAACTATTAAAATCATTCTTCTATTACCAAGGAAAATAGAATGACACAAAATTAAGGCTCTCCTTTAAGTTTGCTTTTTATTCTATTTCCATCCTAATACCAGCCATGAAAGGTAAGTTGTAGTCCAAAAGGATGACTGCTGAATCAAAGTCCTCCTTATGATACATACTATCTGTAACCCTAAGCTGCTTAAGCTTTATCTTAGGTGAATAAGATGCAACATTAATCATCTACTTTTCTGGACAAAGCTCCCCACCACAGGTTAAAGACGAAAAAAGATCCACCAAAATACCAAACACATTTTACTAACCGACTGTCCCTTCTTGTGTTTTCTTCTATACAGAACAGTCCAGTTGATTTGCCGGGGGTTCCTCTTTGAAAGGAATGCAGACTCGCATTTTGCATTCAAAAATTGGAAAACCTACAGTGAGAAAATTTTAACAGGTTATTTAGTCACACAAAATCTTCAAGCATCAGGTATTACACAGTGGAAAGAATTATTATCCTGTTAGGCAAATGGCCAATGGGAGAGACAATTCCAACTTGCAGGAAGCCAGAAGGAATTATCATAAACTACTAGAACCATAGGCAAAGGATAAAATGGTTTATGAACGACAACCCAGACCCTTACGTACAAACAGGTTTACAGCAACTTTCTGTTGCTAGAACTGGAAACTACGAGAAATACCAATCAGTCGACTAGGAGAATGACTAAATTATGGTACATGAACACAATGAATTATATTGTGGCCTATGGGGTGAAAAGGATGGGGGGGAGGGGGCGCTTCTGAAAAACTTGTGAGAACTAATACAAAGTGAAGTCAGCAAAACCAGAACTTACACGTTAACACTGCAAAAGCAAGAAATCTTCACAAGGAGTAAAATGACCGGCCATTAGAGGACTATACTACTCAGCAAGGCTGGGGTAATGAATTCAAAAAGATGAGTCATTTTGGGGGTGACGATGTGGAAATTTGTGTAACGCGGTATTTCTCATTCATAAGGGTTTTGCTTCACTTCCAAACTGGGATCGGGATGAAAATGAACGCTTGTTACTTGAACAACAAAACGAGAATTACAAGTGAGCCCGAAGTGCGGTCGTTCCGCGCAAAGCGCCACGGTGGCAGCCTCCCCCCTGGTCGGGCCCGGGCCGCCGGGGGGCTCGTCCCGTCCCTGGGCCGGGAGCAGCGCGAACGCGTCTCACCTTCCCGTCCGTGCGGGCGTAGCGCCTTCCGTGACCCGGGTAGATCTTGTACCCGCTGAAGCTGCACAGCTCGACCCTGAAACGAAAACCACGGAGGTCAGTCACGGAGGCCGTCCCCAGCGAGGCGGCGCCATACCCGCCAACGCGGCGGCCCGGGAGGCCCGAGGATGGACGCGGATTGGGAAGCAAGCGGCTTTACTTACTTCATGGCGCCAAGCGAGAAGATGGCGAGAGGAAAAGGAAGAGAGGATTGTGGGAAGGATTCTTATATACGCGGGCGGCCTCCCCCACGTCTTCCGTCGCGCGCTGACGTTGCACGGCCCGAGACGACACCACTTCCGGTGGTGGGCAGCACTTCGGGGTCGCGGCGCCGTAGCCCTTATTCCCAGGGAAGCCGTAGAAGAAAACGAAGCGTACGGTCTTTCCTCTGTAATCTAGTACTTTTGGGTTGTATTATATCGCACAATTTAGCTCACGTTTATACTTTAGGGCTTGATATAACACTGACAATTATAGGCGAGGAAATAGAGGCTCCGGGAAGGGTAGCGACTTGACGTAGTTAGGAAGGGGCAGCCGTCTGCTCAGAACTGCCCGCTGAAGAGATCTTTTCCGGTGACAATCGATGAGAACCCAGTGCCTTGCCTCCGTGCCCGAGTGGACACGGTGTGACCGTGAACTTGACAGTTCTGCAGCCGCACCACCAGAGCGCTATGGTCCATTGGGCACGTTGACGCCTGGGCTGCCCACGACCACCCATCCCATCCCCCCTCTCTGCGCCGGCGTCTGTCGTCAGTGTGCTCGGCTGTGGGGATGCGGGAGCCGACCCTGAGGGGCCGGCGGGGGCATGAAGGCGCGATCAGCGACTCCTTCCCTTTCCCCCTCCTGGTGCCGGAAGCGTACAAGGAGAGGTGCGCCTGCGCAGGCCCGGAGCTGTGGCGCCGGCACTGTCACTCTTCTCCGCCCCGCCTCCCTGGTCCCTGGAGCGTAGCCTTCCACCCAAAAAATCACCTGGACTCCTGGGAGAGCCCGGGCCCAGGGTCTCTTCCCTGGCCTGGCGCCTTTGTACGCTTTCAGCGAGTCACTTTATCTGAGCCTCAGGTGTTTTAACTTTTGTTAAATCTTGTCTTTTTTAAACAGTCATTTTTTGTCTCTCCCATTCCCCCCTCTACAGGAAGGAGGATAGGAAGACTCTCGTAAAAAAAAGTGCTTAATTAAGCAAAACACATTCCCACAGTGGCCACACCCAAAAATGTGAGCTATTTTCTGTATATGTAAACAGGTTATGGACTAAATCTGCCTGATGCCGAGGGACCCGTTGATCCCTAAAATCTCCCTTCTGTTGGCTCCTCTCCTAATGCCTACGAACAGGCAGATTTCCCTCATTCTTCCTTTCACAATCTAAACCCTTCCTCTTCATTCTTAACCTCTTTACCTCCTTCCACCCTTCAGCTGCTTGCAGTCTGGCTTCTGATCCACCTCTGGACTCAAACTACCCTCTCCTAAGTTACCAAAACCTCTAAATTAATAGGTCCAATGACCTTTTTTCAACCTGTATCCTCAAATCATCAGATGATGGGGTCAGGAGGAAGTGAATTCAATTATAGCCTTGGACATTGTGTGACCTTGTTCCCTCAGCTGTAAAATGGGGATAATAATAGCACCTACTTCCTAAGTCTGTTGTAAGAATCAAATGGGATAATATTTATAAAATTCCTGGCATATAATAGGTGCTTGATAAATGCCTTCTTCAAAACTTCACCTTTTTTTCCTATTTGCAGCATTTGACACTGCTCTCCACTCTTCTTTCTGTTCCTGGACAATTTTCAGCCACATTTGACACTGTTGACTTTCCCTGGCTGTTGGGTTTTAATGAAATTGTTCTCTCTAATCTATCAGATCCTGCTAATTTTCCTTTGCAGAGTCACTATTTCCTATCCATTCCCTGACTACTTCTTAAGGAGACTATTCACTCAATGGGCATTAACTTCCCTCTGTGAGTACCCAAAGAGACCAGCCCAAGAAGGCCAACATCTCCCATTGCGTCCTGGGCTGTCTCCAGTCATCCTGATGAATATCTGGTCACTGGACCCAGATAGCTCAGGAGGAAAAAGTGAGGTTGGTGACCTTGCACAGCACTCCCTCACTTAAAACAAAGTCAAGTGCAAGTCATGTCATCATTTCTCTGATGTTATGGTCTTGTTGAAAAAGGAAGGATGAATACAACAATTATGATGCATCTTGTATCCCGAAGTGTACTAAAAACCTCACACTTTTTAAATGAATTACTCTCCAGTCACATGTCTCCCAGACCTTATATTTGTAAAAGTGCTTTATTAGTGCTCACCTCAGTAGCACAATGCACTAAAATTGGAATAATACCAAGAAGATTAGCAATGGCCCCTGTGCAAGGATGACATACAAATTCAGGAAGTGTTCGATATTTTTTATATGTAGAACCTATATCAGATTACATGTCTTGGGGAGGGGGAAGAAAGAAAGAGGGAGAAAACTTTTAAGTTCAAAATCTTATGGAAGTGAATGTTGAAAACTAAAAATAAATTAATTATTTAAAAAAGAAATTGATTAAACCCAAGTGTAAGACTTCAAATTTTTTCCTGTTGAATTTCCTTCTACAAGATTCAGCCCACTGTTGAAGCACCTCAAGATCTTTTAGAATCCAACTGTCATCTAACTTGTTAGTTAATCCTCTCATTTTATGCCACTGTTATAAATGTGATGAGCATCATATCTATACTTTTATCTGTATCATTGATAATAATGTTAAACACCAAAAATCCAAGCATATAGATCCCTGAGAGTACACTGTATACCTTCTTTGAAGTCAATATAGAGTAAATTAATGACTACTCTGGGTTTGGCCATTCAACCAATCAATTAATAGACATTTATTAAGTGCCTACTATGTGTCAGATCTGTGGGGATACAAAAAGAGGCAATAGATAATCCTGCTCTCAAGGAGTCTGTGATCTAAATTTACCAACTTATACTATGATTATTTAGCCTGAATCTCTCTTGTCCAGAAAAATAGAAAGACTTTGTCAATTCCCCCCAAAAAATCTTAGACTTAGATTTTTGACAATGGCAAGAATGGTATTTCAGTCTTCTAGTGGTGGCAGCAAAAGTGAGAGATCTTGCCCCTAGTAAGTCAAGTTAGTTATTACCTATTATCTTTGTGTTTCATTCCCCACCTTATCCCCACACCCATGCTTACGTCATGGCAGGACTGCAATAAAAGCAATGGCACAGGGTGGTCACACACATTGTATTTGTAGATACAAATGCATGCAAAAACTGTATAACCAGATGAAACACTGGGACTTTGGGGTCTTAAGAGTGAAAGAGTACAGTTAATTGGTCACATAAATTTTGATCATTATCTCAATTGAACCAGTTCGTAAAATTTTTTCTGTTGATATTTATATGTTTTTGTCATTCTGTACTTTATAAACACAATCACACAAGCACCTCTGTATAAAATGAACAGAAAAAAGGATTTGTTCATGGAACCATAAATCTCTGTGATGTGCAGCTTACATTTTTAAAAAGAATATAATAGATTCAGTATTTTGGTTTTAAAGCTGTCTTATCTGTCTACCTCATTCTTTTATCCATAGAACTTTATGTAATATTCTAGATGAGTATTAGCAAAGTGAGAGGCATGAATTTTTTTTAAATGTTTTATTCATGTTGAACTTAAATACAAAAAGACAAAAAAGCACAATATAAAAAGAGGATACAATATAAAATGATGAATTTCCATTTCACATTGTTTACTTTAAAAAAAATCACTGTATAATAAATATTACACATTGTTTCCAAAGCTACCCTGCTTTTCCTGTGCCTCCTTCTAATTTTCTTTTGATCTCTGCTATGCACTTTTTTTCTCCCTCCCCACCCAGCACTAGAGGAGGCTATCATTAGATACAAATATATTCTATTTATCGGTTCTTTCTCTGGAGGTGGATAGCATCTTCCTTCATTGGTCCTTCATAGTTGATTTGAGTATTTATAATACTCAAATTTACTTAGTCATTCAAAGTTCTCAGGGAAATATTGCTATTACTGAGTACAATGTTCCCTGGGTTCTGCGCATTTCACTCTTCATTATCTCATGCAAGTCTTTCCGTGTTTTTCTGAAATCAACCTGCTCATAATTTCTTATAGCACAGTAGTATTACATCACAATCATATAACTTGTTAAACCATTCCTCAATTGATGGGCATCCCCTCAATTTCTAGTTCTTTCCTACTACAAAGAGACCTGCTATAAATATTTTAGAAAATTTAAGTTCTTTTGCTTTTCCCCTAATCACCTTGGGGAAGAGACGTAAGTGTAGTATTGCTACATCAAAGTGTATACACATCAAAGTGTATACACAGTTTGGGCATATATCTTTGGGCATAATTCCTAGGATTAGTTCATAGTTCTGCCAACACGAGTGTCCTGATTTTTCCACATCACTTCCAACATTTGTCACTTCACCATTTTATTGTTAGCCAATCTGATTAGTATAAGATCCCTCAAAATTGTTTCAATTTGCATTTTTCTAAGCAAGAATGATTTAGAGCATTTTTGTCATATAACTATATATAACTCTGATTTCTTCATCAGAAGCTACTGGGTCATATCCTTTGACCATTTATTATTTGGAGAATGACTTGTGTTCTTATGAATTTGACAAAGTTCTTTATATATTTGAGAAATTAGACCTTTGAGAAACTATTTATAAAGAATTTCTCCCCCAATTTTCTGCTGTCCTTCTAACTTTGGTTACATTGGTTTTATATGTTCAATAACTATAATTTAATGTAATTGAAATAATCTACTTTATACCTCACAATGCTCTTTATTTTATTTTTATTCATAAATTGTTCTATCCATAAATCAAATAGGTGATATGTTCCATGTTCTTCTAATTTTCTTGTGATATTTCCCTTTATATCTAGGTCATGTATCTATTTTGACTTTATCTTGGTAAGTACTGCAAGATATTGATCAGTGCCCAATTTCTGCTAGACTGCTTTCCAGCTTTCCCAACAATTTTATTGTCTTTTACCAAATAATGAATTCTTATCCCCAAACCTTAAATCTTTACATTTGCCAAACACAGGGTTACCATAGTCACTTGCTACTGTGGTTTGAAAGTCTACTTTGTTGCCCTGATCTACCTTTCTATTTTTTGGCCAATACTAAATAACTTTATTGAAGATCTGGTAGTGCTAAACCACCTTCCTTACTTTTTTTTTTTCACTAGTTCCTTTGATATTCTTAACCTTTTGTTCTCCCAAATGAATTTTTTTTCTAACTCAGTAAAAGAATATTTTGGTAATTTTGTTGGGATGGAATTGAATAAATAAATTAGCTTGGGTAAAATTGTCATTTTTATTATATTTGCTCTGCCTACCCATGAACAAGTAATGTTTCTCTAATTATATAAATGTGGCTCTAAGTGTATAAAAAGTGTTCTACAATTCTGTTCATGTGGTTTCTGGGTTTGTTTTGGCAGGGATAATCCCAGGTGTTTTGTACTATCTATAGTTATTTTAAATGGGGTATCTATTACTATCTTTTCTTGCAGGGTTTTGGTGATATATAGAAATGCCAGGGATTTGTGTGGGTTTATTTTATATTCTACTACTTTGCTGAAATTATTGTTTCATCTAAGTTTTTAGTTGAAGCTCTAGGATTTTCCAAAAATATCATTATATCATCTACATCTTGTTGTACATTCTGATTCCTTCAATTTCTTTTTTCTTGTCTTATTGCTTTTGATAGCATTTCTAAAACAATATTGAGTAATATTGATGATAAGGGGCATCCTTATTTCACTCCTGATCTTATTGAGAAGGCTTCTAAATTCTCCTCATCACAAATAATTCTTGATGATGGTTTTAGATAGATGCTTATCATTTATTTTTTTTTAAATTCATTTATTTATTTAACTTTTTACATTCATTTTCACAAAATTTTGGGTTCCATTTTCTCCCCATTTATCCCCTCCCCCCACCCCAATACACCAAGCATTCTAATTTTCCCTATCACCAATCTGCCCTCTTTTCTATCATCCCTCCCTTCTCTTGTCCCCATCTTCTCTTTTGTCCTGTAGGGCCAGATGACTTTCTATTCCCCATTAACTATATTTCTTATTTCCTAGTAGCAAGAACCATACTCAACAGTTGTTCCTAAAACTTTGAGTTCCAAATTCTCCCCATCCCTCCCTCCCCACCCATTCCCTTTGGGAAGGCAGGCGATTCAATATAGGCCATATCTGTGTGGTTTTGCAAATGACTTCAATAACAATCGTGTTGTATAAGACTAACTGTATTTCCCTCCATCCTATTCTGCCCCCCATTGTTTCTATTCTGTCTTTTGATCCTGTCCCTCCCCAAGAGTGTTGACTTCAAATTGCTCCCTTCTTCCATTGCCTTCCCTGCCATCATCCCTCCCTCCCTGCTTATCTCCTTCTTCCCCATTTTTCTGTACTGTAAGATAGGTTTTCATACCAAAAGGAGTGTGCATTTTACTCCTTCCTTTAGTCGAATGTGATGAGGGTAAACTCATGTTTTTTTCCTCAGCTCTCTTCTTTTTCCCTCCACTAAAAAGTCTCCTGCTTGCCTCTTGAATGAGATATAATTTACCCCATTCCATTTCACCCTCTCTCCTCCCACTACATTTCTCTCTCACCATGTACCTTAATTTCTTTTAAGATATGGTCCCATCCTATTCAATTCACTCTGTGCTCTCTGTCTCTGTGAGTGCATGCTTGTGTGTATGTGTGTGTGCGTGCACGTGTGTATGTGTGTGTGTGTGTGTGTGTGTGTGTGTGTACGTCTGTGTGTGGTCCCACCAACTACCCAGATATTGAAACGTTTTAAGAGTTACAAATACTGTCTTTCCATGTAGGAATGTAAACAGTTCACTTTTGGTAAGTCCCTTATGACTTCTCTTTGCTGTTTACTTTTTCATGCTTCTTCTCATTCTTGTGTTTGAAAGTCAAATTTTCTTTTCAGCTCTGGTCTTTTCATCAAGAATGCTTGAAAGTCCTCTGTTTCATTGAAAGACCATATTTTCCCCTGAAGTATTATACTCAGTGTTGCTGGGTAGGTGATTCTTGGTTTTAGTCCTAGTTCCTTTGACTTCTGGAATATCCTATTCCATGCCCTTCGATCCCTTAATGTAGAAGCTGCTAGATCTTCTGTTATCCTGATTGTATTTCCATAATACTGGAATTGTTTCTTTCTAGCTGCTTGCAATATTTTCTCCTTGACCTGGGAATTCTGGAATTTGGCCACAATGTTCCTAGGAGTTTCTCTTTTTGGATCTCTTTCAGGAGGTGATCGATGGATTCCTTCAATACTTATTTTGCCCTCTGGTTCTAGAATATCAGGGCAGTTTTCCTTGATAATTCCATGAAAGATGATGTCTAGGCTCTTTTTTTGATCATGACTTTCAGGTAGTCCCATAATGTTTAAATTGCCTCTCCTGGATCTATTTTCCAGGTCAGTTGTTTTTCCAATGAGATATTTCACATTCTCTTCCATTTTTTCATTCTTTTGGTTTTGTTTTATGATTTCTTGGTTTCTCAGAAAGTCATTAGACTCCATCTGTTCCATTCCAACTTTGAAAAAACTATTTTCTTCAGTGAGCTTTTGAACCTCTTTTTCCATTTGGCTAATTTTGCTTTTGAAAGCATTCTTCTCCTCATTGGCTTTTTGAACCTCTTTTGCCAATTGAGTGAGCCTATTTTTCAAGGTGTTATTTTCTTCAGCATTTTTTTGGGTCTCCTTTACCAAGGTATTGACCCGTTTTTCATGCTTTTCTTGCATCTCTCTCATTTCTCTTCCCAGTTTTTCCTCCACCTGTCTAACTTGATTTTCAAACTCCTTTTTGAGCTCTTCCATGACCTGAGCACACCGGACATCCACCTCGGATGTCTGGGATACAGAGGCCCCAACCTCCATGTCTTTCCCTGATGACAAACATTGTACTTCGTCATCAGAAATGAAAGGAGGAAGGAACATCTGTTCCCCAATAAAGTAGCTCTCTATGGTCTTATTTTGCTTCCTTTTTCTGGGCATTTTCCCAGCCAGTTAGTTGACTTCTGAGATTCCTCTCCACCCCTGCCTAGATCTGCCCAGCTAGTGCTTGAGGTCTGAGATTCAAATGCTGCTTCCCAGTCTCAGGGCTATCTGTGGCGGGAGCAGCTGCTATTCCATGTGAGCTTAAGTTCTGGTGCTGGAGTAGGGGCAGGGCCACCTCCCAGGCTCAGCTCCCTCATGGGGTTTATGCAGAGACTTTAGGTAATGGAGCGGGTGGGGTCAGGGCCATCTCCTAGGCCCAGCTCCCTCAGGGGGTTTATGCAGAGACCTTGGGTAATGGAGGTCCTGCCTGCTCTGGGAGTTCCGGGCCAGCCCTGACGCTCTCTCACTGACCTGTAGCACCTGTGGGTGGAGGGACCTTCCCGGCCGCCAGAGATTCCGTCCCTGAAGCCTGCTTGGATCTGCTCCTCTGGGGCTGCGTGGCCAGGGCAGCTCAGGGGTGGGCTCCGCTTTCCGGGGCGCGACGGACCCCTGGGGACGGCTCTCCAGGGCTCTCTGGAACGGAAATCTCTTCCACTGTGTTTCTGTGTGCCTTGCAGTGATCCAGAATTTGTGGGAAGTTCTTTTTACAGGAAATTTATGGGCTGTGGATTCGGAGCTAGCATACGTGAGTCTTTCTACTCCGCCATCTTGGCTCCTCCCTGATGCTTATCATTTAAAGGAAAAATCCATTTATACCTATGCTTTCAAATGTTTTTTTAATAGGAATGAGTATTGTATTTTATCAAAAGTTTTTTCCACATCTATTGATTGTATTTTTTTAAACTTATCATTGGTATAATCAATTATGTTAATAGTTTTCCTTATCTTATACCATTCCTGCATTCCTGGCATATAATTCCTACTTGGTCTCAATGAGTACTCTTTGTAATATATTGTTGTTGTCTCCTGTCTAGTATTTTGTTTAGGATTTTTGTATCCACAATCATTAATAAAATTGGTCCATAATTTTCTTTCTCTGTTTTTGGTCTCCTTGGTTTAAGTATCAGTACCATGTTTGTTTCAAAATAAATTTAGTAGGACTCCTTCTTTACTTATTATTTTAAATACTTTATTTAACATTGGAATCATTTGATTTTTAAATGTTGTAATGGTAATGTAAATGGGAAGATCTTTCCCATTCATTAATAGGCCCATGTGACTTGTCTGAGTCACATGGAAGTCTGAGTCATATGGTGGGAGGAGTTTGCTGAATCCTTTCCTGCCAGGAAAGGATGTGATCTAAAAGGATGCGCTTGATATTTCTTCTTTTCTGTGTTTAACTTATAGTTAAAGTTTTTATGTCACACTTAACGTTATAATTACCAGTTATTTTTATTTATTTTTAATATATGTTTAATATATTTTATATTTATATATTTTATATAAATAATTTTATATTTATTTTATATATTTATACCTCCATCTTATTTTTCATCACTATTACCTTTCTCTTTTTGCCCTATCCTTCATCACATCTAATTTACTTCTAACTCCTACCTCCCTAATCTGTACCCTCACTCTTTACCCCTCTATTCCTTAATCTATCCACCACTCTGAGAATCCCTCCTCCTACCTTCTTCTTGATCTACACACACTTCCAAAATTTCCTCCCTTATCCTGTTCTTTTGCATTCTCATTTCTTTATAAATTTAGAAGATTTTTATGCCCTTCTAGATGTAAGTTATTCCCTCTTTAACCCAGTTCTGATGAGAATAAGTTCTTAGCACTACCAGCCCTCCACCCCTACCTGCTTCCACTGTAACAGTTCTTCCATGCATCCCTCATTTGTATGAGATGTCTGCTCCATTTTACCTCTCCCTACCCAATTTAATTTTTAGAATCATTCCATCAAACTCAACTCAACCCCAAGCCTTATATCTATAGAAGCTCTTCCAAACAACCCAAATAATGAAAACATTCTTAAGAGTACACATTTTTCTATATTAGAAGTAAATAGTTTGACCTTATTGAGTCCCTTATAATTGATCTTTAAGGTTTACTTTATGTTTCTCCTGGATCTCATATGTCAAATTTTCCATTCAGTTCTAGTCTTCTTATCACAAATACTTGAAAGTCTTTCAGTTCATTAAATGTTCTCTCTCTTTTTTATTAGGGATTATACTCAGTTTTGTTGGATTTAAGTTATTCTTGTTTGCAAACCCCACTCCTTTGCTCTTTGAAATATAATGCTCCAAGCCCTTCTGTCTTTTAATGTAGAAACTTCTAGATCTTGTGTTATCCTGAATATAGCTGCACAGCATTTTTTTTTCCTTGTAGTATTTTCTTCTTGACTGGGCTATGATGTTACTGTGAGTTTTCATCTTGGGATCTCTTTCAGGTGGTGACTGATGGGTTTTTTTTTTTCTATTTCTCTTTTACCCTCTCATTCTAGAACTTCAGGGCAATTTTCCTTAATCATTTCTTATGATATAGAATCTAGACTCTTTTTTTGATCATAACTTTCAGGTGGTTCAATAATTCTTATGTTGTCTCTCCTCAATCTGTTCTCCAGATCAGTTGTTTTCTAATGAGATGTTTCACATTCTGTTCTATTCTTTCATTCTTTTAATTTTGTTTTATTGTTCTTGGTGTCTTATAGCATTAGTAGCTTTCCCTTGCCTAATTATAATTTTTAAAGAGTTATTTTCTTTCTTGAGTTTTTGGATCTCTTCTTCCAATTGGTTGACTTTTTTCCCCCATAACTTTCTTGATTTTATTGGATGGCTCTTATTTTTTTCCCCTAATTTTTACATGACCTCTCTCATTTGATTTTTAAAGTTCTTTTTAAGCTCTTTCAAGAACTCCTTTTGGGCTTGTGACTATCTGACATTTTTCTTTGAAACACAAGTGGCTTTTTTAACTTCACTGTCTTCTGAGAATGAACCCAGATCTTCTCTATCCTCATAGTTGCTATCTATGGTCAGCCTCTTTCTTTTTTATTTGCCCCCTCTTTTTTTAAGTGGCTTATTATTATAGTCAGATTCTACTCCCAGGGTGTGAGGAATGATGTCTCAGGCTTCGGATTTTTTGTACTGTTGTTTTCTTTGCTTTGTCTAGGGGCCTGACTTAAAGCACTCCTCTCCATCTCTGAGCCACAGCTAGGGCCCCCAGTCACACTGCCACTGCAAATTCTCTTGCTTCCTGTGGTCCCTCCTGGAGCTGCAAACTTCATTTCACCCCTCTGAAATGGAATCTAACCCAGGGACTTTGCTTTCCTGCAACTCCCCACATCTGGTAGGGTCCCTGACTACTCAAGTCCTCCTGACTCCAGGGCTAGTACTCTATCCACTGTACCACCTCAGTGTTACCACTGTAATCTTAAGGCACCCGTGTGGTTGTCAGAAATATCCTAACTAATGCAATACCTGACAGCCACATTATGAGGAAATCAAATGGAAATTATCTGGTGACTACATTATTTGTATTTGACACTTTTTCTATAAATATTATAAAAACAATCAATTTCTTTAAAAATGTTCATGATGAAGTAAAATATATTTGTTTCAGCACTTATACATTTATAACTTGAAGTGTTTTGTAAATTCAAAAAATGGAAGGTGTCTATTATTCATATTTATGTTTATGTTTAATATTTCAACCATCTATAAAGTATAAAATGTGTTAATTTATAACCAAATTATAATCCCGTATTACATGTTTGTGGAGGGAAAATTATTGCTACTTCTTGGATTTGAAAACTTCAATTATAGTTGAATTCTTCAAAAAAGAAAACAGGTGGAGAGGATGTTTGCTCATTGTGATGCATTTGTTAACATTTCTAAAAGATTTTTAGAGGAACACAAACTTATGTGAATATTACCAAGTTGCACAATTTTTGTTAATTATTTCTGAATGTTAGATTCATCTTAAAATCTATTCTTACAAGTCTATTGCTAGAGAAGAACTTTTTATTAAATGTTTTATCTTCATCAAATCTAACAATAATTTTGAGATTGTTGAATAGTTTTCTCTTTTCTCCACTGTCTATTATTATGATTTCACCCATTCTTAATAGGGATTCTATTTCTTTGAGTTTTTTCTTCTCCCCAATATTAACTTTTAAAAAATAACCTTGTTGGCAAAGGGAAAGATGGCAGAATAGAAAGAATCACGTATGCTAGCTTCAAACCCACAGCCCATATATTTCCTGCAAGAAGAACTCCCCACGAATTCTGGAGCACTCCAAGGCACGCAGAAACACAGTGGAAAAGATTTCCATTCCAGAGAGCCCTGGAGAGCCGACCCCAAAGGTCCATCGCGCTCCAGACAGCGGAGTCCACCTCTGAGCTGCCCTGGCCCTGCGGCCCCAGAGGACCAGATCCGAGCAGGCTTCAGGGACGGAAACTCCGGCAGCCGTGAAGGTTCCTCCACCCACAGACGCTACAGGTCAGTGAGAGAGACGTCTGAGCTGGCCGAGAGGGGAGTGGGGTGTCTCCGTGACTCGGGCCCCCTCGGGAGGCAACGGTGGAGGGAGCGGCAGAGGCAGCTGCAGAGGCAGTGGCGGCGGCCCCCCCGGGACTCCCCGAGCAGGCAGGTGCTCCATTGACGGCCCTGCCCCCACCCGCCCCATTACTGAAGGTCTCTGCATAAAGTCCCTGAGGGAACTGAGCCTGGGAGGAGGCCCTGCCCCAACCTGAGCACCAGAACTTAAGCTCACATTGAATAGCAGCCGTGCCTGCCGTGGAAAGCCCATTTGAATCTCAGACCCCAAACACTAGATGAGCGGATGTAGGTGGGGGTGCAGAGGAATCTCAGAACTCAAGTAACTGGCTGGGAAAATGCCCAGAAAAGGGAAGAAAAATAAGACTATAGAGAGCTACTTTGAGGGGGTACAGATGGTCCTGCCTTTCAATTCTGTTGACGAGGAACTATTCTTACCATCAGGGAAAGATGTGGAGGTTGGGGCCTCTGTATCCCAGACATCCCAGGTGGATGTCCGGTGGGCTCAGGCCATGGAAGAGTTCAAGAAGGAGTTTGAAAATCAAGTTAGACAGGTGGAGGAAAAACTGGGAAGAGAAATGAGAGAGATGCAAGAAAAGCATGAAAAACGGGTCAATACCTTGGTAAAGGAGACCCAAAAAAATGCTGAAGAAAATAACACCTTGAAAAATAGGCTCACTCAATTGGCAAAAGAGGTTCAAAAAGCCAATGAGGAGAAGAATGCTTTCAAAAGCAAAATTAGCCAAATGGAAAAAGAGGTTCAAAAGCTCACTGAAGAAAATAGTTTTTTCAAAGTTGGAATGGAACAGATGGAGTCTAATGACTTTCTGAGAAACCAAGAAATCATAAAACAAAACCAAAAGAATGAAAAAATGGAAGAGAATGTGAAATATCTCATTGGAAAAACAACTGACCTGGAAAATAGATCCAGGAGAGGCAATTTAAACATTATGGGACTACCTGAAAGTCATGATCAAAAAAAGAGCCTAGACATCATCTTTCATGGAATTATCAAGGAAAACTGCCCTGATATTCTAGAACCAGAGGGCAAAATAAGTATTGAAGGAATCCATCGATCACCTCCTGAAAGAGATCCAAAAAGAGAAACTCCTAGGAACATTGTGGCCAAATTCCAGAATTCCCAGGTCAAGGAGAAAATATTGCAAGCAGCTAGAAAGAAACAATTCCAGTATTATGGAAATACAATCAGGATAACAGAAGATCTAGCAGCTTCTACATTAAGGGATCGAAGGGCATGGAATAGGATATTCCAGAAGTCAAAGGAACTGGACTAAAACCAAGAATCACCTACCCAGCAACACTGAGTATAATACTTCAGGGGAAAATATGGTCTTTCAATGAAACAGAGGACTTTCAAGCATTCTTGATGAAAAGACCAGAGCTGAAAAGAAAATTTGACTTTCAAACACAAGAATGAGAAGAAGCATGAAAAAGTAAACAGCAAAGAGAAGTCATAAGGGACTTACCAAAAGTGAACTGTTTACATTCCTACATGGAAACACAATATTTGTAACTCTCAAAATTTTTCAGTATCTGAGTAGTTGGTGGGATTATACACATACATACATACACACACACGTAGATGTGTGTGCACACGCACACATACACACATGCATGCCCATACAGAGAGCACAGAGTAAATTGAATAGGATGGGATCATATTTTAAAAGAAATTAAGGTAAACGGTGAGAGAGAAATGTAGTAGGAGGAGAGAGGGTGAAATGGAATGGGGTGAATTATCTCTCATTCAAGAGGCAAGCAGGAGACTCTTTAGTGGAGGGAAAAAGAGGAGAGCTGAGAAAAAATCATGAAGTTTACCTTCATCACATTTGACTAAAGGATGGAATAAAATGCACACTTGTTTTGGCATGAAAACCTATCTTACAATACAGGAATGTGGAGGAGAAGGAGATAAGCAGGGTGAGGGGGATGATGGTAGGGAGGGCAATGGGAGGAGGGAGCAATTTGAAGTCAGCACTCGGGGAGGGACAGGATCAAAAGACAGAACAGAAACAATGGGGAGCAGGATAAGATGAAGGGAAATACAGGTAGTCTTCTACAACATGACTATTATCGAAGCCATTTGCAAAACTACACAGATATGGCCTATATTGAATCGCCTGCCTTCCCAAAGGGAATGGGTGGGGAGGGAGGGATGGGGAGAATTTGGAACTCAAAGTTTTAGGTACAACTGTTTAGTATTGTTGTTGCTACTAGGAAATAAGAAATACAGTTAATGGGGAATAGAAAGTCATCTGGCCCTACAGGACAAAAGAGAAGATGGGGACAAGAGAAGGAAGGGATAATAGAAGAGAGGGTAGATTGGTGATAGGGAAAATTAGAATGCTTGGTGTATTGGGGTGGGGGGAGGGGGTAAATGGGGAGAAAATTTGGAACCCAAAATTTTGTGAAAATGAATGTAAAAAGTCGAATAAATTTATATAAAAAAAAAATAGAAATTCAATCTTGAGAACTTTCCAGTCTCTCCTGGGCTTACCTCCCTTACAGAATTGTTGTCTGCAAGATCTATCCTTTCTGCTCTTTGAACAAAATCTGCTTTCCCAAAATCTAGGGTGCACATAAGACCAGCTTTCCCATCCTCTATCACAAAATTACTTCTCATACTTGCTTCATTCTACAATAGGTACAAGAGAAAAGGCCAAGAATGAGTTCTCATGATTGTTTTTCCTTTACATTTAACTTTCTTCTTCTTCTTTTTTTCAATTGAGCTGGCACTTTTATGAAATGTTTATTTAACAGGTCAACCTTCCCCCTCATCTCAAACTGGAGCTTCTTCTTGTTTCCATACTGTGTGTGGGTAATGACAAAAACAACTGCTAAGAAAGCTGAACAGAACAGACTATTTCAAGAGAGTATGGCTAACAGAGGCTTTAGCTTTGATTTTTCTTTCTAAAGGCAAAATATCACACAGATCACAACAATGGTTTAGACACACTAAGGAAGTTCAAGTGAGATCTGACAACAGGAACACCCAGGAACCAACAAGGTGAGTTGAGCTGCTTCTGGGGTTCTCATTGCCCTATCTTCTGGCCACTGGTTGAGTCCTGAGGGAGAAACTTGCCTAAGGCCAAGGAAAGGGACTGGAAGCACTGCAGGGTCATGTTGGAAGGGCTGTGCACAGGAACCAGCAGGCAGGAAAGTGGCATCCATTAGACATTGCTCAGGGTAGCCACCACAGGAAGGACTTTGCCCTCCAGCAGTTCCAGACTGGCACCACCCTCAGTGCTCACATGGCTAACTTTATCCTCAGTGTTCCATTTGGCACAGCAAGTGGCAGTATCCCCACCACCTATGATAGTGATGCAGCCCCTCTTGGTGGCCTCCACCACATTATTCATTAGCTCTTTGGTTCCTTGAGCAAAGGCTTCCAACTCAAATACTCCAACAGGTCCGTTCCACACAATCTGTTTGGCCCAGGCCATGGCTTCCACTTACTTCTTGCTGCTCTTGGGGCCACAGTCCAAACCCATTCATCTAGCAGGGATGCCAAAGGCCAGTGTTGTTTGTCCAGTCTTGGCATTCTCATCAAACTTCTCTGCTGTGACGAAGTCAACAGGCAACGTGATCTTGATGCCGTTCTTCTCAGCCTTGGCCATCTGGTCCTTGACAGTCTTGGCCCCTTCTTCATCAAAAAGAGAAGTTCTGATCTCCATGTTCTTGTGCACCTTGAGGAAGGTGAAACCCATCCCACTACCAGTGATCATCTCATTGACTTTTTCTAGCATATTGTTGATCAACTGGATTTTGTGGGCAACTTAGTTCCACCCAAGATGGCCAGGAAGGGCCTCTCAGGGCTCTCTAGAGCCTTGGCAAAGTAGGTCAGCTCCTTTCTCATGAGGAAACCACATGCCTTCTGGGGCAGATTCACTCCTACCATGGAACTGTGGGCATGGTGAGCAATTCCCAAAGCATCATTGACATAGACGTCCCCCAGCTTGGAGAAGGATGCTTAGAAGGCTTCCATTTTGACTGGCTCAGCTTTGATCTTGTTCCCAGAAGCATCTTTGCCTTTTCCTTCTTCTACATGGAAGAGAAGGTTGTCCAGCAAAATGATAGAACCATTAGGTGGGTTAGCACAGTCTTGCTCCACTTCTGGACCCACACAATCCTTCAGAAACAGAACATTTTTTCTGAGCAAGGATTTGAGCTCCACAGTCACAGGCTCCAAGGAGTATTTGTCAGGCATGGGGTCTGGTCGGCCCAAGTGGCTCATCAGAAAAACAGATTTGGCTCCATTATCCAAGCAGTAATTGATGCTAAGAAGAGCAGCCTTGATTCTCTGGTTGTTAGTTATCTCTTTGTTCTTCACAGGAACATTAAAATTCACCTTCATGATGACCCTTTTCCCCTTCAGGTCCACCTTGTCCAAGGTCAGTTTGCTGGAAAGAGACATGTTGGCGGTGAGGAGACAGCAGGCTTGGCGGGGTGGTGGCGGCGGCAGTTGGAACTTGGCTTGCCCCATTTGACTTTCTTCTTGACTAACTCTGCAGCTTGATTGATAGCAAAATCTGCTCATACTTGCTTAAATTCTCAGTCCATTTTTTTTTTTTTGTAAATGTCAGTGAAAAGGCAAAGAAAAGGGCACTGGCATAGACACAAATGAGTCACTCAGAAGTTCATGCTTTTTATATCTTGTGAGTATACCACTCAGGGTGGCCATTCAGGTTCTGGGAAGGCATTACAACTGGCAAATGTGACCATTCAGAACTTGAAAGGGGCACCACTTTTATTTCTCTGTTGTCTGTACCCTACATAATCTAAAGTAGATCAAGAGAGTCCCCTACAAATTACATATATGTGTATGTGTACATATATACATATACATGTGTACATCTATAATATATATTATGCTGTGTATTTACATCCTCCACAGGTATCCTCTGCTCAGCCTAGCCCTTCCAGGGGTCTCAGGAGGTCTGCTCACCCAACGCATATTTCATTTGGTTAGCCCAGAAGAAGCAAGCACTGTGGGAAGCCCTTTTCTCTGAACACTCTTGAGACGGCTCCTTTTCCTTTTCCATCTCCTAGATTGATGCTATTGTTGGGTCAAAGCTTGGAGAGTTAGTTCAGATTTGAAAGAATTCACTTAGACCTTCTCTTTAGTCAATGAGAGCTTTATTGACACAAAAGCATATGGACCTGAGATTTAGCAAGGAGCTAAACAAAGGCACTGATATAGGAAAAGAACCAGACTTATATAGACAGAAAGCTATACAGCCAATAGAATGATGATGTAAATTTCAGGGTTTCTAATGGGGGTTGGAGATTTAAGGACAGGATGAGAAAGATGAATGACATAAGATAAGGGAGATGGGTGAAATTTTATGACCCAGGATGGGGGGAGAAAAGGCCAGGATAAGGGGGAAGTTTTATGGTTTAAGGATTTAAGGACAGGGCAGGAGGACACAGGTTAAAGATTAAAGGATCTAGGGCAACACAGCATAAAGGAAACAAAAGCACTTCTTTTGATATAGGTTCAAGATAAGGGGGAAAGGACTTTAGGGTGTTTTCAAGTTATGGAATAAACTAGGGGCTTCACATAGTCAACCCTGAATATTATTTTTAATTCTGAAGGTACTGTTTGTATCCTCATCACTATCTTCCCCGTTTTCATTCCAATGTAGAGATCCTGCTCTACTCTGATCTTTGAGCCTACTTCCCCCTTCCCAGTGGTGGTGGACTGCCTTCCCTCCTACCCCCTCACTCTTCCCTCCACCACAGTTTGCTAGGTGGACATGGTTACTTACACCCTTTGGATGAGCAGGGAATTGGATGAGCAAGTATAGAGGATACCTTGGCCATACCATCTCCTTTGCCACTAACCTTCTGCCATCAGACATTGCCATCTGACCAGCTAGTGAACTCAAAGGACCTTTGAATCTTACCATCCACTCTGAATCTTCACCCTTAGGCCAGTCATGTTCTTCCATCTACCTTGTAACTGAACCCACCCAAATGTGTTATGAACTCCAAGGGGAATGTGAACTTCTTAAGAGCAAGGATTGTCTTGTTTTTCTGTTTGTATTCTCAGTGCTTGACACATAGAAAGTGCTTGGCAATTACCTTATAGTTTATTTGTGTATATGTATAGATGTGGCATAGAGATACACAAATATACTTATATACACACATACATATATGTGTGTGTCTTTTATGTACACACATGACTTGTATATACACATCATATATTTTTGTGAAAAATAAATCAGGAAAAAATTCAAGCAAGTAAATCAGATTTCAGACAGCTGTTACTTTCATATTCTTTCCATTCTTGATGGTTGATAATGGTGAAATTACAGGGAAAATAGAGTCACTGTTTAATTGTTATGAGAAAGATTTGGAATAGAATAGAATAACCATTCAAAATGATATTCAATTCAAATCAGAAATACTGATTCTAATTTGGAAGCAAAGTTCATTATGTCAAAATATCTCCTAATCAACAAACTTGGCTTTGTATAAAAGCAGTTTGTTGCCCTATCTAGCTCTGGAAGTCTTTATTTTTCTAGCAGGAAAATAATAGAAAGAGATCAACTATGACTGTTTTCCACCTGACTAAGGATTTCTTTAAATTGATGCTGAATTTTTATGAAGTAGTTGACAAAATGAAGTGCTATGCCTCCCCCAAATAATAAAAAGATTGGAATTTTGTGCATATCTTGTTCTGCAGTGATTTGCAAAACCCAGGATAGTGTCCAGAAGTATTATGGGAGATGAAAGAAAGGTTCTTACTCCAACTCAGTTGGCTGACTAAGTCCAGGTAGTTGCAGTTGAGGCATAAGCAAAGTAGTTTAAAAGCCAAATTTAACATAAGACTTTTTATGGTTTAGTGGATGTAGTTATAAGTCTGAAATTGCCCCCATGGTTACGAATGAATGAAAAAGTATTAAGCTCTATTTCACCAGTTAGGTCTGGCAAGCATTAGTAAGGGTTTGTCAGCCATGGTTCTGAACAGAAGCACACCCAAAGCTTACCTTGAACCTGGAATAACTTTTTGAACCTATATTTGAGGGAAGTCTCAAACATAGGCTGAAACCATTAAATCTTTTTTTTTTTTTTTTTTAAGTCAGGCGAAAAGATTTCAGGTACATTAAAGTAGCTTCCCTTTTGGGAAAGGACTCTTTGTATATAAGACTGATTTCAAATTTGATTTGCCAAGCAATTCTTGAATGAACAAGCTTTTAATAAATTAAAGTATGGAAGGAATTCTCCCCCACCACTTCATTTCATGCTTAACTTAAAAGGACAAGAAAAGAGAGGGATACAAGTGAATGTGAAAAGGATAAAATTGCTCTCAGATGTTATATAGCTTTTTTGATCAGCGCATAAGAGAAGGCATTCTTTTGTAAAAGCTATGTAAAGAAATATTAGAAATGTTACGTTAATACCTGAGCTCTCATAAAAGGAGATTATTTCTAAATAAAATTATAAAGCCTGGAGAAATTATTATATTTTTATTTATTATGAGAAATGCTAAATTGACTGTGTTGTGCAAGTAGTCAAGGGGCTAAGCCTTCACCTTAACTTAGCAAGCCTTCAACATTTCAATAACCATGTAAGTACCTTTTTACACAGAAGGCACTGCAGTAGGTAATACAAAGAAAAACGTGAAAATACCTAGAAAAAATGAAACAGCTAGGGCTTTCAGGGATCTCACATCCTATTTCAACTCGACTCACTGATTTTGTTATGAAGCATATTCTAGAAATCATTTGTTCTTTTATTATTTAAAAATCAAAGAAAATAAAATTAGCAATTTCATGCCAACTTTGCAAACTTATTGGATGTTTAAAGAAAACTTGTTATTTGCAGAATCAGAATGTTAGATCCGGAAGTGATTATTTTGACAGCTATAAATGAAGACTCAGAATAAAGAAGTAATCTGCCAAGGTCAATCAGTAATTCCTCCTGGATCTGAATGTCTTCACTTCTTATTCACTCCTCCTTATCACTCTGTACTACATTTTGGAATGTTTATGTGCTTTCCGAATGCTTGAAAATATATTTCTCTACAGAACATATCATGCCAAATAAATAGCTGAAAACTTGTCACAGTGGGGAAATAGCCTGTTAAATGACCAAAGTATTATTTTAGATCTAGAAATAATAAAGGCCAAACTCGTGGAGAAAAAAAGATCAATACTCTCAAGAGAAATGGTGAAAAAAAGTGGGAAAGGACTTAGCAATACCAACTCTCAAACTATACTAATCTTCAAAATAATTTGATATGGGCTAAAAAATGGACAAGTCTATTCATGGAACAGATTGGATATATAACATACAAAAGAAAATAAATACAGTAGCCTAGTGTTTGATAATCTAAAAATCCTAACTCCTGGGGTAAGGACTTTTTATTCAATAAAAACTGCCAAGAAAAACTGAGCAGCAGAATGACAGAAATTAGTTTTAGACCAATACATCACACTCTATACCAAGATAAGCTCAAGCCAAATAGATGCATGCCAACTGTAAAAAGTCACATTAGAGAAGCAAGGAGGAAATGCCCTATTGGATCTGTGGATCAGAGAAGAGTTCAAACAAGGAATAGAGAGGATCATAGAAGATAAATTACATTAAAAAGTTTTTGCACAAATAAAATCAATGTACCTAAGGTTATAAGGGAAACTGTTAACTGGGGGAAAAAATCTTTACAGGAA